>CM062835.1:681030-909410 GCA_031772345.1 Himalopsyche anomala | reverse complement strand
CTTCCACATCATTGATATAGTTGTTTCGGTAAACTTTTGCATTTCAAATAAAATAAAACCATAATGAATGTGCGATACCAAATGGTGACAGTGTAGCGGACAGTGGGCACATAGTACAGTGTTGTCGTTTCACATCTCTTCAAACCGTGTCGCAATCGCATTCACATCGACTCTGCCCATTTAAGACATTATGTAATTGTTTTCCTTTTTTTTGAATCGTTCAAATTATGTACATTCACAGAGATCTGTGTGAATGTAAATAATTTAAATGATTCAAATTGAATATTGAAATTCCACCAAGCACCTTCAGTCGAAATCTTAAAGCAATTGTTTTCATTAAAACAAACATATGATGTTCTATTGAATTTTTTCGAAAAAAAATGAGATTATATTTAACAGCTATCTCAAAAATATTAAAAATCAAATTACCTGGTTGCAGTATTAGGGTGGCAATGTGGAGAAAGGTGTTTTTCTCTTTTGTATGATAGCCATAAGATTAAGTTTTAGAAATGCCAATAACTCAAAAATTAAGGTTTATTTGGAAACCATATTAAATAATTGATGTGTAAATATATTAATTCTTAAAATGAATAAGCCAATGTCAACACGCATTGGCGGACAAGTGATACATATTCTAATAATCAAAATGACAGTATAAAATTAACACTAACAAAAGATTTGTGTTTAGGTAAAACGGATCACTCTCAATTTTTTGAAAAGTAGTTTTTATTTTAATAATCACAATGTTTACAACTAAATATACCATCTGTCAAAAGGACTTAAGCCACAAATGCCGAATAAGTATCTAAATTAAGCTTTTATATTTAAAAAAAAGAAGGACCTGTGAAAGTTGCAACCACGTGAAAGTCCTTTCATAAAGGGTTTTTAACAACTTATAAAATTTATATTGCATTAATTCAATAAAACATCAGTTTATTTTTGCATTTCAAGGTTGTGTTTATTGAATAATTTTACTTTAACCCAAAATCATTACAAAACTTTTTTCATCTCTTCTGTAAAACAAAATCTGTGTGAGTTGGTCAATACTTACATGGAAACGCAAGGTTATTTCATTGATTGCATTTGTTTTAGAACATGAGGTGTAACATGTATTATTTATTTTCTGTGACGTTAGAAATACATTTTATCATTTTAAATATTTTTTAGTTTTATTTGAAAATCCTTCTTGATTTTATGTATCTTGGGAAGAATCTTGTAGATCGAGACATATACCACAAAGTAGTTATAAGCCGAGTGGGTGTTAGTTTCTCTTATTCGGTAAGTGTTCACGGACATGGACACATTCATTAATTTCAATCGTTTTACGAACTCGTATTAAAAGGCCACTAATCATGTGTTCTTTGAAAAGGCAAACCGAACCGATCATTTAACTACTAATCTTCTCATAACATTATCTTTTTATCCTTACCCTTTTCGAACAGAATTTGAATGACTAAATATCAGGGCTGTGGATTCGTTAAAAATAAAATGACTACGACTTCAACTTTAATTAAATTAACACAACTTCGAATCTGATTCCAACTCTGAATTTACTTTTAAAAAAAATGGTTATTTTCTTTACTTTTAATACATACAATCATTATTTCCCAATCGATACAATAAAGAGGTCGATTTTCGAACATATATGACTTACTAATACTTACAGAATACAACTTCCTAGGGGAATGTGGGTGTGAATTCTTCATATCAGTATTTTATCTGATTATCTCGACAAAGTATTGAAAAATCTTCCCCGATTTTGTTTAATCTTACAAATACTATTTATTTATTTAATTTTTGTTAATGGGATTAGATATTTTTTTTAGACTTAGTAGTTTCTTCCGACTCTGACTCAGGTAAAAACGGTGCAACTCCTCAACTCCAACTTCACAGCCCTGCTAAATAGCAAGCGGTTCCTTTGAAAAACTTCTTTTAATATTCTTTAGAAAAATGTATTAATGAAGTTGCCAAGAACCTAATTTTATTACGGCTAAAACAGTTTTCAAACAATTTTGAGTATGATATACATATAAGGAGATATGTACTCCATCTAAATAATTGCAAAAGTTTTAGTTTTCAAAAATGCCAAAAATTCTCGATATTTCTGACCAAAAAATTTAGTTTACTTTTGAAACCACCTTAAATAATCAATTGTGAATTTTAATTGGTCGTAAATCAATCAGTGCACGCCTTGGCGGACTAGTGATACATACACTGAAAAATATTTTACTTCCATAGTTGTTAAAATGTACAAATCACATCATGATACACAGAGATCACTAATTTGACTAACGCCGTTAGCACACAGACGCGGAAAAGGAACGAAAGCGGACCGGTACGATGCACAAACTTATGAGAGGCTTCTGTTCCGCTTTCGCACCAGTGTGCTAACGGCGTAAGATCACTTTTTACTATTTACATAAATAATATAAACAAATTTCCATCACAGAAGCCAATGACATTGACCACAGACCCGTCAGAACAGCATTTTTTCAATCAATCTATCGATTTCTGTTCAAAGACATGGATGTTTGTGATCTCTAAAAACTCCCTTCCATCTTTCCAATCCTAAAATAACAAAGCCTAGCGAGATTGATTTGGTAACCATTAAACCTGTCCTAGTCCCATCCTTACTACCTCCACTCTCTTCGAAAAATAGACAGGTTGAGCAACTGACTGATAACAATTTCTGTTGAGATACCTCTATTAGGAGGCCATATGATCCACATTGGGAGAAGATATGGATTTTAAAAAAACACTGGTAAGGTGCTTTTCCCTTTCTGACAAATTAATTAAAATAAGTAATGAAACTTACAAGAATCATAAGGTTGATAGGTATTTTGGTTTAACGCCATCATCAAAAATGTTAACATTTTAATTTTTTAAATATGTCCACCGCCAATATGAAGCATAATTCAGTTTATCTCAACACAAGTATTTCTAAGAGAACTGCTTTTTACTCAGTTGTTTAAACTCTTCATTTTCAATGAAAGTACGGAGAAGAGGATCAGGCTAGGGCAGGGCTCGTGGTTCAAGTAACAAACAGTCAGAACGTCAGATGCGCTAGAAGAAAAAAGATGAAAAAGACACCAGGACCTTCTTTGTTAAACAAAACTGTAAAAGTGGCGCAGAGATCTGACAAGGCTGAAGAAAGATGGTGGAGAAGAAAAAATGACAAATTGACATGTGATACCCTGGAAGAGATATGCAATCGAAAATAATATATAATATTATCTTAATAAAAGTTATGATGAGTAGAATACAAAAATTTTCATGCAAATACCACTTTTCTAGTTCTTTGCGCTTTTCCATCAACCTCTGGAAATATTTGTTGGTAGATCGATCAAAACAGAACAATTCAGTCATATCCAACATGCTTGTGAGCACCTAGTGCATTGCTTCTTTTCTTCCACCTCAAGGCACAACTAAACCAGTGTCTTCCAAACTGTGTGCCGCAAGTAGTCTCAGGTGTGCCGCGGAAGAAGAAGCCTAAAAAATTTTCATTTTAAATATTTCTTATTCATTTAAATTTTCTATCTAGTAGAACATCGTAGAAAAATTCTGTTGAGAGAAGCTCTATTGGGAGTTACTGATACAAAACAAAATACATTTTACTTTCTATTCCTCAGAAAGTTTACGGTATCAACTGAGAATGATAGATGAAAATTTAATATCAAATTTGAATTGTTCACATTATGTTCATTCAATTGTGCACTTGAATGATTCAAAATAGCTAAGTAATTGGACGTAGCTTGTAGTTTTTAATTTTAGGCAATACACCAACCTTTCACAGGTATGGCTTCTCAACATACTCTCTCTTTATGTGATTATTTAACGTTACAATTTTTTCATAGAATATCATAAAATTAGTGGGTCAAACAGTATATAAATTAAATGATGCTCACTTTAATTTTTACTTTCAATATCAACTAAAAACCACACACATGTATAAGAAGCTTCGCCAATCAAACTCCTGTAGTAAATGTAACAACTTGCCTTAAGAAATAAACAGGAAACGGGACAGAAAATATTTAATGCACTCAGCCTATTGTCAATCAACAGAGGCATTAACTCTTTTAGCCTAAAACCACAAACCCACCAGGGCAAGACTGCTAAGCAGATTGTAGAGCTAATCTAAGGGCGCTAACTTTGATTTATCGTTAAAAAACAATATCATAGATTTTTATGTTCAGATCGACTCCCTGGGGCTAAAAAGGTTAGCACAAAAATTGAATGATAAACAAGGAAATTTTTGCATATTTAAATCCATTTTGAGTTCTATAATTATATTATTTCAAGAGATAAAACAATTACATAATAATTTGATCAATTGGAAATTTTTTTGAGCCTTGTGTAAGAAAAACTTTCTTTTTCCTTTTCAGAGTAACGTGGACACCGAGAGAGACCATGTCTACTCAATCCTTGAACCCCGTGTACAGTACGACGTGACAATATCCAGAATGGGAACCCCACCAACGCACTTGACCGTTTCCCGCCCTATGGGAGGTGCACAATCAATCCCACCGCCGCCTTCAAATCCTCCGCCTCCCCTTTCGAGGCGATCTCGACGATCTGGAAAGAGTAGCGCAAGACCCAAATCTCTTCAATCATATGGCAGTCCACAATATCTGGATCATCTTTTTCCCAGCACTGCAGAGTTATAGGCTCATTGTACAAAAGGATCTGATAATTATAGCTGCAGCTTCTAGCGTATTGTACCAAACAAACGATTGTATAATATAATTAAAATCTGACAATATAATTTACATATACAGTGGAACCCCCAATTACACTACCCTGAATTATGCGCTGGCTTGAAATATTCGCCACAAATCCCCCAATTGCAATGTCGCATTCCATTGACGTTGCTACAAGATGGTCGTCTGTGCGCATAGTCAAATGTTGGCTAGTCAGTGTATTCAACACGTGCCAGGCTATACACGTATAGCCGGGCGACTATCTATATGTTGGATTTTGGCGCGCTTTGCATTTAATCACGTAGTAATTAAATATTTCTTCTATATTTTGTTTTTGCAAAACTAAGGTAAATCTTAGTTTTTAATTAAGTTTAATTAAAGTTTTTAATTACTTAATTTTTTGCGGAAAAAAACCAAATCCTTAATTTTGTATGAGATTCACTCCCCCAATTACACTACCTCAAATTACACTGTCCCGACTTTAGTGTAAATGGGGGTTTTACTGTACTTACATTTTATTTTAATTCACAATTAAATGCAAATCCAAACTTCAAAGCAAATGATGGTCTTCCATCAAGATCAGGTGTTCACAAAGTGTATCCCGTAGGCCAATTATGTCCCACATGACTTTTTGGTGTGTCCCGCGAGATTTATGTATAGCATGTATATATATATTTTTTTTATATAAAGAATGTCTTTTTAATATTCTGTATGAACGCGAAATATTCTCCCATTTCACATTTGTTTGTATAAAAAGGAACCGTCGCACAAATCCAGTTAAAAATTTGATCTTACATTTGTAAAGCTGAGAGTCAAAGTAAAATATTTTGCTAAATATTTCCAAAATCGATAAATTCTTTTTCAAAATTCGTGATGATATCTTCAATATACACAATTTGAAAATGATATTTCTTAAAATACATTTATTTGTCCAAAATGTGCTGCAGGTCACACAAAACCACGCATGCTGCATCAGTTTAGACAGCCACGACATCATCATCAAAACGAAGTCATCCAAATCTTAATTCAAATATGAATGAAAAAATTAGGGGCCTATTATAACTGATAATCTCCACTTATGCTTGTTTTTAATAAGTCAAAAAAAAACTTTTTCATGCTACAGTTACATATAAATAGTTTGATTATAGTTACATTAGATGGAAGGATCAATAAAGAAATAAATTGTAATAAAGAAAAATGTTACTTTTCGTCAAACATATAGGATATCTTCAATTTAAACTTGGAGATTCTTAGTTTTACTGTGACTCTATGGAGGTTATTAGTTATGAAAACAAAAATTTGAGAATGAGGTCATGTTGGGTTGTTAAATGTTATCGCCAGTAATATTTCTTAAAAAAAAACTTTATTTTATGAAATTACAGAACAAATAAAATTTCAAAAGAACATGGCTACATTTGTTTTGAAAATTACGGGGTATTGGAGAAAATAAGTTTTAAGAATAAACACAATTTTTACATGCATTTTAGAAGGATGTTTGAAAGTTGAGAAAATATTTTAAACATAAAATGGTAGTTGTGAACACAAAAACAATTCTGCGGTCATAACTATTTTTTAGCATATGCGTTCGGCAACCTAAATGCATTGGTGTGCTGCAAAACAGGGAATTCAAAGTACATAGGTAATACACGCTACATAAAAATACAATATTTAAATAATAGTGACTCCTTTTGAAATCACCTCAATATTTGGTTCATGGTTTGACGTTTTTAATTTTTAAATTCAATTTGTGCCACCAAAAATCCTTATCGTGGTATAGGTTGCCAAGCACTGCTTTAGATTATGAGTTATGATACTAGACCCCTCAAATGATAAACAAATTTTACAGCAATAAATGTTTTATTTGAAAATATAATTTGACATTTTTTTTACAATATTGTAAATCTGTAAATATAAGCATTACATCCTATTTTATAAATAAATACATAGAATAATTAAATTACAGGCGGAAAGCATTAAATCGGTTACTAAATATATCTTGATTTTAAATGGTTCTAGTTTTGTTTCTAAATATTTACTCGTTTCAACTACACTAGTGGGTTTTTAAAGATTTCATTTGTTTGCAATAATTATAAATGAAAGGATATCTTATTCAGATGCGACGTCCACAGGTTCAGATCCCAAAAAGACAAAAGAGAAGTTTTGACATTACTTTATTTCTAATGTTTTGCAACTTTCATTGTGTATAATAATAAAATATATTAACCTATTCGTGCATAATTAAGAATAATATATTGGGATATGTTATTTTGAAGTGTACCAAACATATTATAATAATTAAAATATAACCTAGTTTTCCTTTTAATCCGTTTTTAATTTTTATCCGATTTTAATTTAGAACTGCCCATTTCTGCTTCCGACAGGATCACAGGATATTATGTTGTGCAACTTTTCATATGTTGTCGTTCACCACACAAGCCTATGTATGTATATGATGTTACCACGCTTCCACCAAGATAAAATTCTTCTTATTTCAACCATTCAGTACTCAAGTGTTGAACACTTGAGATAACAAATAAGATCTCTATTCTATATATTTTTTGCAAAACATATAAAAACTATTTAAGCAAATCCCTTTCACAAATTAGTTGTAAAAGTGTTAATAGTGAGTATTTATTGTATTATAAGCAATAAACGTTTGCATCAAGTTTGCAGAAATCGGTATTAAGCTTAGTAAGCCATCACTACATATTTTTAAGTAAAATACTTGGTTAAATCCAATCCTAAGCAGGCATTATGTACTATATAAAAGCAATATTCCTCTGCTAAGCCTTTTGTTTCCTTTCTGGGGTAATCCCAGGATTCTGTCATCTAATAGCCGATTGTGTTTCTTCTCATTAAATGCTTCACTGCGCCTTTTATTTTTGCCAAACAAATCCTATGGATAGTCCATAATTCTGATGATTCAAATATTATATTTAGAATACCTAGTTCAATTATGCCCCTCAGTCAGCAGCATTGATCAATTTCACTCAATAAATTCATTATCCTTAATCACTTAACTGCCAGCGCAAAATATTCGATTTAGCGCTCCACACCAGCGATTTTAAAAACAACAGAAATTGCATAAAAAGTTGTTTGAATTACATAATTTATAATCTCAAAACGTTCTAGTGTGTCCTGGCATACGTATGTTTAACACATGCTGTGATGCGGGATTATTTATGGGTTCAGTTCATTTCTTGTTCAGAGTGGTCACAACATATAATGAATATATTTTTTTAATTGAATTTCATATTATTTTACTTTTAGTCAATAATATGTATGCCGATCGAAACTTCGTAATTTAGATCGATTTATATCTCAATTTAAACATATATCATTGTGACAAACACATCTCAAAATACGGTTCTCGCATAAAAAATCATTCAATAGGCAGCCCTAGCGAAATCGGTTGAATTTATTTAAAAATAATACTGAGCAACTAAGAATTATTAAACTTTTTAGAAGTAATTGGGTTCAAAAATAGATAACGCTAGCATAATAATTTTTATATTTTGAAAAAATCTTTATTTTCAACGGAAAAACATCACGACTCACCAGTTCGACTCACCACTCGACACTTCGTCATCGTACGATGCCGTCTGTAGTAGTGTACGCGCTCTCATTTCTTCACATCGTTTGTTTCGCTCAAACGAGACAAAGTCGAGTCCGATTACGGATTAGGTGTACGCGTACCATAAACGGTCGTTTTCACCTATGATCGAGTGATGCGTATGCTTTATAAAAAAATATATATATAAAAGCTATTTTTTCGTTCTAACGTCAATGTGTTTTATGTGTGTGTGAAATTGAAACGTGATTTTTTTCACAGACAATTATTCTTTGTTTCAAACTCACTTTAGAAGCATTTCTACCACTCGGCTTAAAATTACTATAGCAGCGGTCGGCAAACTATTTGGGCTCACGGACCACTAAATTCACAATTTTAACCCACAGACCACTAACTGGACTTTTGTATTAAATATTACATATTGAAATCAAGTGCGTCTAAAAATGCACTAACAGTTCATAAAATAATGCCAGATTTCTCTGCGGACCACCATAATTTTCTCGGACCACACTTTGCCGACCGCTAACTATAGCGTCTGATATTATTTGAAATCTAATCCAATATGGGCGTCGTGTCACTGCTGCCAATACAAAAACATAGGTCACTCGTCTGTTTGAAACGAAGAAAGTTCTGCAAGTACTTGACAAGAAGAAATACTTCGACATATACTGCCTGGTACACACATTATTTCGGATGGAATATACACACAAAGCAGATAAAGGCAATTCCGTAGTAATTTTAAACTCATTAGATTATACATCGAAAATGGAAGACTTCTTGTCGAAAGGAGATCATTTCCAATTACTTAACAAGGATCCTACATCCAATTTCAAGATGAGGTAAAAACGTGTCAAAAACTGTCCTATCATTTTCAACTCAAATAAATTTAAAGTTATTAATTTAAGCCCGCAAGCTCTGAGATTATTTGGCTTACCCAAATTACACAAACCCTTGATACCGATTCGTCTCGTGGTATCTTTTTGTATTTCTCCATCTTACAAAATCGCCCGTGAGTTAAATGACGTTTTTAATTCTTACATGTTAAGACCGAAGTATACAGTTAAGAATAGCATAGACTTCACGGAAAAAATCAAGGACATACAATTAACTAGTAATTGTAAATTAGTATCGTTCGACGTAACAAATTTATTTACTAACGTACCAACGGAAGAGTGCAAAAATATAATCAGCGAAATTTTAACCTTTTCGGATATTAATAGCAACGTCGTTAAAGAAATGCTTAGACTTTTTAATATTTGTATTGAGCAAAACTATTTTTTGTTTAATAAAAAAATTTACAATCGGTAGGATTACCTATGGGTGGTCCTATTTCACCTTTGCTCGCGGATATTTTTATGGATTATTTTGAAAATAATCTCTTTAAGTCAAATCACACATTACTTAAAAATGTTAAAACATGGTATCGTTATGTAGACGATATCTTTTGCATTTGGACAGGAACAGATAGACAGTTGGATACCTTTTTACGTCATATAAATTCATTGCATACAAATATTAAATTCACACTAGAGATCGAACAGCAAAAAACCTTAAATTTTCTTGACATAACAATAAAGACTAGCTGTAAGCCCGTTGACCTCAACGGGGGGATTTTTGTTGCATTTTTAAGTAGTCAGAAAATTACAAACCTATTTATTGAATAAGCCAGAGATTCTTAAAATAAAATAAATATATCGGGGCGTATATCGACAGCCCTGCCCTGTAGTATTTAAATTGTAAATTATTTAATTTTTGGAATAATGTTAAGTTTGCTAACAATTATTTTTCCTATTAGCAGAAATAGACCTCGTAAATTACCTAATTTTTGGAATAATGTTTATGTTTGCTAACAACTATTTTTCGAAGTAGCAGAAATTTCGTAAATTATTATATCTTTGGAATAATGTTCAAGTTTGCTAACAATCATTTTTCATAGTAGCATAAATCGATCTCGGCGCATATATCGACAGCCCTGCAGTTTTTAAATTGTAAATTATTAAATTTTTGGAATAATGTTCAAGGTTGCTAACAATCATTTTTCGTAGTATATATATTTTATTCAACTAATTTTCAAGTATGCTAACAAAAATATTTCGTAGAAAAAGAATAAGACCCGAGGACATCAGTACGCACACATTTGTGAATTGTGAATTGTTAATTGTGATTTGTGAAAAGTGATTATTTTATCGACTATTAATATATAGATTTTGGAATTTTTAGAATAATCTAATATTCTAATTTTTAGAATAATTTAATATCTATTGAACTTTTTTTTCACTTCAATGGAATGTGAGAAAAAAGTCGGAAAATAAATGGGCAAAGAATTAAATTATATTTATATAAAAAATGCAATTTTCACATGCAAAATATTATAAATTAATTGGACATTTTATCAAAACAAAATTATCAAAATTTTGACTTATTCTCCAAATAGAACTTGTTTTTTAGAATATATATAATGATTTTTACTGATGTTATTTTACTAATCATACTGAAACTATGCTTTCGCCAACAACTAACTATACCACGTATGTATCTAGATTAAAAACAAATCTTGAAATAATTGCGTCTTATATTTATTTTTTGAAAAACTTACTTGGCTAGTCAATCGGATTTTGTTATTTTGATAGCATTTATTTTCATACGATCAAGATGTAATGTGATTTAAAAAGAAAGTTTTCAAAAAAAAAAAATGTTATAAACCAAAAAAAAACGCTCAGGACATCCTCAGACAGACTTACTTTCAGTAAGTAAAAGTAAGTCTGTCTGAGGATGCCTCTGAAAGAGGCGAAACACGTGTCACAGTTTGTAGCACAATACGTGGAATAATCTAAGTTATTTTTTATTTTATATTCAAATGAACTTCCAAAAAGTTACCGACGAATCCATCGAAAGCATAAACAATGTATTTTAGAGAAAAAATGATTGAAATTATGCAATAAAAAGGGTGGGTTCAGTTCACTTTTTCCCATCATCCTAACTTGGCTCACTTTGCCGTATTTTAATCTCGTTGACCCCAATCTATCAAACTATTTCGCTTACTTTATTTATATTACTATTTGAGCATAAATTTACCTTGTCATTCATTATTTGACAATATTCCATTTTTGAATCTTTTATACAAACAATCGAAGTCAGTAGGAATCGCAAATATCGTTCCATTTTCAAATTTTTATTTTAAATACACTATTTTTATCGCCTTGATATTTATGACGTTAGCTCAGTTGATAGAGAGCTCGACTGGTAATCCAGAGTTCTGTGTTCGATCCACGGTCGCGGCGTTTTTTTGTATGAAATTTTTTCAGCTATTTGATTTGTTTCGTCAAATAATAAACAGTGTATTTGGAAAATATGTCTTTAGTATGAATAAAAAAAATAATTAATGGCGACAGCGGAGCAGGATTGGGGGGGGGGGAGGAGGACCGTCTTTCTTGACGTCATCGAAAAGGCGAAATCGCGACCATATACAAACGAAAAAAGTATGTATTTGGTATGAATAAAAAAATGGTGACAGCGGGGCTGGGGCGGAGGAGGGGGAGGGAAAATCGCGGACAATCATTCAGACGGACGGACATTATCGAGTATTAATATATAGATAGATAATAACTAAAGATCAAAATAAAATGGAAGGGGATGATAGAAAAACAAACAAACGATAATGGTAATACAAGAATTAAACATTATTAAACAGATAGCTGTAAATAATGGTTACAACACAGACGTAGTAGTTAACTTACTTAAGCGTAAGCAAGTTAAACAACTCATAGTAAATAATATTTTTTCAGGAGAGAAGAAAGCAAACGATAATATTAAAAACTGGCGTAGAATTATTTATTTAGGAGACATTTCGTCAGATAGTAAAATTTTTGCCAGACAATATAAAACCCGCGTTTTATACAGTAAGTAATTTAGGTAAAATTTTATTGAACAGTAAAGATCGCATAGATTCATCGTCACAGAGTGGTATCTATCGACTCTCTTGTGGAGACTGTTAAGCTTCATATGTTGGACAGACAGGTAGAAACTTTAATATTAGAATTAAATAACATATAAGATGTCTAAAAAGTAACAATTTTTCTGAGTTTGCCAATCATTTAATAGAAAATAATCATAATTTTAATCAGATTAGAATTCAGAAATACTCCACCGAGTAAATAAAAAGGGTTTAAAGATGAATAGCTTAGAATTTTTAGAAATAAATAAAACTCTTAACAAAAAAGAGATATTTTTAAATAAAATTCTTAATAGGAATGGTTGCTCGTCATTACTTACATTGTTTCCAATTAATAGAGTAATCACAAACCAATCTGATTGACTGCAGCTCATTAGTTTAATAGTTTGTAATGTTTAACGTCATGAGTAGTATGATTATATTTGTTTGCTTTATTTCGATTCTATAACCCCTCTTTAAAAGGGAAAAAATCCCAATCTAATTGATTGCAGCTCATTAGTATCATTATTTGTTTGCTTTATTTCGATTCAATCACCCCCCTCTTTGCTTTCCTTAAAAGGAGAACCCAAACTCCATTTTGTAATTTCATAATTTAAAAATTTTAGAATCAATCTTGCTTTATTACTTAAGCAAAATTTGCGATAGTAAGTCTGAAGATGCCTCTGAAAAAGGCGAAACACGTGTCACAGTTAGTTACACAATACGTGGAATAATCAAAGTTATTTTAAATTTTATATTAAAATGAACTTCCACAAAGTTACCGCCGAAACCATCGAAAGTATGAATATACACGCATTCGTTTGTGGTTCACCAAGCATCTTTGAGGATACAAATGATAATGAATTAAATACGCAAACATTGATAATATGTGGATGCGAGCGAAACGAAAGCTGAAACGCCAATTCGAGACAATTAGGAGTTTATTCACGTCATATTTGGACGAATTTGTATTAAGGAATTCGTTTCCCTCCCAAGCAGTGTTTTTGGAATATTTCTAACGGTAATTAGAGAAAATTAAATTTCTTACGTATGTATAATAACTAAAAATTATAATCGACGAGTGACTTATGTTTTTGTATTGGCAGCACTGACACGACGGCCATGTTAAATTATATCCCAAATAATATCAGACGCTATAGTAGTTTTTACTGCTCAATCACATGTGTGAGCGTCTGTGTATTGAGCAGGCTAATAATATTATTTGTTTACGCCGCGTAAGTGGCATATTTGAATAAGCGGTTTTACGGTATATTCATCCATGACGGAAGCCTAGCAACATTATAAAAACTCTCAATTTAAACTTACGTTTTTTCTTACATTTTTGTTGTATCTGGTTACCGATTATTCCACAGAGCAGTCTTCCGAATTAAAGAAACTATTAGAAAAATGTCAAGCTCCATATTATAAAATGCACAAAAAAATGAGGACAAAAGATTTTTGTGATGTGAAAGTGATGTAAAAAATTAGCAACCAGTATTAACCCTTAACCGGGCGGGAGGATATATACTTCCCAGGCAATTTTTTGTGGATTTCTAATAAGCCATCGATTTTAAAATTACAACTTAATGCCATTTTGACAAGCATATATATTGTCTATCGTTTGTGCCGACAATGCCGAAACAACTGTTTTTTTACTCCATCAATTGCGCCAACAGGTTATGGCATGAATTGTAATTTAAAAAGAGCATTGCAGTAGTCATTGAAATTATTAAACCTATAATACAGGCAGTGGCAGCTGGTCAATGTGGCATTGGATCAATTCGCCCCTTGTATATGCAGGGGCGGTTATATTTCATGAAATAATATTCAAACATAACATTTATACCATTCCCTCATTTTAAATTTATATGAGAAAGAGTATTTTTTGACATGCACTCCTACAACTGTAATTTCAAAATGTTATTAATAAATGTGATATCTGTCGATTTGTATGTGACCCAAATTCCAGACCAATCAGTACGATGAGATTGTGTTTCACAGACAGATCACCTCTGAGGCTTTTAACCAGTCCTGATTTCACTGGGGGCTCAATTCTTCCAAAGGACTATTCTTGTTACCTGATTAAATAAAAAATAAGATCCAAACTTATTCATCAACTAAAAAAGAACATGGAAGGGGATTAAACAGAATTAAATAATAATTGTTATTTTTTTGTTGTGATATATTTCACACTTTTGTACCGATGTATACAGATATAATTACATAGAGCACAATTAATATGAAAAACTTCTTGACTAATAAATTCAGCAGGTTGGGGCAAGAACCATTGAAGAATTCCAATCAATACCCTGAAACATAAATGCAAAAATTATAAGGCAGACAATTCTGGAGGTAATTTTCAAATTTGGTTTACTCCACTTTTCGAGAAACTGAGAAAATGCGACATTTTCATTCATCATTCTTTAAGGGTTTGTGTTAATTAGTAACATTCTTAAAAAATGTTTAAAAATGAAGAATTACAAATTGTGTGTAAAAATAAAAACTTTTGAACATAATAAATAAAAAAGAAAAAATTTCTAATTTCGTGTGTAACATCAGGATCTGACTAAAATTAGAAGGTTGGAACCTGATTTAAAGGAATAATAAACATAATTATAACGTATTAATGTGATTTTAACGCGATTATCAAGCCCTCAAAAAATAATTTTAAATCGTGGCGTTGTTTTTAGCTTAGTTAGTGAAGTTTTTTGCCGAAATAATCCATGACTAGCATTAACTCACTTTTACCCTTTTACTTAATAAGCGATACCACTGCAATCAAAAACAATGTCATTAAGTACTTCATCTTAACTAACCTTTCACAAAATTACTTATTGACTAGCCTGAACTGGATTGACCCATTTTGAAATTTAGCTTTGTGGTTGATCTTGCAGGACTTTTTATGTGCCTATGACTCTGATTATATTTCAGTGGACTGGTATAAGATTTGAAGGGGCTTCTGCTATATTTTATAGGTGAAGTGGAATCCTTAAGCAAGTAAGATAATTTGCTGGCATCCGGATCATTTTCATCCTGTAGAGTTCTATCGCTTTACTCATTACGGATAGCTAATCAGTATCTATATTACTTATTTGGCACAAAAATACATAGTCCAGGGTAGACAGGGGAGATAGTATACTATGCTATATTAGTAAAAATGGCATGTCAAACAAAAGATAGAAGGCATTTCGGTATATAATAATGTTAACTTGTCGACGTTTCTTTTAGTTTTTGGTGCAAGTAGTCATCGTTTAATTAGTTTGTATCTTGTGCGTTGTTGCATGTTCTGATAAATCATCGACCATCAACTGACACAAGGTCGAGAGTATGTAAAAATAATAAACGTAGAGACAAATGTTTGTTTTGTCAGTCTCTATGGAACGTTTCTACATAATATGTAATAAAGTAACATTGTTTTCTTACAGAATTAATTTTGACCAATCATTGTTTTATTTAATTCTGTAAAATTATAAAAATAGTTTGAATCTTCATCTTTTTATTTTATTTTTCTAATTAAGTACAATACCAAAATGTCCAACAGGGTATAAAAATAAATGTAAATAGAGTCTACATCAGTGATCACCAAGCGGTCGCTCGCAAGCTACCAGTAGCTCACGGAGGCTTTTTCGGTAGCTCGCGTAGGATATTTTATCATATTTATAAATTTGCCTACAAAAAAATATTATTGAACTCGGAAAATAAAAAAAAATTGAGCTGAATTTCAATGAAATGCTTAAAAGGTTGCCTGCCGTTGCAATATTATTTTTTCAGCTGTATCGTCGAAAATTTTCAGGAAGATGGCCCTTCATCAGAAATGGAATTGATAGAATTTCAATGTGATTTGTTGCTTAATAGTGTTGCCTCAACTATAGAATCTGTATGGCCTTTCGTCCCAAAAGAAAAGTATCCAATTTTAGGTTGAATTGCGCTCAAGCTTAAAGCATTGTTTTGTTCTACCTACTTATGTGAATCAATGTTTTCCACTATGAAGGTGGTTAAGAGTAAATATAAAAACAGACTCACAGATGTACATCTTGATGCGTTCGGATGGGAGTGACAATGTACTCACCGAGAATTGAAAAAATGTGGAGGAAAGTGAATGCCATTCTTTTCACAAATTATTTTTACTTGTTATTTTTATATTTATTTTTACACACACTTATTTGTCTATTATTTTGTTTGTAAATAATAATTAAAGTACCTACGCATTTCACAAAATCCGATGTTCTAATTTATTTTAAGTAATATAATAATATTATGTATGGTACGATAAGGGCCGATGATAAAAAAACAATTAAGAAAGAATATGTATAGGTAGCTCACCAGACAATTTCAATTTATGAAAGTAGCTCACATCATGGTTTCTCAACGGTGGGCCATTTATTTTTGTTTTGGGGAGCCACAACACATTTCAGGGGGGCCACGGGCAAATTGAGGATTTCAAATTTCTCGGTGAGCTAAAAAAAAAAAAAGGTGTTCTTGGAGATATTCTGGGAAAAAGTATACCAAATCAGAGATTTCAAATTTCTCGGTGAGCTAAAAAAAAAAAAAAAGCTGTTCTTGGAGATATTCTGGGAAAAAGTATACCAAATCGGAGATTTCAAATTTCTCGGTGAGCTGAAAAAAAAAAAGAAGGTAGGGGGCCACAGAAAAATAAAGACACTCAAAAGGGGCCACGCTCCCAAAAAGGTTGAGAAACACTGGTCTACATGATACTGTACAAAAAACGAGTACTGTACTGCACTTTGCGAATTTCACTATTACAGCATTGCATAACATGACTGATTAAAATTGATTGAAAAATCAATATTTTAAAGTTTTCACTACCGTTGTGCTATTTCCGCGCGCATAGTACTTATTTTGGATACATATGAAATACAAAACAGGTGATTATGTTGGACGGTCTGTGTGCTCAAAACATGGTTGTGTTAGGCATTTCAGACTGTTAAAAATAAGGACCTTGCACGCGAGAAAAGCACTAGCAGCAGTGCTGTTCCCGTCTGCATAAAAAATATTTTTAACGGTCTGAAATACTCATCACAATCACATGTTGAGTATTTCAGACCATCCAAAATAAGTGTATGCGCGAGTTAATAGCACCTCAAGAATCAAACCGGTTAGCTACCGGCAGTTAGAGATGTGTGTCGCCTTGCTATGTAAATGTTGTGAACCACCGATTTAAATTATCAAACTCCGCATAGCTGTATCTATGTCCATCCATTTGACCGTTTAATCCAAAATAGAGATTACTCATGATCCATGGTGTAGAGCAGTGGTGCACAAACCGCGGGCCGCATGCGACCTGTTGTGGCATTTGCTGCGGCCCAAAATAACAAGTACTTCATCACCAAATTTTTCATTGAATATGATAAAAATCTGCGTTTGACATGTAAAAAAATTCTGCAGTATATCCGGTCCTAATTGATGCAACTCATTAGATAATCATTTCTTTATTTTTTACTTCATTTTCTGTAAATGTCATTTTGTATTACCTTTATCGTTTGTTTGTTTCTCTATCCCCCCTTGCCTCCCATTTTTATTTGATTTTATTATAATATATCAGAATAGTAATATATTTTCTAGCGGTTTAACCCGTCCTAATTGATCTAACTCATTAGATAATCATTTCTTAATGTAAATGTCATTTGCATTATTGTTTGTTTGTTTTTCTATCATCCCCTCCCATTTTATTTGATTTTTATTAGAATAGTAAAATTAAAATCATTCGTACTTAAGCAAACATTTGCGAAAGTAGTTGTCTGAGGATGCCTCTGAAAGAGGCGAAACACGTGTCACATTTTGTAACACAATACGTGGAATAATCAAAGTTATTTTTATTTTATATTACCCATTTCACATTTGAAAAATCGCTTCTTCTGTAAAATTTCGTAGATAGTGTTTCGCCTACTTCGATACTAAGCTTTTTAAATATATTTTTAAAAATTAAAACGGCAGTAGGAGTGCATCTGCATGTTTCGCAATCATTTGCTTTATATGTCACGATTTATGACCTAGTTGTGATTTTTTTTAAATGTACGTATGTACATAATATTATAAATTTATTGAGATGAATTTTGAAATCATTGAAGAATATTTCAATGAATAAAAACTTATGTATTCAAAATTGTAGTCCAATTGCATGTGAAATAATTTTATGAAAAATATTTAGGAGTTCATATCTTTTTATGCAGTTTTCATTAACATCTTTTTCAAAATCTATTTCCACTCCCGTTGAGAAGAATTAAGATTCCTTATGGATTTCATTTCGAAGGAAGTTTTCATACGAGAACTATTTGTAGTTTCTCAACTTCACTTTTTCAAAGAGATTAGGGATAGAAGGAATTACTTAGTAGAATTTACTATGTTGGATGTCTACACAGGACTGGTCGCTGGTGGTAATCTCAAAAACGACCAAGGTGAGAAGATATCTGGAATGATAAAACAATTCTTAGAAGTCATGCTATTTCATAAAAAAATCTATTTGTGAACGGAGCATAATATGTTGAATTGTAATTTATGAGCCAAGCTCTGAATCTTGCATCTGCTTATGTGGCAGATAAGTTTTTGACGATTTGTTTGAAATGCTAATAAGAAGTTATTGTGGTGCTATAATGCGAAACGTACTATTTCCAAAATGAGCGATATTGAGTTAGATATGCAGATAGGGTAATTCAAACCTAATGAATTGACTGGTAGTATTAGTTTTACGATAAAATGTTTAGAACACCGTCATTTTTCAACTTGAAAATCGTATTTTTCTGCAAAACGTACTATTTCCAACGAGAAATCATCTACCTTTTTTTGCAAAACGCACTATTTGTATTGAGCTGTCAAATGTTGGCAAATTTGACTGTATATTTTAAACATTGTGATCTGCTCTGAAGACAGTAAAAGAAAGGATAATATTTTTGTTCATTCCTGACAGGAAACCAAATCAGGAAGCAGACCAAACTAACGACCGAATCAAAATCGATTGAACGTATGCGGAAATGAGATTTGTTTTTCGGCTTACTTGAGAAATTTGACAGCCATATTGTTATAATTCATCATACATATTTCTCCGGACATTTAGGGATGACTTGTAATTGAATGTTCAGGGATGAATTGCAATTGATTTGTGAATTCTTCAATGAAACTTGATGTTTACCCAAATTATAAGTCACGCAGCTAGAGCTGAGTCGAAAAAAATACTTACACAGACGCATTGGTTGCAAATCGTCTCTTTGCTTAGGATAAAATAATATTATTTTTCTTATTTTGTTGAAAAATAATTTCTTTTGTATTTTTTTTCCATTTTTTACCAACTTGTTTTCCTAAATATATTTTCTTATATTGCTTGAAAAACAATAAGTTTATTTTCTGTACACATAGTACACATAGTTCCAGGAAATAGTGCGTTTTGAAAAACAAATACATTAAAATGACGAACTTAAAATACTTTTTACCATATGCCAAGTTTATGAAGTAGGTCAATGATTTCAAAATAATTTATTGTATGATTTTTAATTGATTCAATCATAATATTATGCTTGTGTTGTTCGCTATAGTTTTTTGCCTCTACTGAAAAGTTTATAATAATATGTTTTGCATTATAACCCCACAATTACTTACTTGAATTCACCGGGTTGTGTTAACCTCTGGTTGGCTGCCGAGGCAGCACTGGTCACTGGTATTGAATATAACAGACTTTCTGGAATGATAAAACAATTCTTAGAAGTCATGCCATTTCAGCGAAAAATCTATCTATTACCACCACTATTAACTAACCAACTGTTGTCATTGTTGTCAACAAAAATATAACTCATAAGAAATGTACAAAGTAAGTGAAGACAGTTATGGCTGTGGAAGAAGCAATCCGAGTTCTTAACAGAGATACTGGCATTCTTGCTGAAGTAAAAATGAACTACAAATCATATCAATATAGGTATACAAATAGTGTTATTAAAATATTTAGATAAATATGCTTCATAATAATTTATTATAAAGTAGCAGAGCAACATCTAATAAATAAAAGGTTCCATTTAGTCCTGTCAAATAATGCATCTATCAATCGGGTGGTAGATTATCTATTATTATAACGAATGAACGTCTTCATGGCGCAATATAATTAATTAAATAAAACTACGATTACCAACACCAACACTGTCATAAATTGACACACGTACAGGGAGGACTAGTGCTCTGAAAGCATAGCATTTTATATTATGCAAATTAATAACTATTATATAATACATACACAGGCTATCATTTAGAAGAGAACATACCAACCTTTCATTATTTATTGTAAATTTTAGTTTCCATCACGTTTTGACCGCATTTCCGATGTAATTTAAGCGATTTAGGTACCGTCAATAAATATCAAACGAATTTACACTATGGAAAATAATTAATGTCAATTGTCTCCGATGTAAATTCCATGGCGCAGTGGTTAACGTCGTGGACTTCCATGCTGGACTTCACGGTTTCGAATCCTAGTAGCGGCAGCATTTTTAAATCGATTTTTCGTTCGTTTTCTGATGAAAGACATGCATTTTGGTGATGTCTTTAAATTCCCCTCCACCATTTCAATCTTAAAATAGTTGAAAGTTAATTTTACAAAGTGGAATGAAAGATGGACTAATTTCTCATTTTCTATTTGAATGCCGGCTCGGTTTCGAGAGATTATATGACCTTGAACTTTGTGGCGTTTGTTTGCGGACAAAACGTGAACTATGAAATTTTTAGTGTCTGCCGTAGCCGCACGTAGCCGTTTGCCATCATTTTCCACTAGATGCTACGTCGTATGATATTGCCACGAGTTTGCAAAAAAAAACCAAGTGTAACATAAATACAACTTCCAAATTTATACAAATCGGAACGTGGTTCCTCGCCGTGTGGCGGTTAGTCTATAAAGTCTAGTCTTATCGATTATGATAGATTCCTTGTATCATAGATGATTATGTTTCGTTTAAGTTAACGATAAGGCGCTATTTATATAAGACGTAATAGGCATATAAGAAAAAGTAAATGTAAGACGTTTAGTTTTTGCTGTTTTTATTATAATTATTTATTTTATTTTTTTATTTGCATATTTGAATCGTGATTTCAAAAATATTCCGCGAATGACAGCAGATTCAAAATGGCGTACCGTGACAGTTGTAACAAGCTGCGTAAACAATGACGAAAATATTATTTTTACATTCAAAACGATGAATGAAAGGAGTATTAAACTGTAGTATAAATCTTGCTTTATATAGAAATCTGAGTTTAAAGGATTGCAGCGTATAAGCCATGTAAACAAATAAATTCCATCCAAATCCGTGGGCGAAGTTGCGTGTGCGTATTCTGTATTTTACTCATGCTTTATAATGTTAAACGAGTGCTATGTATCAAATTGTATTTATTATAACTATATTATGTTCTGGTAATTGTGTGTTAAAGCTAGTCATGTATTATTACATGTTGTTTTTAGCTTAGTTTGTGAAGTTTTTCGCCGAAATAATCCATGACTAGCTTAACACACAATTACCCATGTTCTTATTTCAGATGTCGAAATAAATGTTTTCAAAATATTTCGGAAGAAAATCAATATATTATCAACAAGACACTGTAAGAAATGGAGTCCAAAAATGAATAAGATATATTTTTACAAGAATATAAGCGATGTGAAGCGGAAACGATCCGGGAATGATTTGCCCACGGCCAGATGTATGAATGTAATATATGTGGAGGATTACCGAATTAAAGTAAGTAAAGTAGCCTTCATTAACTTGTTTGGTATTTCGAATAGACTGGTTCAACAAATTGTTGTGTGAATTGTTTAAAAATTGAAAAAAATACCTAATTATATGAGAAAACGTATGTCTGGATCTTGTAGCAGATGCACAAGTAACAAAGACTGCTTTTTAATTAAAAAAATCACAGATTCATTTGAAAAGAAAGCAGTGCACTACGGTGATGTAAAGAAAAAAATATTTTAGTGCAAATTTAATTATTAAAATTATGTACAATATATTTATGGAGAAGTGTCAATTGCCCATATATCAACACTTAACAGTCCGCTAATTACAAGTGGGACTTTACTACGATGATTTCGAAAAAAATTGCAAAGAAATTTTTAAGGTACAGTGGAACCTCTCATAACGAGACTAATTCGTTCCAGTGTCTTACTCGTTATGCGAAACAATTTTTCCCATATAAAACAATGTAAAATACAATAATGCGTTCCATGCCGAAAATAAAATATTTTTTTATATTCTGAACGTTTATGAAAATAAAATTACATACTTATAAATTGTAAGCGGAACAACCTGGAATGCGATTTCGATTTGCAAAAAACAATAAAAAAATCGACTAGTTTATTAGCTTGAAATTATGACAAATAATTAATTCTTTTTTACTAGAAAGCTGTCTAGAGACATTCGTTTTTGCCGACGCTTCTAAATTTGGCGAAAATGTGACGCAACATTGTCATTGACTAAATTTGTAAAACGCATAGCCACCTCCTTATTAGGGTGATGCTTCTCAATGTATGATTCAACAGTTTCCCATGCTTTTAGCATTTCTCTTATTGCGCCAGAAGATTGTTGATCTGTTACTTCCTTCTTCCCCACTAACAAACTCTCCTCCATAACTTCTTGCTGTGAAAAACAATGTAACTCCATAAGCTCTTCGGTGGTCAGCTCTTCTACAAGCTCATCAATATCATTGTTATCCACCTCCAGTCCCACGGTATTAGAGTGGACACTCACAGGTGGAGTGACTTGAAGATGGGACTTCCTCTTTCTGCGTCACTCGTTATGCGAAATGTTGCTTCTTAAGGGAGCATTTTTTCACAATCTGTTATACTCCTTATGTGAATTACTCGTTATAAGAAGTGCTCGTTATGAGAGGTTCCACTGTATGATAAATTTATGTATCCATATATATTTTAAAGTTTCTTTGTTTCTCAAATAAGTGCTCTTACACTTATTAAATAATAAATGAAAGTTCATAAATTTTTCACCCAAGTGATCTATAAAATATAAAAATCAGCATAATACGATGTCAAATACAGAAAAAATGTTTTCCAAACAGAGTTCAGTATATGCGAAGAAGTGAATCATTTTAATTGTTCAATTAAATCACTCTACGATTCGCTTATTACAGGTATAACATTACTATCTGCCCCGGTCAATTTTGTAAAAAATGAAGAAAAAATATTCATAAAAAATAATCACTATACGATGCCAAATACTAAAGTAAGTACTAAAGTTTCCCAAGGAGGGTTCAGTATATGTGAAGAAGTATTTCATTTTTTTTTTTCATATTAGAAATAAATGTATCATTAAGTTTAAAGCCATTGCTGGCGAAAAGGATTAACCCATGGGAATGCCTACAGATTTGAATGGTGAATAGTTTTAAAAGAATTATATTTATTTTTGTTTGTTGGAAACGGTTTTATGATAATATTTACTTACACATGGGGTATAAAAGTGGGGAATTTGCGCTATTTTTTGCTTACACAAAGTTCCTGAGTGTCGAGCATTAAATTAGGATCTTCTTCTTATAATACCTGTAGAGTTGTAAATCACTCGTTTTTTCTCGTATGTCGTAGAGCAGCCAAATAAAATATAAAACTTCAACAAATTAATCTGAATCAATATCGAGTAAAATGAGATATCATATTATTTACGAACTTATCAACTGCATTAATATTTATATACCAAGGGATTTAGCCAATACACAATTTTAATATTTACGTTTTGAATGATGAATGACAAGCAAACTATGACAGAGCAATTTATGAGAAATGCAGACTGCTTTCTAATCTATGTATCATGGAATTATATGCTGCCAGTTTATGATTCCATGAGTGGAGGGATTTTGCGTGGATGTTAATGTTGTATAATAATTGTGTAAATCTCTTCAGAGCCAGTATATATAGCTGAGAAAAATATAGGTTTAAGCATAGTTCTGACGATGGCAAAAGCCGAAATAGCTATCAACTCATAAAATATAAAAAACTGTAGAACTAAATACATTGCTATTTTTACCCTATTATAATAGAGTTCTACCAAGTAAATGCCAAATCAATAAATAAACCCTATACACATATTTTTAACAACTTCAAAATATCAAATAAAATGGTCTTTTTCATTTTATCCACGCCACTTCAAAGAAATAAAATACTTTTATATTTTTTCTTTAAATATCGCCATCTATGATCTTTTTTGAATGTTTATGGGCATAACGAGTCATGCGGCATGATCTTACAATTATGAATATTTTTGAAAATTTAATACATGTATATAGAGTTATATTTCTCTTAAAAATGTGTTAACTTACAATAACGTTTTAAATATCACTTTTTTAGGAAGTTTTTTTCATTATAAAGGCCACAAGTGGATGTGTGCTCCAAATGTGAAGAATTAACGCAGATAATAAAGAGTGACATATTGTACGATACTAATCAACATTGCCAGGAATATTCATGGAATATCTATTGACAGCATGCAAAATCTTCCGCTTCCTCATATACTGGTACATGAAATCTTTTATTATCGTGGATAAACTAATTTTGCATCCATAATTTAGAAACTGGAAAAGTAACGTTTTATTCCTTTCTTGAAGGTGTAGCAGAAAAAGATCCCCTACGAAACTTGTTCATCTTTAAAACATTACATTGATATTAATATTCCTGAGCAAATCAAAGAACTTTATATGTTTTCTGACAGTTCTGCTGGCCAGAATAGAATGTTGTTGGATTTTTGATGACCTTTACATCAGCAAAATAAAATTTATTATTATTTTTCAATTAGGGGCATTTGTTTCTTCCTTGTGATGGAGACTATAGTATTGTGAAATGTATTATAAAACTTGAAGATCGAGTATATACATACCTCGGAATAATATGAAAATTTAATAAAGAAGGCAACATTGAATTTTTACTGTATGTACAGTGAGTAAAAAATTTAGACATTGAGCTTAAGAACTGGTGGCCTCATTTTTTTTAAAAAAAAGCTTTCCCCATTCTGTAGAATCTTTAGGATAAAACGTTATTTGAGAACAGAGATATTTTATATAGTTTATATAGCATTCTTCTTAGTCAGGATATGTGCAATGTTCATGTATTGTGTACCTTTACTATGCCACTATATATAGGTAAGTAAATGCACATTTAGACGTAGTTATGATGAGGGCGTCAAGCCGAAATGTATATCAACAATCAAAAAAAATTGTAGAGCTAAAATACATTGTTATTTTTTCACCGTGTTACAATGTTCAAATTTTATAGGAAGATTTATCAACCACACATATTATTTGAGAAGAGGGATTCTACCTCCAGTATTGCCCGCAGAATGTGCATATCTTGGGCTAGTACTAATAAATAATAAGAAATATTTTAGATAATATACGAAAAGTCATACATATAATACACATACCTTTTTACCATCACTTATTAAAATGGCCAACAAATGATGTTGAAGATACAGAAATACATTAAAATTAAGTATTATATGTAAATCTTAGGAGAGGATGACTCTCTATATCACCCACATTTAATAAATATATAAATTTTTTTTTTTATTTTTTTTTTCCATGTCCGCTCCCAATATGGAGCATATGGACTCCTAATGGAGTTTATCTCAACAGAAATGTTTCTACGAGACTGCTTGTTACTCAGTTGCTCAACCTCTCTTTTTCCAAAGAGAGTAGGAATAGAAGGAAAGGGCAAGGACAGGACTAGTGGTTAGCTAATCGCTCTCCATACGCCCCGTTCATATGATAGGATGGGTGGGAGGGGGGAATTCAAGACATCACATACATCCATGCCTTTGAACAGAATTTCATAAATCGATTGAAAAATCAATTTATAAAACTGCCCGTACCGGGATTCGAACCCGTGCCCTCCGTAGCGGTAGCCAACGATGTTGACCACTCGACCACACAGGCGGCTATATTTTGGTAATATTTTTTTACCTAATGATTTATTTTATTTCAGTAGAAAGTTCTATAAATTTGTCCTTCATCTCATGTATTTTGAATACGTAACAAGTCCACAATAGAAAAAGTGTATTTATTCAAAATATATAATAAAGGATTACCTTTTTGTTTCAATACAAGACATGATAGTATAATACCATACAATATATTATATAACATAAAAAATTCATTAAAAATTTTACACTTTGGTTGTACACTGTTAATACTTGGTTGTCAGTTGATAATGTTCGTCACAAGCGAAAACCAGTCCTGATCTTGCAAAATTAAAAGTCGAAATTAGTACAAAAGAATATTGTGTTTTTTTAATAAATTTTACAGGATAAATATTTTTCACTCTCCTGAACAATTATAAAAGTGTGAATCGTAATGTTTTCGAAATACACGATTCATTTATAAGTCACTTAAATAAATAATTATACCAAGTAACACGTTTGTTCGAATTGGAAAAATAGTCAGGAACTTACAATTTAAATAAGTACATGAAAGTCACCCATTTTCAAGATTTACCTTGTTCTTTTTTATTCAATTTCATTTTGTCAGGTCCATGGCGCAGCGGTCATCAGCATTATTTCAATCGATTTATCAATTTCTGGTCGAAGGCATGGGTGTTTGTGATGTCTAAAAATTCCAGGTGTTGTGAGTGCCATTAGTAAGCCACTAGTCCTATCCAACATTCCCTCTTAGATGTGCGTGTGTGCAGCCGTGCAGCAGTTGGGAAGCCCGCGCGCACTACAAGACAATTGTTCAATCAATATTTGATTGGTCCGCGTAGCCTTTGAAATATCCACGCAGCTAACTCTTCAGCTTAGATGGAACGTTGGTCCTATCCTTATCTTTCTACTTTTACTTTTCTCTTTGAAAATGAGAGGTTGAGCAACTGAGTAACAAACTGTTATCTTCTAAAACTCCTGTTGAGGTACCACCATGAGGAGACAATATGCTCTTTATTTAGAGTGGACATAGATAAATAAAACAAAACAATGAATGATCTTGAAACCATTTGAACCTTTTTTCTCAGATTGCAAGATCAATGAACAAATCAGCGATAAGGATGTGTGTATTCATTTTAATTATATTGACTGTAATTATTTTTTGAAGAAATTTATAAAATAAAGATTTAAATTAAAAAATATATTTTTAATACAACCCAATTTTCATTTGGCACCAATTTTTCAACAATTTTACGACATTTTAAATCCAAAATTTGAATTATTAAGTTTTTATTAATAATTTAAAGATTAATCACATTTTATAGATTGCCTGTTTTAAATGCTCAACGAGATAATACAGTAGAACCTCGATTATCCGGACTAATTGGGGATGAAGGTAGTCTGGATAAGGAAAAATTCGATAATCGAAAAAAATCATAATTTACACGGAAAGACGTGTACAATCAGTGTAAATAATTTTTATTTGTCTAGATTAACATAAAGCTTTAGTATTAAATTATTTTTTTTCAAGAAATTCATTTATTAGTTTTTGCTTAACTTTTCCGGTTCTAAGCTCAAGAAATGTGACCCCAATACCCACATTTTCTTAAATATCTATTTTAATATGGGTGATGCAATGTTTATAATTAAGGTATTCTTATATCATAGTTTTTTGGACCTTTTGTAGTTTATATAAATACGCGATAACGAGATAAGCACCCGCTTATCAGCGATCGTTCGTAAGATAACTAGGCTGAACGCGTCAGTTGCAAATATATATTTGCACTGGAATGACGTATTTTTTACGCGCAACTTAAAATATGATTATTTATTAAAAAAACCACGGATTTTTATAAAAAAATGTATGAGGAATGATGCAGAGAGATATTTTAAAGCCCTTGGACTATTTTTTTTTTTGAAATTCATAAGAATAAGGCCAATAATGAGGAAACCACTGGGGTCCCTAAACGACCCCCATCGGCAGAGAAGTATTTCTCTAGTCTCCGAGCCGCGAGAGTTAAATAAGCTAGCTGTTTGGCAGCTTTTTGAAGCTGCCAAATCGCGAATACTTTTAAGACATATAAGTTATCCTGAGATACACTCTTCTTTGTTCTCAAACCACTTCATGGCGACATCTAACCACCGAAAAGTGCTTAGATGTCGCCATGAAAAGAAATTTTAACGTAAACATTCTATTGAGAAGCGAAATGATGCATTATCTAGTAATAATAATGTTTTTCCTCTTTTATCAATGCAGTTTTGATATTATTTACTTTTGGAATGATCTGTTTTTCATAACATCGTTTAAAAATTTCACCATTCATCCCGGTTTTTTTCTGATGGTAATATTCAATCGGAAGATTTCTTCGATTTCGAACAACGCAAAACAACGAACAAAATGGAATGCACTCCATCAGATATGTAAACAACGGTGGAATCAATTCGCCACGAGAAAATGAGCAAATTCGTAAAAATTTTGTTCCGAGAAACAATCCGGATAATCGAAAATCCGGGTAATCGAGGTTCTACTGCATATAATAGGATATTATATGAGATATTTGCATCATTATTAGAGCATTACTATCAGTGCATTTCACCACTACTGCAAAGTTATAGTTTGTACAGGATTCTATATAGATCTGACAATGCTGTGAAGCTTAAATAGGTAATAATCAACTGATAAAATTCTTGTGAAGCTATTACAATGGAATTTTACCCAGTGCAATGCTAATTAAATCAATCAATATACAGTATTTCTTTACATACAGTCCGCACATTAATGTTTCATTAAATGCACCTTGATGAATGATTAAATGAATTAAGGAAAATTTTTTCTTATTAATTCTGATATCGGAATTTTGTTTTGACATTATTTTAAGACCGAATGATATCTTACCTTCCACTGATTTACATTATCTAGTACATGGGTTTTTTGGGAGGTCGCCAACTTTTTTCGATTTTGGATTTGAACAACAAAAGGAGTTTCGGAGACAATCTGGGAAAAAAGTATAGCAAATCAAGGATTTCAAATTCCCCGAGGGTCCCCCAGTCACATGGCTTTTATAAAAAGGTTGAGAACCTATGATCTAGTAGGTATAGAAATTCTTATTATGGATTGTAATAAATAAATACAATGGCAGAATGCAATTTCTTTAGAGGTAGGTATTTTCGTGATTATCACAAAATATAGAAAAGTAACGCGATAAAAAAAAATAAATGGATATTTACAAAGAGGACATTGATGTTTGTACATTTGAAGATGAATTTTGTAATTTTTTTATATTTCTAAAAGAACAACAGACATCTATCGAGCTGCCAAAGAAATGTCTTACACATTTCCAAATGTAGAAATACCAGGGCTTTTTTTACCCTGTAACGCGGCGGAACGGCGTTCCGGCACCTTTTCTTCTCAAAATTTTAATAAATGTTTAATTTTATTTTTTCTATTTTAAAATACGTATATTTTGTTTTATTTTCTATGCATTATATGAAAAGCCGTCATTAATTATATCAAAATGATATTCGAATATATAATAAATAATATACCTTCTTAGAAAATGCTCGAAAAAAGTGCGTTCCGGCACCTTTTTTTTTTCAAAAAAAAGCACTGAGAAATACTATTGATTTTTTCTTTACAATTCCCTTATCTAATGCGTCAGGTGAAAGATCGTTTTCTGTTTAAAGTATGTAAAACAATAATTGAGGAATACTATGAGAGAAGAAACTTTAAATAGTTTGGACATTTTGTATATAGAGCAAGAAACTTTAAACTGAATTGACACCGCCAACATAATTGATGAATTTGCAAGAAGTTTTTTTATTTATTTCTATTACTTTTATTATATTGTATATTAATAAATTAATGAGAGTTTCTGTGTATAAATCTTTTTTTTTTAACTTAAGTTTGAGGGTCTCAAAATTTTTACCTCCACTTGACTTGATCCGCCACTGCACGTATTGTGTAAAGAGATTCGACTTGTAGATAATGGTGTGCGTAATTTATTAGATGCGGTCTTTTCATATTTCACTGCATTTATATTGACACGGTTTCTGGCGCACTCGGACGCACGTCATCTAATAAGTGGTTTAGGAAGGGGTCCTGCAGCCAGGTGTGGTCGTTGAATTTGCCGCCCCCAATATGGTTTTGAAATGGCAACTTATTATTTGGTCAGTTTTGTATTCGATAAATGGTCAGTAAATATTAAAGAATTTATCAGTTATTAATAAATAAAACGGTCAGTTAAAAATTATAAATGGTCATTTAAAATTATTTAAATATTTTTAATGAAATTTTATAAAAAAGTATTTGTATTTGTAAGTAAAAAATATTAAACTGATAGATGTCGATAAATATCGTTACTTATAATAAATTCAATAAGAATTTTAAGTGTTTGGCTTTTTGCAGTTATTTTTGAAAAGAGAGAATTTTTCGATTATTATATTAAATTATTGTATGCAAAATAAAATACACCTTTAGCCATAATAGTCAATAAAGAAATTTCTTTTTGTTTTTGTTAAAAAGGTATTTTTGATAATAGCGACATACATAATAGATACACCAGTTCAAGACTGGAACCAGTCCAAAAAGCAACTTTTTTAGTTATCAACATCATTGGATTCGCCATGTCAAGATCTACATTTTTCCATTTCTCGTATTCAATATTGTAGCCAAGATATCGCAAAAGTTCCTATGTGGAATTTTAACTTTCGTGATGGTTTGAAAATATTTTGAAAAAAAATCTTATGGGCAATGAATATAATGCCTTCATAATTTTTGTGCCTTAATTCACAAGCTTCGGCACTGTCTTACACAGTGAATGTTCGGTTAAATTAAAATCAGAATCTTAACACGCTACAGCAGTGTTTTTCAACCTTTTTGGGCCTGTGGTCTTTTTTGAGTGTTCATTTTTCTGTGGACCCCATACCATTGTTTTCGAATTTCAAAAACCCAAGAATTTTCGGATATCCCAAAACTTCCAGCGTGGAAATTTTTTTTTTCTTTCAAGAATCTCCGAATCCAAAATTCCAAGAACTTACAGATTTGCCCAGGGCTATAGAGTCGTGTAAAAAAAACGACTCTGACTCCGACTCCAGCTTAAAAATAATTAATGGCTCTGACTCCGAGGAAATTTTTCAACAATTTCTTTTTAACATATAATATATATATCGACTGTGGAAAGAAAAAAAGGCGTAACTCACACATACAAAATTTTACAATAGGCGCAAAAAACGTGTTTTGATGATTTTGGGCCATATGCAAATTATGAATTATACACAACCTGAAGTGCACGGAGACTTCTAAACTGGTGTTTAATTGACATTCTAATATTAATTAAAGAAATTGTCTACGAAAAAACTTCATTTCAGTCTTTTTTCTTGGTTTTAAGATTTTACAAGGTCATGTTTTTCAAAATTAAATGCTAAATTTAGATACTAATTTTGCAGCTTTCATCATTTTGATAGAACGTGTATCAAGTTTAATACATAGTGATAATAAAAAAAAACCTGTTTTGATAAAACTGTGGGTTAAGTCCTTCTTCCTTTCCACAGTCGATGTGTATACCATCAGATCATCTTTAGTCAGCCAAGCATGCAATATCAACACTTTGGACTATTTTGTTTGAATACACATAAATAAATATATTTTTCAAAAAAAAATCAAGCCAATCATTTTTACAACTCCGACTCTGACCAAAATACCGCGACTCCGCGACTCTGACTCCACAGCCCTGGATTTTCCCAAATGAACAGCGTGGGACCATGCTTTTTTTATCTCTTATAAAGATGTTTTCCTCCGAACAATGACCTGCTGCGATCTTCAAGAAAAAGAAATGTGGTTTTGGGTTCCTGATGAAGTTCGACTTGTAAACGTCAGAGATCATGTGCCAGCTTTGTCAAATTATAAAAGATGCCGATTTTGCAATACAAGAGAGGCTGAAAAAAATAACAAAATTTGTTTGCAAATTTGCTACGTTGGGAAAATTTGCACCAACCACAACATTTGAGTTCCAACCGATTTTCAATTTATTTTTATAGTTTTATTTTATGTTGTAGTTCATGTTTTTTTTGTTCTAATCGGGCATATGAATAATTGTTTCCCACAAGAAAATGTTCTTATGTGGGCATAGGAAATATATTTCCCACACATTGTTTACAGTAAAAACGATATAATTTTAGAAAAACTTGTTCTATGTTTCATTTATAATCCTTTCATACATTGGCGGATCCAAGGGGGGGGCCATGGCCCCCCCCTGAGGAGATTTTTTCCCCTCATTTTTCTACTTTATTAAAACTTTATTGTGAAATGGGATCATTAATTGTTTAGTTTACGATGCTTTATAGAATACATACTTGATTATGTATTGACTACTTTTATATAGATATATTATTTTTAAATCATCTATTTTTTAATGTATTATCTTTTTATGATGTTTATTTTCGAATTGAATGACCCCCTCCTTGGACAATTTCTGGATCCGCCAATGCTTTCATAAGTACAAATCAGTAATTGGAATCACTTTACTATCTCTAGTTTCTCGCGGCCTGGTTAAGGGTTTAAAAGGTCTCAATGGATGGTGATATTAGATGACATCCACAGTAATTAAATGCATACTTACACAATTTTAGATACTTACCATTTTTTTCTTTCTAAAATATTATTGTTTGTTTTTAATATAATTTTGTTTATGTCCTCAAGTAAGACATACTGCTAAAAAAGATAAAAATAAATATTTTTGTTATTTATTTATTGTAGGCTTGAAAAACTGTCGCGTTTAATTACCCTGTCTAGCCCCATTCCTGTTTCGATGGACAATGCTTAACGTGACCGGAATATTTTCAAATTAGTCCGAGCTAAAAACAATGCTTTTTTGCAACACTCTATTTACACTGGGGGACAATCAAGTAGGATTAGAAAACGTATTTATATGTATTATAACTATTAGCCATAGAAACGTCATCTAATCGTACACGATTGCGCCTTAGTATACAGCCTGCAGTCAAAACATCACACGGGCTTATTCAAACTAGCCCCCCATACATAAAAAATCACTCTTACCAATCTCTGTACGTTAAGAAATAAACGCCAGAGTTCGTTGTATTCAGAGACAAGTTGAATTGTATGAAACAAAACACGGTAGTTCACTTCATTTGAAGAGGACGAATTCGAATTTAATTTTGTTACTATTATTTCATACTTACAATAGCTTTGATTTTATTATATAATAATTTATGCTTTGCAGTAGTGTCGTAATATTTTTTTAATTTGCTTGTGGATTAATATATAATATAATGTGGAAACATGCACAATTTCGTAAATAGTATACAATGCTAAATTTTTTCTCTAGCCCACCTAAAATTGTAAGTCACGAACCGCCACTGGTAGTTATTCGACATTTTGAAAAATATCTGGATCAGTTTCGTGGCGAAAGAATAGGTTAGATAAAGTTAGGTTTGGTTAAGTTAATTTTATTATTATATATTTGAGTATTTATTCGACATTTAAAAATATATATCATCTAGACCAATTTTGCGGCGAAAGGTTAGATTAGGTTAGGTGAGCTTATTTTTTAATTATATATATAAGTAGTTTTTCGACATTTTTAAAAATATTATCTGGACCAGTTTACTGCACTTTATACTCAGTATTAATTATTTCAATGACAGAACAGTTGGTGGCTCTGCCCGCCTTGATATCTGACCTTCTGAACAATGCGTTCAATATTTTTTGAAGTATGGCGTCGTAATTGTGACAAATATTTTGTATTTGGCATAATTTTATTATGATAATATATGTTTTCTCGCTTTTACAGAATCCGAAAAAATATATTCTAAATCATGGCGTTGTTTTCGGCTACATTTTTTTTTTGCGGAAATAAGCACGACTTACGTTATGACAAGTTTACCAAATTTTGCAACTCTGAGGTTGATAGAAGTGTTTAATTTTAAGTTGTCAAATTGAGCCGATTGAACCAATTCAGAGTCAATAACCAATTCTAACTCACTTCAAACTAAGTATTTCACGCCAGTTTGCCGCAAAAAAATTGCGACCAAACCAAATGAAAGCAATGTGAACTTAGCAAATACCAGCAAACTTCAGAGGTATAAGAACATAGAATTCTCATATTTTTACAAAAATATTGTCGGCTGACTCATGTGTCAGTTTCACTTGGTTTCACTGCGGCAACACCGACCTATTAGTCAAGTTCGGCAGTTACAAAACCGGAGCAGTCAGATTCGGGCTGACATGTCAAAATAGTGAAAAAGTTATTTGTGATAAGTGTTTGTTTGTACGAAAGAACTGTCAACAATGGCATCACAACCAGAAGTCGGCGTTGCTGACTTCGTCCTGCTGGACGATCTGTCGCCGGATTTGTTTTTAGATAACTTGAACTTGAGGTAATTAGCCGTGGAGCATGTGTATTTTATATGTATCGATGTCAACAGGTAGAAGCTTCTTGTTTTCATCGCGAAGTCAGAGGGCGTGTCGAAAATATTTAAACTTAGACTAAGTTACCTTTTTACTCATTGTTTTGGCGTTTATAAAACCTTAAAATAAATCTAAGGTCATTAACTACATCCACAAACGTGCAACCTGTTTTCTGTATCTTCATGAAAGCTTTAAGTTTATTTTGAAATTTACCTATATGGATTTCTTTTAAATCTCAAGGAATTGTATGTATTAAACGTATTTATAATATACAGTCTTCGTTGATACATAGCATTTCGACAAACACGACTAATTAAAAAATGTAATTTATGAAATACAATGACGAAATACTTGAACTGAACGTATTATTTACCTACGTAAGAGCCTATTAGAGGTGAGTGAAAATAAAAATATGCAATCCACCAAAACACCAAGTAAATACGTGATTGTACTAAAAGTCCAGGAAAAATGTTTTACCATTTTACTAGTTGGCTCACTTCACCTCTACAGGACTCAGTACTATTAAAAGTAAAAGTAAAATGTACATACATTGAAGTAAACTATTATTTTCAAGAAAAAAATTAAAAGATTGTTTTAATTATTTTATTAATAAGTCATTAACGAGTTGTAATATTCACAATAGAATTCTTGGCAATAAACATAAAAATAGTATCTATAATTATATTTTAACCATAATAAACGATTCCAAATTAATTTAAGATTTCGACTGAAGGTGCTTGGTGGAATTTCAATATTAAATTTGACAAAACTTGTGTGAATGTACATAATTTGAACGATTCAAATTTGATTCCAAATTAGGCAAATTGACGCGTCTTATAATCGAGGAAATTAGGTAGTTTGTAAAGAATGAAGTGCATTAATCGTAAGAGGGGTTACGCGAACCAAGATTTACGATTAAAATAAATGGTCGACTTGTGGCGGTCGTAATATAAGAGAGGCTTTCATTCAGCTCTCGTCTTGGTTCACTTCATCTTAGGTCCCTTTTGAATGTAATGTGTAAAAAAAATACCAACTCCATAGACTTACTCTGTGTCCAGATCCAGAGGTCTAATGCTTCATTTATTGTTTTGTTATGCAAAATTCTCTTATTTACTTTTTCCCAACAGTCGGGTCCATATCGCAGTGGTCAACGTGGTTGGCTTTCCTGACGGATCTCACGGGTTCGAAACAAAGCGAGAGCGATTAGTTCACCAGTAGTCCTGTCTTAATCATTTTTTTTTTGACAAGTATCTTTTTTTCAAAAAAAGCACTTGGTATTTAAATGTTTACCCATTTGGATCTGATTAGTTAATTGATATAAAATAAATGTTTTTAATTTCCTTCAAGTTACTAGAAGTGTGCGCTAACGTCGCCGTTTTCTGATAGCAGAAGTTTAAATTATTTAATTTATTTATTGTACCAGTCGTACTTCTCGCTGAAGTTAACCTTTTTCAATACTTTATCATTTTTTGTCGATCTTCTAAACCGTGTAATCAGTAATGTAACAGATTGTTCCATCTCGACCCATTTCAGTACATTTTGTAATTGAACCCATGAGAAGATCCCGAAGTTTCGGTGGCCCAAACTGTTTTCACACAATTCAATGTAAAAAATACATCGTTTGTAAAATACAGTTACTTCAGTCATAAATTTGTTAACATTCTGGCTACCTAGTTTTCTCAACAACTGTTTCGCTTCTTGCGGGACAAAGTTACTATCCACCCTTTCCTGAAGATTGTATTTCAATCATTTCAACTCCAAAATAATGTCTGTTGCGCATTCTTTACTCCTTTCCATATGTACCTAAGTCTAAGATCACAAAATACTAAACCTGCTGGGACGTCGGGACTAGGCTTTCCAATTTAGTGATCCCGAAATCCCGGGATTTGTACTGTTGTGATCCCGGGATTGAGAATTTTTTAGCAAATCCCGTAAATTTATAAGATTTTGGATTTGGAAGAGTAAAAAAAAAACGAGTCAAGCATTTCGGGCAAATCGGTAAATTTTTGGGTTTTTTTTTCATTTGGAAATGAAATAATGAAAATTTCCGTCACCAAAATTATTCTCAAATTATACACGATTTCATGTTGATTTCCTTATCCCGTAATTGAAAATTAGTCAATCCCGGGATCATAAAAAGGCTCCGGGATTGAATACCCTAGTCGGGACTAGTCGGGAATCCAATCCCGAGCCCTTTTTGTGAATTCACAATTTTTCGGATCCCGAGATTAATCATTCACAAAAAAATCGTGTCATAATTACTTGAGATTCTTGGAGAAATTCGGGATTCTCAATTATTTAGGGATGTAAGTTTTCAGGATCCAGGGATCCATCACGTGTTTTTTTTTTGATTAGCTCTTGCGGATTTCAAAGATTTTACTCGCCTAGCCGATTATGTCAGATTTCATTTTTTTTGCATTGTTAGAGAGAATTTTTCGCTTCTTATCCTTAATCCCGGGATTAGTACTTTCACAATCCCGGGATTTAGAGATCACCAAATTGGATGGGATCCTGGAATTTTGGTATCCAGGATCCCGGTATTGGAGACCCTAGTCGGGACCAATGTCTAAAACCAAGAATCTTTGATTTTTATTATGAACTATCAGAACTAATATTAAACGGCATTTTTCAAAAAAAATCACAAATCACTAATTGAATGTTTGCTCTTCAAATACCTTTTTGATTTAATCTCTGCATTTTCGTTCACCGCTTATTGTAATTAAATGTTGGCAGAAATAATGGCGTAAAAACAAGGAACGGTGCCATTCAATAAAACCGCGTAAAAAGAAAACTGTAATTGATAAAATGTCGAGAATGAAGTTAACATTATCGATACGGGCACTTCGATTCGCAGAATACGAAACTCCGCTGGCAATCATACTAATATTAATTTCGAATCTTTAATCTCTGATCACCATTATACGTTGATATTAATAAATGTAAAATGCCATATTCTGCATAAATTTAAAACCATAACAAAATAACCATGATATCATCGCTGTAGTCATTTTTGTAAATTAATACTAATTATATGTTTTATGTGTGCACAGGGGAAAATATTCATCAATACTATAATGTTGCTATTTACCACAAAACCACAGCTTTATGTAACCGTATATTGCTTAACCCTCTTGTTCTAGCTCGCACTGCTTTGCTAGACTTATATTATATTTTAAATATTTACTCTTCAAATAAAGATTCTACCGTATCGGTGATTTTTGGCAGCTGCAAAACAAAGGTTGTTTTTTTTTTTTTGTAAAAATATTCAATATTCAATATTTAAAAAAAAACCTAGTGCCATAGGAAGTTAGTCGCTACTCAACTCGCTGATACAATCAACAAGCTTTGAAGACCGCTGTTATATACAGTGATAATACTTTTCACTCAGATAATACGATTTTTGACCAGGTTCCATATGAATTGATTATCTTATCGCAGTTATAAATAAGTAAATTGTAAGTACCTGTTACTAATCTATGATAATAATATAGGACATATTGGTGTATGATGTTTATACATGATACGCAATTTCAACAAGTGCACTCTTAACTCTCCAGAGACGAGAGCTTTTTTTCGATAAAAAACATTATTTAAGCCATATTGAAGTCACGGATAACTTATGTAACTTATTTACAAAGATCCTAAACAATTTTATATTGTTTTTATAATGCAAAGATTCTGCAGCACGCAACTCTCATGTAAAAGCATGAATTAATTACTACATTAACCCTCCAGAGACGAGAGCTATTTTTCGATAAAAAAAATATTTTTTTAAGCCATACTAAAGTCACGGATAACTTTTATTCCTAACAAAAATTTAAAAAAAAAAACACGCAAAGTCGTTGTATAGAAACCCCGCATGACTATATGGTCATGCTCGTCTTTTTATTACCGTGTAATATTGCGTACGGACAGTAGTAAGGACGAGCGTGACCGTATGGTCACCCAAACATTCGGGATTGAAATATAGCTAAACGTGAAATTTTTAAAAATATTTACAATTTGACCTCTTTAGATCAACATAATTTCAATACTAATGTATTAGCAAAAGAACTGTAAATAATTTGATGTTTTGATAAAAAATAATTAACAGTTTCAAAAAGTCAATATAAAAAATGAAAATTCAAAAATTCGCATGTGCGTTTCTGTCCAAAAATTCGCATGTGCGGTGGTCGTTTCTGTCCCCGCGGCTGATGAATAACTGAAGTCTGTACCCTTCTTAACCAAATATCAGTAAAAGCAACGATATTCGGGTAGAAAAAGTATGACTAGTGGGATCCATAGACAACGGTGTATACTGTGACCATATGGTGACGCTCGTCCTTGGAGGGTTAAGCCTTGTTTTCATTAGGATTAGGGTACAAAATTGAACGTCCTTGATACTTAAACTAACATTGACGATCAGAGAGTCTGAACCATTTTTAATCACTAATATATGCTTTTATGATTGGCTTATTTGTTGTCATTAACGACGTAGTTTAACAATAAGATATTTCAAACATTGATTATTTAATTTTTACAGCTGCTGGTTCTAATAATAAACTAGAAAACTTTCGTAAAATTATAAATACAGTGGAACCTCTCACAACGAGTTTAATTTGTTACAGAATCTTACTCGTTATGTAAAACACTCGTTCCACTGTAATAAATTTTATTTAGGATATTTCATGACACTTTTTTCTATTTTTTTTTTAGCAGGATCAAGTTCTTTTTTACAATTTATATTATAGAAAATAATTGTAGTCGTTTGATTCGTGGTCAAAATAATTCGATGCAACTGTGACTGGAAAAATGCTTACAAATTATTGATTATTAATTGTGAGACATGTCGATTCGTAATCGGCAGAAAAACTTGAGCAACAGTTCATATGTGTTACACGAGATGGTTGTTTTTTTTAACTTCCTTTCGTAATAAGCTCGAGCTAAACAGAGAGACCTTGAATCCTTTACATCACCAATAACAAATACAATCTTAACTAGTTCATACACACGCATCAAGTGTTTTAGTTCTTTATGTTTAATAATAAGTAATGGCAAAGATTAGACATTTCGAAACGATTAAATCGTCACCTTTCTGGCAGAAGTTGGTAACCAAAAATTATAGGCATAGGCCATAGAGTTTAGTATACAAAAAGATTATTTGATATAAATTCTGTCTGCAATAATTTAATTGGTAAATAAATTATACCAGTAAAGAAAAAAACATTTATTTTTATACACAATTATTAATAATAATGCCGATTCTAAGGCATGCGATTGTCCTTGTGTATTAATTTTAAACTCTTATTTGTGTCAGATCGTCATTAATGTATAATATAATATATTGATATATAATGACATGACTCGTAATTTTTCTCTGAATGCACTTAACTAATTTGTGTGAAATAAGTAAATGAAACACACTGCCGTACTCACCGAAAGGCAAGCCGGCGATGGTAGGAATTAGAAAAGAAATTCAGCTTTACGAAATTATGCGTTTATTTAGGGATTCACAAACATTTTATTTAAAATCATACAAAAATTTTACAAATGGGATTTAAATTACAACAATCAACATCGCCGAAATTAATAGAGTGACATTACAAAAAAAAAACAACTAAACTAATTTTAACAAAATTATGTCGCCCGCGCAGGCTTTTTAATTACTACATCGAAATACGTCTTTTCAAATCGACGGCTCACAAAAGAAGGAAGATCCTTATCGATTTACAACTACTCCCTCCCTCGGCTGACAGTTGAGCGTCAAAAAAAAAATACATCGTTGCCTTTAGACAACGTTGCCAAAATAGTGTTGTCGCAAGCAAATCGCAATATCTGGAAATTATTACATATTATTTTTTTTAAAGTCATTAATTAAACTAAACTTTTTACTGTCGCCTGTTGTCATTACAAAAGAGATAGTCAGAGCTTCTGCTTATACAACTGGTACCATGTCAATATTATAATTATATATGTAACATAACATATCGATGCTAAAGGGCTTTATTCTAAAAGCTGGAATTTTTCATTTCATCAATTAGAACAGCCATACTCAACCTGCGGCCCGGCTTTTATGTGCGGCCCAAAATAATTATAGTCACCAAATATTAAATGACGAAGTTAGTTAAAAGTTTGATACAATATCAAAATATACAATAATTTTTAAGTTAACGAAGATTTTGGATACATTGATATTTTTGTGTACTTTTTACGTTTTTTTTTTATTTGTTGTTCATTGTTATTTTTTACTTTGAAAAATACACGAATACGTAAATGTATACATATATACATATTTACATAAAATAAAATAGTTTTATTTTGATATCATAATACATACATATGTATGCAGTATATTATGTGTTATATTTACAGTTTACTATAAATATGTAGGCGGCCCGCGTTGAGAAGCAAAAATCTGAATGCGGCCCGGAGGAAAAAAAAGTTGAGAATGGCTGAATTAGAACTATCAAACTATTTGTAATATTGTTTTGCTGTCAGTTAAAAACGGCAGTCTATCGTCTACCTACCACGTTTTGACATTTGATTACAGGGCCGTAGTATGGCATTTTTGTGCCATTACAAAAACATAATAATGTTACGCTCACGAGGCATTTACATTCTGTGTTCATGACGCATTATATTGCCTGTAAAGTAAAAAAATACACAAATTTTACATGTACGGTGTAAGGTTATGATGCTATTTGTCACTATGTATATATTTCAGTTAGATTTTTTAAAAGCAAAGACCACGTTTTAAATAGTTTGTCAACTTATTTTAACCACGTCATCTCAATCCTAGAAGCTAGGGCATCCAATCCCGTTCAATTTTTTGATCCCGAAATCCCGGGATTGACATGGTCGCGATTCCGGGATTTCGGGATTGAGAAAATTTGAGTAAATCTCGAAAAGTGAGACGAAATTGGCAAATTGGAGATTTCAAATTCCCCGGTGAGCTAAAAAAAAAAACGAGGTTTTGTGAGAATCATAGGGAAAAGTATACCAAATCGGAGATTTCAAATTCCCCGATGAGCTAAAAAAAAACGAGTTTTCGTGAGAATTCGGGGAAAAGTATACCAAATTGGAGATTTCAAATTCCTCGGCGAGCTAAAAAAAAAAAAATGAGGCTTTGTGAGAATCCTAGGAAAAAGTATACCAAATCGGAGATTTCAAATTCCTCGGTAGATTTATCTTAATCCCGGGATTGAAAATTTATCAATCCCGAAATCCCGGGATTGGAAAAAGGCTCCGGGATTGGATACCCTAGTCATAGCTTATTGTGGAGGGAGATCGCTAAAACTAGCAGTGTAAAATACATATTGTTTTTATAAGACGGTTGGTCCCCTCGCTTAAATTTATTTCCGTCTAGAATACCCTCTCACTCATAAGTTAGAATTAACCCGATGGGTGTTTATTTTCTGTTTCTCCGTAAGATCATTGATAATCCAAATTACACCGGAATTAATACAGATAATTATTTATTCTTTCTATGTGCCCGAAAGAAGCGAAACATGTATTAATACTTAAATACACTGTGACAATAGTGGAGAAACTGCGGCCAACCGATAAAATTTTCATTTATTTATTGAAAAAATTGTGCACATCATTTTTAGGTACCGTATTAATGCGAATATAACGCGATGTTTTTTTTTTACATAGGTTTTTTTCAAAAAGCATTCGCGTTTAATTCCAGTGCCAAAATCTGATGCGTACATGCTAGTTTGCACTGTCTCTCTTCGACACGACGTATTCTAGTTATGGCAGGACCTGTCTGGTGCATTTTGGTAAAGTGACAGCACGCACTTCCCGCGATTTAAAAACGTGTTGATTACACGGTAAAGAAAAAAATGTACTAATACTCAAATCAGTACATGAATTCGAAGACGATACAATACGAACTTAAAAGTGAGTCACTGGAAATGCTGAATTTGTTACTTTCATCTTGTATTTAAGTTTTCTTTCAATTCTACTCCGAATAAACGTGTTGTGTTATATTCGGATTGAAACGTGTCGAATTTTCTAGAATATAAACTTTAGACGATTCTCCATCCTGTACTGTTTTATTTAGTTGATATTTATTTTTTAATTCCATTCGTTTGTTTAATTTCTTGATTCGGTACTGATAAACAAAACTACAGAAAAAAATAATTTAAATTCAGCCTATGAGTAAAAAAGTAACCGTTACTATGGAACAAGCACGCATGCCGCTTGAATTTAAGTTAGAAAACAGACTTGGTACGGTAGGTCAAACAAATATACATATGTGCATAACAATAAAAAAATACTTACTTTGTTGAAGTTCACATATCGATAATAGTTTTTATTTTCACGATGTCGTCATGTTGAAACGTGACATCTGAATTGCAGTGCGCATCATCGCAAGGGTCCTTCGTCGTTTCATCCATCGCCTCATATTGCCAAAATCACCGTCGTGACAATTAACTTTTCCCAGAAATTTAAATTTCTAACACAACAATTTACATAATACTGTACTGTGTTCCCCTAAAAAAATCTCTGTGTCCTCCTTGGAACAAACTGTGGTCCCCCGTTGAGTAACCCTGCTCTTATTGGTTAAGACCTATGCTGATGTATAATTCCATATATGATATGTCGGGTACGTGGTTCAGTGGTTAATGTTGTTGGCTTCCGCGACGGACCTCGCTGGTTCACGCCGTGGTACAGCATTTATCGATGTCTGTTCGAAGGCATGGGTGTTCTTGATGTTTAAAAATTCACTCTCGCCATTCCAATCCTAAAATATCGGGGCCTATTTGAGAGCGATTAGCTAACCACTAGTCTTGCCCTAGCCATATCCTTCATATCTTAGATAAAATGAGAGTGAGAAACCGAGTAACCAGCATTTGTCGCAGGAAAACTCCTGTTGAAATACCTCCAGTAGGAAGCCATATGCTCCACAATGATAGCGGACATGGATTAAAAAATATATAACATTGGGAACGGATATTGTGGACAAAAATTCGCATCGCCCAAAAATACAGTGGCCAGCAGGGCAGGGCAGGGCTTTTTTCAATAATTTTCTTATTTTTTTCAATAATTCTATTTTAACTCATAAACATACATATATGTATTTCATCAGATCATCTTTAGTCAGCCAAGCATGCAATATCAAGACTATGGACTATTGTGGTTTTTAATACACATTTTTTAAAAATGTTTCGAGCCGCTCGTTTTCCTTTTCACAGCCCTTGTGGCCAGTATGGTTTTCTTTCCTATAACCCTAAAATTTAGTTATAGATAATTCTTAACATCTTTGGTTTTATTCATTTGATGTTTCATTCATAATTTTGCAGGAACACTAAAATTATTATTTTATTTCCGGCCTGGATGATTAACAGTGGTAAAAATAATTTATCTTTGCACGATAATACAACGAATTGTGTGACATATTCCCACTTATTTTGATTATATTGTAGTGCAAAAAAAATCATATAATACATTTGTTGCAGAATGTAATTATCCTTGAATATTATCACAACAGTCGTAATATCGAGTAATTGACAACTTTACAACAAGAACTTTACCAGATATTAAAATTGCTTTGATGCACAAGTGGGCAACGTATCGGAAAAATATCTTATAATATTCCGCATGAGACGGCCAATTGTACATAGATGTTGTATTTAAATTAATTGCTAAATTTTGTATTGTAAGTAAATTTAAATATGTGTCGACAAAAACTAATATTCGATTTTACAAAAATGCCACTTTGCCTAGCTTTGTTTCAACGCTTTCCTTGTACCCTCCAAGGACGAGCGTGACCATATGGTCACAGTAAACGCCGTTGTCTATTGATCCCACTATTCATCCTTTTTCTTCCTGAATATCGTTGCTTTCACTCATATTTCGTTAAGGGTACAGACTTCAGTCATCAGCCGCGAGGACAAAAACAGCCACCAAAAGCACATGCCATTTTTTAAATTTCCGTTATTTTTAATGGTTTTTTTGAAACTGTTGGTTATTTTTTTATCAAAACATAAAATTATTTACATTTACTTTTGCTTATATATTTGTATTGCAATTATGCTGATCTAAAAAGGTCAAATTGTAAATATTTAAAAAAAAAATCACGTTTAGCTATATTTCAACCCCGAATTTTTGTGTGCCCATACTGTCACGCTTGTCCTTACTACTGTCCGTACACAATATTACACGGCAATAAAAGGATGAGCATGACCATATAGTCATGCGGGGTTTCTATACAACAACTTAGCGCTTTTTTTTTTAAATTTTTGTTAGGAATAAAAGTTATCCGTGACTTCAATATGGCTTAAAAGAAAAAAAATATTGAGGAAAAGCTCTAGTTAGTAATTGGGGTTACTCGAGGTACTTACCTCGAGGGTTGATTGTATACACTTTTTCAGGCGACTTTGTTCGAATTGTCAAAGCCGATGGTTTCTTTTTTTTTTGTCCTACTCAGTTTTAGAGCCATGGGCTTAAATTCCTGAATGAAATCCTTCATATATTTTAAGATATCGACTAAGGGTGCTTGATGGAATTTCAATATTGTGCTCTTCCATTAGTTTCTAAGTTATACTCACTTTATTTGTCTTTTCTCATCGTATCCTAATTTTGAAATAAGAATATTAAATTGTCAAAATTTATTCATCGCTCTTATTAATATGACGTGGAATTATGAACACATTTAGTTTAAAAATGGAATGGAAGAGCTCATCAATTATATACATACATAGATATATCGCGGATCATCAACTAGGTATATGAAGGTATTTTTTTTATGACCTTATCAAATTTTGAAGTCTCGAACCTAGGTATTCCGCTTCGGATCCACGTATATTCTCACAGCGCTTTGCCTCGGGCGCCAGACAGGTGCTTACACCATGCTGGTCGTCGTGTACCAACTTATATTGATGCTTCCATTATACGATTCATTACCGTTATAAAGTTGTTGCCAATGCTTGGAAGAAATTTGAAGAGGTATGTCCAGTGATTTTTCTCCCATGTAACGCGGTTGTACGGCGTTCCGGCACCTTTTTTCTCGACATTTTGAATGTTTCAAATCAAAATTCTCAAAAAAAAAAAAATTATGCCGAAAGATGTTTGAATTTTTTTTTTAAATCATGATCTCACAAAAAAGTAATTACAGTAAAGATAAAATTATCAAAACTAAAATTAGACCAACAAGATCGATTTCTGTTCGAAAGCGTTGGTATCTGTGATATCTATCCTTCTCACTCTTCCAATCGTAAAATTAAAGGGTAAAGCGAGAGCGATTAGTTAACCACTAGTCCTGTACCAGCCCTATCTTTCTATCCTCACTCACTTTAAAAAAGAAAGGTTGAGCTGACTAACAAACAGTTCTCATTAAAAAGTATGTTGAGATACTTCCATTAGAAAAACACATCCTCCACATTGAGAATTACAAAAAAAATGATCTTGAAAAGAGTATTGAGTTCCAGTATAAATTAACTAATTAATTGTAAAGTAACAGTTATAGATTATTTAATATGTGTATTTCAGCTACATCATTCACTGCCTTATTTTTGAATCGCGGTTTAAATTACGACTATTTAAATGTAAAGTAATGAAGAGACGTGTACTAGTAGTATATTAAAGTATTTAAAAAAAAAATGGAATTGTGTCTCGATAAATTACTTATAGAGACATTGATTGATTTCAACAGTCACGCTCATTAATGACCATTATCGTGCATTCCTGTTACTGGCCATAAGGTAAGCCATAATATGACATCGGTCATAGACGGTCTAATTCAGTGCTTCCCAAACCTTTTCATGCCATGGCCCCTTAATCTAAAAAACTAATCCACGGACCTCTGATTTTATTTTTGTCGTTAAAATCTTTATTTGGTAATTGTTATTACTAAAATAAATCAATATTTTACCACAATAAATAGGAACTTACTTATAACAATTTTTTTAAATTTAAAATTTATAAAAAACTTCACATATGTATATCGACTGTGAAAAGGAAAAAGGACGTAACCCACACATATGAATTTTTACAGGAGGCGCCTAAAACGTGATATGATGATTTTGGGCCATATGCAAATTATGAATTATACACAACCTTTAAGTGCACGGAGACTTCTGAACTGGTGTTTAATTGACATAACCTAATATAGATTAAAGAAATTATCCAGGGAAAACCTTTATTTTTATTTAAGTATTTTTTCTTGGTTTTAATTTTTTTCAATTCTGTCATATTTTTCGAACTTAAACGATAAATTTAGATACTAATTCAGCATTTGCAGCTTGCATCCTTTTGATAGAACTCGTATCAAGTTCAATACATTGTGATAATCGAAAAAAACCTGTTTTGGAAAAACCGTGGGTTGCGTCCTTTTTCTTTTCCACAGTCGATATGTATAAAGCTTATTTAACCCAATTTAAAGAGATGTATGTTTTTAAATAAAAAAAATCCATATCTGGTTTAATGTCAGCAATGCTTACTCGCAAGGAATCTTCCATAGTCCCTTTGGAAAGGCATGATCTGAAGGATTACCAAGGTTTATTTTACAACATACATACATACGGATATTCTTGCCGTCGCTGATTCTTTCATTTAATTATTTTTAGAGTAAATTAACTGAAAATTTTCGTGGACAAGAAAACCTGCGGACCGTCGGGGGTTCACGCCCCCTAGATTGGGAAGCACTATTCTAATTGATTGGCTGTGTCGACTGTTCAAAAACTTTTGTATGTGCGTGCATACCAGACTTAATATAAATGTCCACAAATAAACATTTTATTCTACTGAAGAAAAATCTTCAACGTTATTGTGTTAAAAAAAAAAAACTTATTGTTTGAATCTTTCTCCTTCGCGCCCCGTAGAAAAAAAACACACGTAGCTTCTCATATACTATGATAGAATATGAGTAGATAATTATAATAACTGTCTACGCTTTAGTTAAAAATCTTACGATAGAAACCGTCGAAAGTTGCTTCTCAAAGTTACACAACCAGTGGAATAAAAAACTGTAAATTTTATATTATAATTTTTTAAAGTTACCAACCAGCCTTTCGCGTTAGTCATCTAAAATATTTGTCTTATCAATTCTTAGGTATTATATTGTTAAATAAAAGGGACGATACATGATAAATAAAAATTTTGGTACTCAATGGAAAGTCATGATTTTATCATTTATATATATAAAAAAATCAATGGATGCAGGTTAAAAATAATTAATACCGAAGATGCTTTGCATAATTATACTGTTTATTCAAAAAATCCTGAAGTTTCGATTGCGTGCACGATAGCAGTGATCTTCAACCATATAACACGTGAGAGCTACTTTTTGACGTTCATCTGACGAGCTTATTAACATATCGACATTGGAAAGGAAAAAGGACGTAACCCACCGTTTTTCCAAAACAGGTTTTTTTTTATATAATCACAATGTATCAAACCTAATACACGTTCTATCAAAAAAATGAAAGCTGCAAATGCCGAATTAGTATCTAAATTTAGCTTTTAAGTTTGAAAAAGATGACCTTGTAAAAATTAAAACCTAGAAAAAAAAACTGAAATAAAGGTTTTTCTCAGACAATTTCTTTGATTAATATTAGATTATGTCAATTTAACACTATCTTCTCACACTAAGTCTTATGTCAATTAAACACTAAGTATCCTTGCACTTCAAGGTTGTGTATAATTCATAATTTGCATATGGCCCAAAATCATCAAAACACGTTTTTTGCTCCTCCTGTAAAATTTGATAGGTGTGGGTTACGTCCTTTTTCCTTTCCACAATCGATACATACCTTATAGCTAGATTTTGTATTCCTTTTAATTGACTAGTAAAACATCCTTCATAAATGATGCATAACGATTGTAATATTATTCAAATTGTCACTTTAAAATAACTCGAAATCGTAAATAAATTAAAACAAAATGATTAACGCTACGTCTTGCTGTGCGAAGTCATTGTGAACGCGATTGGAATACGGTTTAATGCGAATTAAAATATCAAACAAACTGATGGCGGCGTGCGTTTTGTCACGTGAACTCTCTATAGCGGCGGAGACCGTTTGATATTTTCGTGCCGCACTAAGTTTCTTTGCATTCGCTTTGATTTCGTCCACGTAAAACATACAGTAAGTATCAATTAGTACAAATATTTTCCTCCAGATTTTTTTTAAATGTAGTTAATAAGAATGCAACTAACTGCCAAGTTGTGCTTGAAATGTGACTGTATTTAATATATTAGTCTTCCAATATCAAACACGGCCATGTCATGTTTTTGCCGATATACTTTTTTATATATTGTCTACAATTCAAGTTTCAATTTCAAAATTTCACAAGCGTATGAAAGTCAACTTTAACTAATGCTTTTACTATTAAAAGGCATCTTGTTATCACACCGTCGTAATCATTGACAGCCAATCAGGTCGTTGGATTTAAATCAGCTTACTGAATGTCATTTAGTATTTTGTATCGAATGTAAACGCTTAACGTTTAGTGTCTGGGTTTTTGTGGTTATTAAAATTGATTAATATTTAAATTTCGTTAACACATAGTCAAACAAACATTCGGTTATCCTGAAAAATAAAGTAAAATCGACTTGGCTGTCACCATCAGTTTCACCACAAAAAAAAAATCCCAGACTATAATTACGTTCGAATTTACTGTTAGTCCTCACTTAAGCTTATAATTATTTGATGAGTTTTCTAATTATGTTTGAGTGGTAATAAACATTTGTTTTTAGTCAAATTCATATATTGTGTATTTACTTGTAAATTTCTTTCAATACCAATTGTCTGTTACACCATATTACTTTAATTTTGTTTTGTATAAATAACACTGTAATATTGTATTGACAGTTGATAATGATCATCATGTATGAAACCGGTTCTGATCTTATTAAATAAAAGTGGAATTAGTACAAATAAATATTTTTATTTTTGAATTGTCTTTGTTTCATACTGGACGCCTCATATATTATGTTCTTTTTTGAATTTTTTAGTGATCTACCAGTTCCTAACGAGTGTTGTGTTAAGGAACATTGCACTATTGTGTGCAGAAAGAAACAGACGGTATGAATAATGTAAGAGCTTGTATGGGTTAGATCAAATCGCTTTCCATAAAACTCATTGGACTTTTTTTAATGCCTTAATCAAAAACTTGCATTCGTTGATTTTGTTAATGTCCACTATCATCTATTACGGTGTCTGTGTGAGTGTAGTCATATTGATTAATGACTTTCTTTTTGTATCGCCCACCGCCATTTTGCTTAATGCTGCCATATAAATGAAACTAAATGTACATTTCCTCAATGCGTGATTGACGATGCACTTCTCTGTGCTTAAAGACGGCCATAATATATTATGATTGATCGTTTGCAAAGAATCAAGAAGTTGGAATTCAAACACATCAATAGACAACAATAAATATTCAGACTCAAAATGTCTTAGCAAACTTGTCACCTATTACATGTATGCAATAGTTTATCATAATTATACAAGCCACCATTAATAGTAAGGATCAATGTTCCCGCTAAGGTGTGCGCGTGTGCGCGCGCACAACTCCCAAAATGTGCCCGCACACATTTTTCCATCCCTGCACAAGGCCGCACACAGAAATATTGTAAAAATATGTTTGTTTCTATCTATCTTATTCAAGTTTCGTCACTAACGACCCGGGTTTCGCCTTTCGGGATCTTCAAGATTTCAAGTTGAAACCACAGATACCTTGCGACGCGCGCATAAAATTACGGCTTATTGGAAATTTAAGCAAAATTTCGACATCATATTATTTATACAGCTTGTAGATAATGCTACGTTTAAGACTGCCTCATTATTACTTTATTTTGGCCAAAAGTCGACACTTGGAACCTTGTAGTACTCGGCTCGCGATATGTATATATTTTTGCACGGTGGTCCCTACAGCCTATCCCCATGCAAAAAAACGACCCAAGCTAAAAGAGCTGTTCTGTCGATTGGTATTAACTTCTCTAAAATTCTAACGTGGGCAGCCCACAGCAAAATTACGTTTGGCACCCCTGGCGTCTACGAATGTTGTGGCAACAATTTTAAACGCATGTATTGTTCTGCAAATTTTTCACCTGTACGTTTTCACCAACTGGAGAGTTTTTTTGACACCATTACTTAGCATAATTGGGTTAGTAGACGCATATTGTGACGACTGCGCGTGATTCACGCGGACATTGCGTCATTTGCGTCATTTGCGCCATTTGCGCCACTTGCGTCATCGCGTCAGGCGGCGTCGCGTCTTGCGGCGAGTTGTGTTGTGTATATTTATTTATGTGGCGCTTGTATCCTGTCATTTGTCACTCGTTCGTAGAAGTCAGCACGGGACCGGCCCGCGGGCCGTGTTCGGGCGGGTAAGCGCAATTGAGATTCGGGATCGGGCCGGGCCCGGGTAAGGAATTTATTTCTTCAGTAAAATATTTCAGCCGCCTGTGTGGTCGAGTGGTCAACGTTGTTGGCTACCGCTACGGAGGGCACGGGTTCGAATCCCGGTACGGGCAGTTTTATAAATTGATTTTTCAATCGATTTATTAATTTCTGTTCAAAGGCATGGATGTATGTGATGTCTTGAATTCCCCCCTCCCACCCATCCTATCCTATGAACGGGGCGTATAGAGAGCGATTAGCTAACCACTAGTCCTGTCCTTGCCCTTTCCTTCTATTCCTACTCTCTTTGGAAAAAGAGAGGTTGAGCAACTGAGTAACAAGCAGTTCTCGTAGAAACATTTCTGTTGAGATAAACTCCATTAGGAGTCCATATGCTCCATATTGGGAGCGGACATGGAAAAAAAAAATTCAGACCGTTCGTGTCATAATTCAGCCATGCGGTAATATTATTCGTAACGTAAGAAATAGAGAATCGTATATTGTTGTAAATTCGTAAAAAAACATGTTTTTTTCGGGCTGATGAGTTTAAATCTGGGTTTCGGATCGGATTCGGGTAACACGTGTGGTATTAGAGTTGAGCCTGAGTCTTTCGAGCTCGGACTGGGTAATTTTGTAAAATTTCAACCCGTGCAGATCTCTACTCGTTCGCGAGTTCGTTTGTCGCGTTATATTTAGACATGTCACTTCGCCACACGTACCGCGTTAAGTTTTGGGGGGAAATTTTACTACCGTTCCATTTCAATTCTAGGGCTTCCAAATCACGACTTGTGTATGGCCAGTGTGCATTTAAAACTAGCATAAATGTTTGGTATTACGTGTATATAATAAAACATTGTTTTTCAGTTTAATTCATATATAGAGTACACTGAGGAGCCAAATAATCTTGCCTAAAAATATACGTACCATTTACTTTTAGTAAAAAAACTTACTTTCGCTACTCTACCAGCAGAATTCGGTAGCATTAAAAACTTTATGCGTTTCCACAGTTTTTTTTTTTGCTCAAGACTTGACTTGGTGGCATATACTTATGTGCGGCAAGATATACATACATACACGATTTAAATGCTGAGCAATTAATTATAAGTTTTTTTTTGTACGTAAAATAACATATTTAACATGATAACGAAAGATTAAGGAAAGAAGGATAGGGTTAGGAATGCTAGGAAAGGACTACTGATCAACTAATCTTAAAACTTCAAAAGTTTTCAATGCAAATTAAAAATATTTTTTTTGCTACTTTTGACGTGGAACAATAAAAATGCCGATAAAAAAGAGTGCAGGAACGCCGTTCCACCGCATTACATGAGAAAAACACCACTGCCAATTTCTATCCACAATTTTTTTTTAAACCATGTCCGCTCCCAATGTGGAGCATATGGACTCCTAATGGAGTTTATCTTAACAGACGAGTTTCTACGAGAACTGCTTGTTACTCAGTTGCTCAACCTCTCTTTTTCCAAAGAGAGTATGGATAGACGGATAGGGCTAGGATAGGATTAGTAGTAAGCTAATCGCTCTCGATACGCCCCGTTCATGGGATAGGATGGGTGAGAGGAGAGAATTCAAGACATCACATACATCCATGCCTTTGAACAGAAATTCATAAATCGATTGAAAAGTCAATTTATAAAACTGTCCGTACCGGAATTTGAACCCGGGCCCTCCGTAGCCGAAGCCAACAACGTTGACCACTAGACCACACAGCCGGCTATTTTTACAAATATTTTAGTATATGAATTGTTAGTTCAATTTTATTAGTATGGAAAATACATTCAAATCAGTGTTCACCTTTGTAACAATATCGAGAAGTGATATTAATTTTTAAATGAATGTTTTCCGTTATCTAGGATTGTGTAAAAAATCCGTGCAAAAAGACCATAAGTTGTAGGTACATCGGTTTCTTCTTATTGCACGTTGCGTTTTAAGCACTCATTCGAAATCTTCGTGTCTAATAAATCAGAATAATTGAGGAGCAAACATTCAAAAAGTGTTTTGTCACAAATTTAAAAAAATTCTGTTTAATATCAGTTCTGATAGTCAATCGTAAAATCTATGAATGGAAATCACAATAAACGTTCAAAAAAAGTTTTTTCCTATTAAAACTAAATCATAAAGTTGACACGTTCATGCAAAACGTGTTTTCTCCAACACCCAAATTCAATCAAAAGATGTTTTGTCCTCTCGACCAATCACAGCGTAGAAGCCGCCATATTGAATTTGGACAAAACGCATTTTGCATGAAAATTGGAACTAGTATACTTTCTTTACTGACTTTATTTGTTAACAGTTATTTTTAAATACCAAATTTATTATTAAAATATATACGATGCAAGAAGATAGTGAAGAGTAAATTGGACAAGCCAATATTGGCTCTAGAAAAGAAAAATTCACGGGCGGCAAACGATCTGAACCCAAAAAGAAAATATATTCTACATTTAGTGGATGCAACGTTTTGACACCTTATTACAATATATTCCCAGCCTGTCAAACTGAGACAATATACTACCATTGCTTCTTCAATACAAGCAGTGCCTATAAAGAGACGACCATGGCAACCCATTTTTTATAATTTCTGCATTGTTGTTCCTGATGCCACAAAACCGTGTCTCTATAACTGGCCAGAAGAAAAAGCTAAGAAAGGAAGCCAAAAAATGCATCATCCTTGCTACACCATTTAAAAATGTACAAGGAAAAACAGTCTTCGACTGTTGTGTGATAGATGTGTTTCACAAAATGTAAAAGATATTATTGCCCAAACAATAATGCATTTCATATTCACGGCTGAAAGAATAAAAAAAAATGTTGAACTGTATTCCCCTGTACACTGTCATAGCTATTTACTAGCAGTCCATGTTTTTAGCTCAGCAGATAGAGTGCGATGTGAAAAACAACCCATTTTGATTCCGGAAGAATATTAAGAAGTTTATAAGCAAATTGGCCAGGTCGATTTGATGGGCGAAGATTGGGAAATAATGGATACTAAGTCCCTGAATAAATTATATAAAGACTTCTCATTCTTAAGTGATGTAAAACGAACATCATGAAAATAGAAATATCACTACTCGGCAAAAATGTGTATTGTTCAGAGGAAATAAAAAAGATCAATATATTTCCGATAACGCAGAAAAATACAGTTGCTAAGTAAAAAAAGGCATATTGTATTCCCATTTGCAATGATTCCAACCAAACAAGCTGCTATTAATCTCATTTAATATCACAAAAAAGAAAAAAATATGCCAGTACATTGCTAAAAATAATGTTTGACGATTGGCAGGAACATGAAAATAGAGGACTTGTAGCGTGGTACAAAAATACAGTATATAAGAAGATATCCTATGTGATGATGGAGCCAGAAGTTTAAACAATATGCAGTGCTCTTTTAAAAAAAAACTGCCGGAACTCAATTTTTGTGAAGCTTTTTTTTATAATTCATCTCCGTTCTCAATTTGGACTAAATGGTTTCCTAATAAAGGTATCTCAAGATTTTTTTTACGATAACTGCTTGTTAGTCAATTGCTTAACTTTTCTTTTAAAAAGAGTGCGGATAGAAAGATGGGGCTAAAACCGGACTAATGGTTAACTAATCGCTCTCGCTTTGCCTTGTTAATTTTAGGATTGGTAGAGTGAGAGGTATAGATATCACAAATACCAACACCTTCGAGAAAATCGATCTTTTAGGTCTTATCTTAGTTATAATAATTCTTTGTTTACCATTTTTACGTTTTTTGTGAAATTACGATTAAAAAATATATTTTCAAACGTCTTTCGATAGAAAAATTTAAAAAAATTCAAAGGAAAATAAAAATTGATTGGAAACATTAAAAATATCGAGAAAAAACGTGCCGGAACGCCGTTCCACCGCATCATATGGGGAAAAAAGCATTGATGATATGTATATAATTGTATTCCCAACCTTTTTTGGGTGGAGACCCCTTTTTATAAAAGCCATGTGACCCGCGACCCCGATGTAATTGAAAAGGGCTTTTTTTTAACAAGGTAATTTTAGATTAGAACTATTTTTATTATGTACGTTTCCATTATAATTTTGGCCGAACACGTCCCGGGTTTCGCCTCTCGGCATCTACCGATGCTATCCAGTGCGCGAATGCACTCGAACTGACAGGTAGCGGAAGTTGTGTTTGTATATAGACAATACAAAACTTCCGCTACCTGTCAGTTCGAGTGCATTCGCGCACTGGATAGCACCGGTAGATGCCGAGAGGCGAAACCCGGGTCATGTTCGGCCAAAATTATAATGGAAACGTGCATAATGAAAATAGTTCTAATCTAAAGATAAACTTCCATCAAGCACCTTCAGTCGAGGTTCTAAAAAGGTAATTTTAGTTGACTGTAGTTTTAGTTTTGTTGTTCAAATACAAAATCGAAAAAAGTTGGCGACCCCCTTGGGGGTCGCGACCCATAGGTTGGGAACCCGTGCTCTATAATATTAATAAAATATAATAATATTAATAACGATATAACTAAAAACTCTTAATTTTCATTCAAATAGTGTTTTGTCCACAAGTTTCATGCAAAAAGTGTTTTGTCCAAATTTCAAACCAAAAAATTAGCTAATCCAAGATTTCTAGATTATACAAAATACGTAGATTGAAATTCATTCCCTTAACAGTTTACTTTTAATAACATTTTTTTAAGAACTTGGGCTACGTTATCAAATGACACGTTTTTCATCATTTCCCAAGTTCAGCATTTGTGTGACAAAACACTTTTTGAATGTTTGCTCCTCATTATTATCCTAATAAATCCAATTGTCTCGATTGAAGAGGGTTAAAATATGATTAATTTTCGCATCTCGCAAGATCACTAAATAATTCTAATTGAATTTAAAAAAATATAGAAATGTGTTACTGTCACTTACAAATATACAAGAATGCATAGAAAACAAATCGTTATCGTATTAATATAAAATAAAAATAACTTTGATTATTCCACGTATTGTGTTACAAAATGTGACACGTGTTTCGCCTCTTTCAGAGGCATCCTCAGACAACTACTTTCGCAAATGTTTGCTTAAGTACGAATGATTTTAATTTTACTATTCTGATATATTATGATAAAAATCAAATAAAATGGGAGGGGATGATAGAAAAACAAACAAACGATAATGGTAATACAAATGACATTTACATTAAGAAATGATAATCTAATGAGTTGTATCAATTAGGACGGGTTAAACCCTTAGAAAATATAGTACTATTCTGATATATTATAATAAAAATGGGAGGCAAGGTAATGAAACCTACCCTTTATTTTACACGGCTTGTTTTGCACGGTTTTTCTTGGAACATATTCGTCGTGTAAAAAGAGAATGCAGTATTTCGTCTTTAAATTGCATTCATCTGTTGTTTGTAATATTTATTGTTTCCTTTGGGGAAAAAAATATGTAAAATAATAAATGGTTAATTTTCTATGTTTACGCATGGTTTTTTAACATTTCCTACAAATCTGCAGATTGATTACATTTTCTCATGAAATAATTAAATTTTCAATAAAATATGTACGTTCGATGTTTTTTGTAGTCACGCAATGCTAATATCTCATGGCGGAGCGCACACGCTCTACAAAAAACTTTCGTTTTTGTGCGTATTTTGCGTCATACAAATCAATAAAGTACATAGTAAGAGAATCATTTTTATGACAAACCTTTTTATATTATTATTTTTTTGTGCTAATTTTACAGTTTTATCATATTATCAGGATTGCTCTACATTGCAATGCTTTTATATTTTTATAAATGAATAGTAAGATAATGTAAATTTACACCATTAACCCTCCAAGGACCATATGGTCACAGTAAACACCGTTGTCTATTGATTCCACTATTCATCCTTTTTCTACCCGAATATCGTTGCTTTCACTCATTTGGTTAAGAAGGGTACAGACTTCAGTTAGCCATCAGCCGCAGGAACAAAAACGGCCACCAACAGCACATGCTATTTTTTGAATTTCCGTTTTTTTTAATGAACTTTTTGAAACTTAATTATTTTTTTATCAAAATATCAAATTATTTACAGTTCTTTTACTTATATATTTGTATTGAAATTATGTTGATCTAAAGAGGTCAAATTGTAAATATTTTTAAAAATTTCACGTTTAGCTATATTTCAACCCCAAATGTTAGGGTGCCCATACCGTCACGCTCGTCCTTACTAATGTCCGTACGCAATATTACACGGTAATGCAAAGTTGAGCATGGCCATATAGTCATGCGGGGTTTCTATACAACTTTGCGTTTTTGTTAGGAATAAAAGTTATCCGTGACTTAATGGCTTAAAAAATATTATTTTTATCGAAAAAAAGCTCTCGTCTCTGGAGGGTTTTAAACTATGCACGCCTAAATGAGCAGCAAACATTCAAAAAGTGATTTGTCACAAAAATACAGAGCATGGAAAATGATGATTTAAGTGTTCGAAAAATCACGGTTTGCTTGAATGTGTCAACTTCATGATTTAATTTTGATAGAAAAAAAACATTTTTTGAACACTAATTGTGATTTCCATTCATAGATTTTATTATATACTATCAGAACTGATACAAAACGGCATTTAAGGGCCTCCGAATCTTGGGACGTCAAAACAGCTTATGTTATGTTATCAGAAAAACAGGAACTCCGAACACAATTGCGCTGGGGTCTCCCAATCGTTTAATCCGTCACTGGATGAATGTACATAGTTATTTGCGGAAATGTATTGGGTTATTTTATAAACGCCACAAAGAATGCTAAATGCATGTACCGTAACACATAATTACTATATAGACAGCTCGAGCTCATTTTTATCGACCATATCTTGTATCCGGGGAATGATTTTTTTTGATTATTTCCTACGTTATTCGATCTAAAATTAGTTTCAAAGCTGCCTAAATGAAAGAGGACTGCAAACATCACACGGAAAAAGCAGTTTAACTTTCCTGATTATGATTATATTCTACATACCTACTTTTGAGTGTTTATTCTGTGATAAGTAAAATAAGAATACGCAACGAGTTTTTTGTTCACTGTCAACACCGCATAATATTTAAATATCGACCTAGTACAACCCAGAATAGATTTTATGTTGGTTCTTCGATAAGACCGTTGCTCTCGAAATGGCCGTGCACTAGTCTATTTTAATTAATTATACCACCATATCCGCTCGACTAATATTTTGTATGGAGCCTCATCGAGATTGCTCGCTCTTTTTCTACCATAGATAATAATAATAACAGTGCACTTACATGCGTGTATTCTGTACGCGTATAATGTTCGGTTATGCGCGCATGTCAAAAAGCAGTATTTAAGATTTTGACTTGAATGTGTTTTTAATTTATCTTGGCAATATTTTTATGTTAAAATACAAAATAAAACGAAAAAAGGGATATCATTTCTTGAAGTATTCCAAAAAATAGTCTAAGCCAGTACTTTCATTGCCCTTTCGAAATCATATGAATCAATTTCAACTGCAATTATTTATTCGCAATAATGGGGATACTTTGTAAATTCTGTGCTGGTCGCATATTATTTGAATAACATTCAAACTTTATTGTGAGGGCTATTTTGATTATGAATATTATTTTATTGCTCGTTTCCTGGCATATTTGTGAAAAGACAAAAAATCCGCACTTCCAAATTTGAATTTCTTCATTATCGTGCTTCGAAAAGCAGAGCGTCGTTTTTCCGACAATTTTTTAATTGACTATTGGCGGGATAGTAATTGAATTGTGAAACAGCTTTGTATTTTGACACGGAATAAAATTCATTAGTAAAAGCAGATACTATTCAATCTGACATTATTGTTCTTTTTAAACAAAGAAAACGTTCGTGTGGCCGATTTGAATGTTGCCGAATATTTTTTCTTGCAAAAATGCCTTCTTTTTTTTTTGAATACTAACCAGATGAAATACTTTTTAATAAATCGAAAATAAGATAGGATTCATTTGTATACATAACACATTGACTTTCTCACTTAGTGTGGGATATATTTTTGGCGGCATCTCTACATTACTTCAGTCGTTAATCCGCCCATAGGAAATGCATTGTTTTTGTGTCATATTGTGTTTGGCGTTACATTTTTGTAGAGGTGTGAAGCCTCCATAGGGGTAAAGGTGAATGTAAAGAATATATTATGACAGTGACATCTGTCAATATCAAATTTGATAAAAGACATGTGTGTTTGTGATGTCAATTTACCTCGAGTTGATCGCGAATGACTTACAATAAACTCTAATCGATTTGATGATCTTCCAACTTTAAAATATTTAGCGCATTGGCATTAGCTGTAATGCCAAATATTTAAAAAATCAGTTGGTTGATAAATTCAAACACATTCATACGAAAAAATTCTGGCGGGAAAACATTAAAAATGCATAATTCGAAATGATGTCTGTACCACCAGAGGGCTCAGTTCTTTATCCAACAAAATAAGCATACGGCAGAAATGGAAATGATGAACTTAGAAATAATTCGACATATGTTTGGAACCATATGTTATTAACAATGATGCGTAGTGTTGAAATACCACTGGTTTAATTGATCGAATCAACACATTAGATAGCGCACTCAACACTCTTTATTATAATGGGCATACTTAACCAATTCCAAGCTTAGTTTGAAAACGTCTTAACTGTGCCGTTCTTTGTTTTGAACTACATCCACTTGAAGGGTGTGATGAAGATTCTCGATCCGCGGTCACCAACTTGTTAGTTGTGACAATATCGCAATTGGATCGAAGTATTCATACTTTATTCAAACATACGGCAACAAATATACACTTGACTATTTTTTAGTGTTATAAACATTTCACTATAAAGAATATATTTTTTATGGTCACTATATTTTGATAAGCGATTTTACGATTTAAAAGAATGATTTAAGCTGTCCGCGGATTTAGAATTACGTATCGTTCAAATTCTGTACATTCACAAGAGTTTTGTCAATAACTACCTGGGTTTCGCTTTAAGTGCACGAATGAACTTGAACTGACGTATTGAAATTTTACCAAGCACCTTCAGATGAAATAATTAATTAAAATTATGAGTTTACTGGTTTGTGAGGTCTAAAAGGCTGGCAATAGCTGTTCTAAATAGTTGAGCGTTCTCTTTCGTAAATTTATTGTTTAATCAATTTATTGATTCATACTAGACATGGCTTGTTCATGAACGAATCAAAATGACCTAATCTTTTTAGCGAACGATAGTCATTCGTTCGCCTCTATCGTGGTTGAGAGAGAAAGAAAATGTCTTATGGAGATTTCAAGTAGAGGAAACCCACTCTATTAACGCAGTAGTTATGTACAACAAAAACCGTGTATAAAAATATATGAAGCTCATACGGAAATCATCAATCAAACCTTCGTGAATCATTTCTTTTGTCTAATATACAAATGTATAGTACAGCTTAACGACCGCGGACACGTATTTGAGTCTTTGATAAACAAAGGTTGCTGGCCGGCGGACGCATATATGCGTATAGGCGAAGTATCTAGAAGCTAAGAAAATCAAATTTTGTAAAGATATCTCAATTTGCTTACAAATTATAGTGAATTTAGTAAAATTACAATTTTTGCGAATTTTTCGCAAAATTTTATTTCGCCAGGTGAAATTTTATAAAAAAAACGTGCGGTCGTTAAGCTGTTAAATAATAATTTCGGCTAGCATTTTATTCTTTTTCACGTAATTTGGAAAGAAACTTTATATCATGTATAAAGCATGACATAAATATAATATTTCACTGTCAATTCTTTTGAAGAAAATATAAATTAATTTTTGTAATACATAATTTAGAGCGCATGCGGTTTTGCTCATCCGTTTATAATGCTCGCGATGAGTGAAGCCGGTCATGTACTAAAAAAATAACGTTAAATAAAACCAAAAAGTAATTGAATATTTTCTAATTAAGATAACGCAACCATAAACTGAATTCATCACTTAATATTATGTACTAACTTGCACGCAACGATTTGATTGTGTGACCGAAGAAATAATAATAATTATGAATACATATTGACAAGAAAACATTTCTAACATGCCATGATTGACGGGAAAAAGACAGTATATCATCCATTTATAGTTTTATTGGTTAGATAAGAGAATATTTGTATTCATGAATGATTATTTCATGAGAAAATATTACCTATGTGAGTAGCTAATGATCGAACACGCCCAAATCCAGTTTTAAAAAAATGAGATATCGTTATTATATTGTAATACTGATTCAAAAGAACAGATAATTTTTAACCATTTCCATGCAATTAAGAGTCAAAATTAAGCTTTTATAAGAAAGGTGTGTTTTTCTCTGTTTAGGAAATAGTGGATCAGGTCATTGTTTTATCCCAAGCTTATCATATAATAGTGTTTTTATATAGTGCCGATATTAAAATATCGATTTGACGGACCAACGAAGGAGAAAAGTTGTCTTTTTGATTCAAACCTTACGGAAAAAAAATACATCTCGGTATTAATTGATGTCTTCAATGAAACGAAACTGAGTTTCACAACATGTTTTTTTTATTAAAATTATACAAAATCAATTAAATAAAAAACTAACTCTCCCTAGTATTTTTAATTTAATGAGTGAAAGATGCCTACAAATATTGCATAGGTACATAATATATCATAATTTCCCTATAGAATACACACTCCTATTTTTGAACATTTCTTGCTTTGAAAGTTCATGATATATATAATTATAAAACAGATAAAGTAATAAAAAAAACTACCTAGGTATTTAAATAGTATTGTTTTGGGGATAGAAATAATTTACCCAAATTATTTTTATACGAGAATTAATTGACCCAATTTGTCCAAAAAAGCCTCTGCGGACTATTTTGCAAAACCCATGAAAAATACTCAATATATTATGTCATAAAATAACATAATGCACCAGAACACCTTCAGATACTAATTTGAAAAATATTAGTCATCAATTTGCATATATAAATTCTTTTTATTTCAATACAATCTATGACGACATTTCTTACCGAATGGGATTACGTTATGATGCCATCACAATGGCCAAGAAGTAATAAACTTTGTAATAATATATTATCTCTAAATGGTATCAGCTGATGCTATCTAGAATAATCTTTTTACTTTTTGGAAGAAAGGCCCACTCAATTTGACTGAAATGGCAAATGTATGTATTATATATACATAGATAATTCGGATGTTTTGAACGATTTTTTTTCACTGTTCGAGTAGTGTTATCGCGGCTTTATATTATTTAGGTTAGCTGTATCTGTTGTCTGAAAGTGATGTTTATTATGTAACTTATAGAAAAATACACAATGATTATTCATCAAAATTAAAATGGAACTTGTCTAATTTTTGTATGATTGCTGAATCTTTTTTCTAAGGTTTGCGTGTGGTCCATAGACAACCTGGGTTATATGTAATTGTCTGTAGAAGAATCCTCTTCAGAGAGCACTGCAACGGAAAAGTATACACGTTCAAAAGAAACCCCGTTCGTGTTGTAACCCTAAACCTCTAAAATGTACATTTTGCACGATAATCAGCGAGTCTTGCGTACATTTAAACCAATAACTTCGTTACAATTCTTAATGAATTATCGTTAATTCGTTACACTTAATTGTAATGTACAATTTCATTGTTTCACATAATTCCATATTCAAATTAATTAGCATTCCTCTGAGCGCGGCGTTTTGTAGCGATACCTACTAACTAGGGTATCCAATCCCGGGATTTCGGGATTGATAAATTTCCAATCCCGGGATTGGGATTAGTTCACCGAGGAATTTGAAATCCTCAATCCCCTATACTTTTCCCTCAAATTATCTCAATCCCGAAATCCTGGGATCGCGACCATGTCAATCCCGGGATTTCGGGACCAGAAAATTGAACGGGATCCCGGGATTGGATGCCCTACTACTAACACTTGTTATATTAGGGTAACAATTTCTATGAGCCTCTGTATTTAAATTCTCCGAATTTCCTATAGGTTTACGTATCACCGCACACTTTCTTTTTGTTAAATAATTTGCTCCTTTGGAAGAGTAACTCATATACCTTTCGAATTGCCGCCTTTATGCTCATAGCTGCCCTCTGTTGTGGACCGTTCGCTTCAACGCCAGTCAATGAGCGTAAGTTGAATTTCCTTTTGATTTCATTTGTTGCATAAATCCTAAACTAGTTATGCGACCACAACATACACAAGTGATTTTATCGACGGTCCTGTATCGTCGGTTATTCATTTGATTTATATACTTGTATTTAAAGCAATGGGTGTCTACTAGGGTCTCCAATCCCAGGATCTCGAAATCCTAGGAACGTCCGAGAGCTAAAAAAAATAAAGGTCTTACATTTTTTTCATTTTGGGAATTCCGAAATTTTTCAGGTTTTTCAAATCGGTCACCGAACAAATAATTTTCAAATCCGCCATCGAGCTAAAAAAATGTGTTTCACCTTTTGTATATATTTTTCCCAGTGGTCGATACCGATACCGGATACCACATTCTAAATTTATGGTGAATAATCATTCCCGGGATCACTAAAATGGTATGGACTATGTTTTCATTGCCTGACTACGGGTGTTTTAAGTGAACAATTAACTTACTATGTTATACTAGATCTTTTAAATTCCTTACCTGCATAATTTAAAAAAAAAAAAAACTAGATTGTACTTATGTACAACCAGCTCTTGTGAAATATTGCTTTCTCTATTGGTGTATTTGTCTATCAGTAAGACATCTCACTCAATTATGTTTGTATACGCATGCACAGAGAGACATAGAGTGTGTGTATATATTTATATGAGCGTGCATATTGAGCAAATTTAGACTATTCCCACGTACATAACACTTATTTCGAACGGTCTGGAATAACTGAATGCCCGTGGTAAAAGCAACGCCATTGTTTCTATAAATGTCACATTTGGCATCAATATGATTACATATTGATGCCTATAAAGGCTTGATAATTATTTAAATTAAGGGAAAAAATACTGTCCAGCGTCCACCATCAAGTAGCAGTGCAAAAAAACGCATATACCACTTGCTAGTAGCATGATATTAAAATGTGCATCTCCTCTACGCCGACAGTTTATCGCTCTCCTGAAACTAAACATACTATGTATCTATAATTATCTTCAAAAGCTGTCTTGCCAAATTACGATTGTTGGTAAGGAGGCGTGGCTTAATACTTGAATAGATCTGCCGGTCGTGGACCCACATAAAACCACATGACATAATTCTCTCGTGTATGTATAGTCTTACTATGCGGATTATGACCGTGAAATGATTTCATGCTTCAACTGTCATTTTTACAATACATGCCATTTCTACGGGTTCCATTGATTTGTTATTATAAGTTTTACGTTATTATTGAAGTAAATCACTTTCTTTATAATATTATATCGCCGAACGATTCATGGTAAAACAGATGCTTGCGGCAATCATTAGAGCTACCTGCGGTGGTTCGATTTTGTCAGGAATTCGAAGATAAGAGAGCGGACCAAGCCGGCCCATTATAGCGTACAGAATTTTAAGTCTTCAATTTACTTGGTATCTGCTGCAACTCTCCCATGGTAACCTAAATCTCTCGTGCCACTTATTTCAACCGGGTGGATTCTGTTGTTCCGGAAATCCGAACATCCACAATATGTACTAAGTGGCGTTTCTGGACGCTATCATGATATGGGTGGAAGCAAAGAAGTTTTTGAGGAATAAAGAATCTTGGAAGCACCGTATGGTTTTCAGGGACATTGCTGACTATGCACATGCGGATACGCATCATAATGGAGTGGCATTTATTGCGCGAGGGACGGTGAGAACTGCGCAAGTCGATCCAATCTTCCATTGGCTATGGATTCAACATGATGGTTAATAATACCAACTACTTGCCCTTTAAGACATCTTCGGCGTCATATAGAAAGCGAGTGGACCACAATTTATAGAAGCTTTTCGATAATCTAGAGCAGTGACTGCCAATCTTTTTTACTTCACGGCACACTGGTGAATGGGACTTGTACCGCGGCACACCAAATAAAAATACTTTAAAAAGAAAATGCGTCACGTCAACCACTATGTATGAACGTGAAAAACATTTGTTTAACTGTGTAGATCATGGGTAGCCAACCTTTTCAGCAGCTGGGCCAGATTTTAGAAATAAGATTTCCTACCGGGCCGTTTTTTTAAGTAAATAAGAAATATATTGGTTTTTTTTTAAGAAGATATGACAAAAATGAGAATCAAACATATTTATTAGATTAGAGTTAGGCAATACAAAAAATAATAATAAAAAATAAACAAAATATAATAAATTTTAGTGAGACGTCTGATTTTGTTTGTCAGAACTAAGTGCATCAATGTTGATAACGATTGATGTTGTTGCTACACGCAAACAGTTTCCCAAATGCTCATCAGTGATTCGTGTTCTCATTTGAGATTTAATATACTTCATTCGACTCAAAAGCTGTTTCCAAATATCGAGATCATCGATAGAGCATGTTTGTAAAATGCAGGATATTTCTCCTTGTCCAAATATGTTTTGTAAAACTCTTCCAAACCGACCTGATTGAATTTCTCCTTTAACCATGCATTACAACACATTTCACAATATTCCATTTGTAAAATTCCTGGCAATAAATTCACGGCTACAGAGAATGGCGTTGCAAATGCAGCAAAAAGTTTTCACGATAATTGAATCAATGTACTGAGATACTTCCATATATGAGATATGATACGAACTACGCACGTTGGAATGTTCTTTTGGTGGTTTTATGTACACTGAAAGAAAAAAATGTGTGCATATGCTCCGCGGGCCACAAGTAGACACCCAGCGGGCCGCATGTGGGTTGGCCACCCTTGGTGTAGATGTTGAATTTATTTAAAATTAAAGAAAATTTAAATGAATAGACATTATTGAAAATTAACATTTTTAAGACTTCTTCCACCGTGGCACACCTGAGACTTCTTACGGCACACAGTTTGGCAGACACTAATCTAGAGGAATGTTTCCCAAATTGTAGTACGCGTACCCCCCGGAGGTACGCGCTGCACTGGGCTTTAGCTGCACCCGGTGCAACAAGCTGCCTATATGTTTTTATTGTTATTAAAATACATGCATTTTTTTGACGAGGGGGTTCGGTGTTTCGAAAATTATAAAAGGGTACACATACATATGTCAAAAGTTTGGGAAACGCTCATATAGAGGGATTGATTTTCTGCACACCTAAGTGTACGCCATCAACACTCGGGTAGTTGTTACGGAGAAACTCCCAGCCAAGGAAAAAAACTGTAGATACTCTTAACGTTTCCTAAATTCTGCTGTATAGAATTAACCAATGTGAAAGTAGTGGGTGGAGGAGGGCAAATAGTCTGCTGGCATTGCAGATCTGCTACTGATCCATTATTCTTCGATATATATCACTAAATTGTTAGTTTTATTTGATCGCTCAATTAACTACCTAGCATCGTCCCCAGTGGCGGTTCCTAACCTAAAATCTTGGGTGGGCTAGAGAAAAGCATATTTCCACTTCACCGAATACATTAATCTACAAGCAAATTAACAAATACTACGACACTACTGCAATGCATGAATTATTATATAATAAAATCAATGATAATGTAACTAAGAAATAATAGAATACGGAATCCTTAAATTCGTCTCTTTCAAAGAGAAATAACAAGTACCTACTAAAAGCAATACAGAACTATCACACTGAAAGTCAATACCTGTCACTTTCATACAATACAACGATATAGGTTTTGTGTTTCAATGCATAAGTATGCGATTGTTTTTACCCCCCAACGATCAACAGAAGCTTGACAGATTGAAACACAATCGTTTGTGATTGATGACGTTTCCGTACATACAAATACAAAAAAAAATCTAATCGTGCTTGATTGCGCCCCAGTGTAAAGAAATATTGTCTGTGGTTACGGGCTAAACATCTAATAGCCCCTGAGTGGTGTTGCCAGAGTGACGTGACGTTGCCTTTTCCCTGTGAAGTATTTATAGGGTTATTGTTTTTTTTATGCCGGCTCAGTTTAAAATTGTAATACAAAACACAATCGAGAATATGATTGTAGGTAGACGTAACATTGTCTTATATTGACAGAGGAAAATTAAAACAAAGATATTATATTCATTTGGGAAAGGTTAGTTATGCTTATAAATGTATTTATTTTGTTCAGCGGCCGAATTGCTGTTCATTTTTATTCAGCCATCTAAAGTTTTGGGTGAAAAATGCAGGTCGGGCTTAGCCCACCTAGCCCAGTACCTAGAACCGCCACTGATCGTCCCCAATTTAGGTTTTGACTTTATCTCTTTCATCTCGGATAGCGGGATATGAAAAATATGGCAAACTGGCCATCACTGAATTCATCTGGATTTGCCAATTGATATCTATACATCAAATTCTGGGGCCGGTGGTGCCGAGCTCCAATTTCCCTTTCATCTGGTGTATTTTGATGCTGCTTTTCCCTCGTAGCGTCCTATTTGCCAAGCACAATAATCTTGTGTAAACTTCATACAGCATGGACGCATTTTTGTAGAAGATATTACGATTTTAATTTGATATCGGAATTGGAAACAAAAATTGTAACGTTATACCGTTTTTTAGAAAACACCATCCCATGTTTAATTCGTAATAAATCGATAGTGTTTACGAATAAAGCAATTACTTTTCATGGCATGTGTCTCATAAATCCTAAACGGCTGTTCCGGTATTTTTATTTTTCTTTCACCCAAGGCTCTGTTTTCCATTGTTAGTCACAACCGTGACTCATCGAAGATTTATATTTGTGACTACAAATAAACTATGTGAGTCATATAAAACCATCTTAAGTGGTGGATTACCCCACAAGCGCAAAAGGCGCGAGCTTGGGGCCTCAAAGATAGCATATATTATATAAACTCTTATATTTTAATTTCAGTTTTAAATATTTATTACTATTTTACGAAGTTCTTAATCCGCCACTGCTTAAGGGTGAGTGAAAAGCTTCAGTCTTAATGACGGAGACATCAAGTCATGAAATAAATGGTAAATGTTTTTTTTTACAACTAATAATAAAATCTAGAGGGCTTGAATTTTTAAAATTACTAAGTTGAAAATGTTTTATTAATATTGCTATTCTACTAATTTGGAACTGTACAAGGCGCCAGTGGCGTCCTTAAACAGTGATCTATTTTTATTTCTTCTATAAATTAGTTAATTAAAACTTGGAAATCGAACAAAAATAAAAAATAAATGATGTCTTCTGAAAAAATAGAAGTCAGCTCTTGACCGTGGTGCGCTAGAACAAAAGTATAAATTTTTGTAAGGTATCAAAATTATCAAAAAAAACCCCGTTGGGGGATATATTCGAGTTAGTTAAGAGGATTGGTTGTATTTTGTTAATTGTGTATTATTATATTCCAAGTTTTTGTTTATATTAATTTCTTGTATGTATATAATTTTCAACGATAGTACAATGGTATATTAATTTTAACTCGAGCCAATACGTTTTTAAATACTGATAATTATAATTATTATGATTGTTTTATCTTATCACACCGCAAGTTTGACTCGCCTTTTTATGGCGTCACCTTCCGATTGTGATTCACGACGACTTGTTTGGCGCTGGATTGTTTGTTGCGTGAGCCAACTATCAGAATGGCCTAGTGGCGAAGGCTGGTGACGAATGGCGAGGTTACGCGTTTTTTTTTTATATATAGACATGCTACCTATAAAATAGAATACAAACCAACGGACATAATATTACACCTGATTTTCTTTTTGCGCGATTTTGAAATAGTACAAACAGAATGTTTTTTTTAACCTTTGGATCGAAACAGATTGTTTACATAAATAAAAACCATCGTACATAATGAATTTTATCCCTGATTTTCCTATTGCATGAATATTTTTTCTTTTTTTTATATTTTCTTCCCTAACCATCTCCACTCCTAATGCGGATCATATAGACTCCTAATAGAGCTTATCTCTACAGAAAGTGTCTTCTATAGTTATAGTCTTAGAATGTTTTACGTCTTTTGCTCTGTGAAGCCCTACCTCGTATATATGGATGGAAGGATTGTAATACTGCTCTATTTTTTCGAAACTGAGATGTACAAAAATAAAAATAGAGATTATACTATGCACCCTATCCTCTTTTCACACAAATATATAATAATGTTCCATGCGAAACAGTCAAAAAACCGTGTCAAAAAAGATGAAGTGAAAATAATAATCATAAAAAAAGGTTTGATTAAATTGGACGTGTAAAAAATAACAGTGCAAAAAAGATCACCTCTGTGTTACATTTTTTTTTATATATATATTTTTTAAACCATGTCCGCTCCCAATGTGGAGCATATGGACTCCTAATGGAGTTTATCTCAACAGAAGTGTTTCTACGAGAACTGCTTGTTACTCAGTTGCTCAACCTCTCTTTTTCCAAAGAGAGTAGGGATAGGAGGATAGGGCTAGGACAGGATTAGTGGTAAGCTAATCGCTCTCGATATACCCCGTTCATAGGATAGGATGGGTGGAAGGGGGGAATTCAAGACATCACATACATCCATGCCTTTGAACAGAAATTCATAAATCGATTGAAAAATCAATTTATAAAACTGTCCGCACCGGGATTTGAACCCGGGCCCTCCGTAGCCGAAGCCAACAACGTTGACCACTCGACCACACAGGCGGCAAATTTATTGAAAAGTTAAAAAGTGGAGCATATGATCTTCTAATGTAGGTATCTGAACAGAAGTTTTTTTTACGAGAACTGCATGTTACTCAGTTGCTCAGCCTCTCCTTTCTTTCAAAGAGAGTAGATATTTAAAGAATATGGCTAAGAAAAGACTTGGGAAAGAGAGAGTGGGAGCGAATTTTAAATCTACCAACGTAGACAATACAGATTGTGCAGTTTACACTTGATGAATACATTTGTAATTTAATTCATAATTTCAAAATATTTCAAAACCAATTCTTTAATGTTTGCAACATTTGTAATAGTATTTGTTTTACAGTACTTTGATCAGTGCTTCCCATATTTGGGTCCGCAGGTTTTTCGCAGAGGTCCTCGAAAATTTTCATTCTTTCAACATTCTTTGTGATAAAATATGAACATGTGAAATAAAAAACAATCGGGGGTCCGCAGATTATTGTTTTCAGACTTAAGGGTCCGTGGCATGAAAAAGGTTGGGAAGCACTGCTTTAGACGAATGGTTCTTAACCTAGGGTGCGAGAAAGCATTTGTGGGGTGCGGGAGAAGTTTTTATTTTGACATATTTAAAAAATATATATATTTAATGCACTAAAAACAATCTAGTCATTAAAAGTGGAGAATTTTTTTAAAAAAAATGTAATTTCTGAAATTAAAAGAGATAAATTAAATTTTTAAAGGGTGTCCATATTTTCAGATTCAAGGGGTGCAGATCACTAAAACGTTTAAGAACCGTTGCTTTAGATTACAAAACTTTATATCCAATCGTTATTTACTTTGTGGTTTACTAACAAATCTTTTGAATATCTCTTATGAATCACTATTCTTTACACACTATGACTCAGCTATTAAAAATTACTATCAACAATGTAAATATTCTATTATCATTGATACGGCCATTGTCGACTCACTAGAAGACTCGAGGCATGAAAATTTAAGAAATAAAAACGCGCAATCAAGAAAACCCAAATCCTAAATTAATGCTGTGCCCGAATGGTATGGTTTTATGTCATGTGATCAAGAAATTTCTAACAAAATTTGCTGTAATTCTGACAATATTGAAAAATGTCTGATGTAATTTTTTCATGTTTGATTCCATTACAATAGGAATTTCACCAATCACTGCGATGAATAGATGCATTTTGAATATTTTTTTTTCTTATGGTTTTTGAAAGGATTATTTCATGAAATTTTTCATAAAATCTCAAACAAACTTCACACAGTGTGGGAATTCGAAACTACTTCTGTTTTCAGTTATTGCAAAGATTGTGGCAAATTGTCTTTTTTTGAATTCTTACCAAACTCTTCTTGAGAATCACTGTATTACGGGTGTAAAACTGGACTCTATTTAACTGCAGATTAGGATGTTGATAGTGTTAACACTGCTAAACTATTGTGGAAGACTTGAGCACTACTAAGCTCTTTTCCTAGGGTACATTGTTCACCACAAACATCTGTATAAACCATCACATAATGTTTATTGACAATCCATATGTTTTTATGTTGAAATTTTCCTCCGATTTCAGTTGAACTATTCCGTTCTTTCTAGTCTTATAGGCATATTACACGATCATAGTTACATATATGTGAGACATGATCAAATATATATTACACATAATCAAAGTTATCATATCTGTCATGTATTATTTCACTAATAAGTCATTTGATTATTAAGTTATTCGGCCTTCCCATTTTTAAATATTGAGTTTCCTTGTGAATAGCATTCTTTCTATTGGTATTTCATATTAATTTCTAGTGGGAAATGTTTGCGATTGTCTTAGTCACGTTTACTTAATTTTTCAGATAATACTTAAGTACAATAAAAGACAGGAAAGATTGTAAAAGCTATCGTTTTGGTTTTTGAAAAGAAATAAATCATTAAAAATAATGTCGTAAAACCACGAAAGATGATAAATCACAAAAAGCAATAAAGTCTGAATTTTTTTGTCTTTTTCCCTGAAATAACTTTCAAATCATTTTGCTCAGTTCGGTGATTCTTCCATACATAAATTTGCCACACAAGAAATTCTTGTTTATATTCAAAAATATTGAATAAATCCATTATCTTCAATTGTACATTCTTATGTCATTTTCAATAATTCTTCATGTGTACAGAAGAATTCATTCACCGATTTTACTCCCTTTATACTTCAATGTAAACGTTTTTGAGTGTTTCAGTATAGACTTACTGTGCCAAACTTACCCCATAATAATATTATTCTTTATTTTAGTCAAACTCTTATCACATTAATTCGACCATATAACATAGTGCCTACGATTGGAATATTCATCACGATTATCTGTTGCTTTCAATATTATTTCTGTATTTAAAAATATTTATTTTTATTTACTTCCAGGTTTCAACAGAACCGCATCTACACATATATCGGAGAGGTGTTAGTATCTATGAACCCGTATAAGACATTAGATATTTATGGAGCCGACACTATGTCCCAATACCGAGGGAGGGAGATGTTCGAGGTACCCCCACATGTCTTCTCTGTTGCAGACGCGTGTCAAAGAGTACTTAGGCAACAGGTAAAAACTTCTTGAATTTTATTTTCGTCATAGAAATATACAGATATTATAACTATTGATGTAGAATAAATCTCTTATGTGCAAACTGAACATATCTAGTCCGTTGTCCTCTCCAATTCATTCATTCGATTCTCATTTGAAAAAATGACACTTGGATTCTCAATTTGTCATTTGTTTATACACTCTATTTGCTATTGAGCAAATGTAGAGTGAAAAAGCAAGTAATTCTTTACGATTCTGATATTACTTAAGATTAGTTTATTCAAATTAATTTCTTAAGAAATGATGAATGTTTACAAAAAAATGTCGCCTACAAGGTCTTGATATAATCTTAGAAGTCTTCATCTGAACTTGCTCACGTCTATGAGGAATGTGACTACAACCGAGTGGCATCCCCATCAGCAGACTGGTTCTACACTTAAGAAGAAGAAACAATTCATGTCCACGATTTGGCAGTAACATTCATAACATGGGTCCCCTTTGAAATGATGCACATGTTGAATGCATCAAATTGATTATTTTAAGACTACAGCTGTCCATCCTAACAAAGTGATTTCTTTTACAGTAGTAATAATAAATAAACGATTCTAAATGTTTTGGTTTGTGTCTTCTGGCAGGGCAGATGAAAAATTATGTCATTCAGTGTACTGACACAATACAATTAGCTAGGAAAAACTAATTTGTAATGTTATTCTGAAATTATAATTATGTTTGAATTGACAGTTAGTTTATAAGTTAAGCTTAATAATTCTTTGATGAGTTTTGTAATTACATTTTAGGGGTATTAAATATTTTATGTTTAGTTAATTTAGTGTCACTTTTTCATATTTTGTACTTATTTGTAAATTCCTTTCGATATCAATTATTTGTTTATACCCTAGTAACTTTATTTTGTTTTTTTTTTTAAATAACACTCTTATCGGTTGATAATGCTAACAAACTTATTAAATAAAAGTGGAATTAGTACAAATAGGTATTTTATTTTTTGAATATAATATGTAAGTTTTTTTTTCACTTTTAAGGTGTTCACTGTCAATACTTGGTGGAATGGCATTATAAAAAATAAAAATCTTTTATTATAATATGTAAGTATCGACAGTGAACACCCTAAAAGTAATTGATATATCTTTTTCCAGTATTGCAATCCCTACATTGAAAGATATTAGTCAAATCTTATGATATTTTTGTTAGTTTTATAATTATTCAAAATAAAATTAAAGATACAATCTCAATAAATACTTTCATTATATTAAACCTTTATTTGCATTCATAGGAAAAGTAAACAAGGGAGATGAAATGATTTTTTCACTTAAACTCTAATACCAAAATGGAAAATTAAATTCTGTATTGGCAGCACCACAGCAAAATGACCTGAAGCGAAATCGTCCACTTATCAATGAACTCCGATTATAAAAATTCATACTTACTTTCAGGGCAGAGACACTTGCGTACTTATCAGCGGAGAGTCGGGCGCCGGTAAAACTGAAGCATCCAAGTTGATTATGAAGTATATTGCAGCCAATACTACACAGAATCAGAGAGAATATATTGACAGGTAAATTTCTAACTACAATTTTTTATTTTCACTGCCGACACTGAATCATTTTATTTTTTTGCCGACGTAATATACTCATGAAAAAAACTGCATTGCAGGAACGTCAAAATCTTTTCAATTCTGACGTTTATTAAAATTTCTCATTTAATGAGTTACGGAGATATTATTTATTGCTTATATCTCGACAGAATTTGTTTTTAAGTAAGCCAATCATTCTATCTTTTTGGTAAAACCGGTACTGCTGGCATTAGGGATGCTGCATAGTTCAGATTGATCACCTAACTCACTTCCGGAACCACCATTTTATCTTTCGAGAATTCCACCGTGAAAACAGAGTCGTCGGTTATCTTTTTATCTATTGAGTGCCACTGAGGATATTTCCTTATCTGCGTATCCATATATCTCATGGATTAGGTTCCGAAATTGAAAAACTTTATTGACAGAAAATTAATATCTAAAAAAAATATGTATATAAGTTTTCATTCATTTATTTTTATCTATGACCTAAACCTAATTATTAGTAAACCTAACAGCGTTGATGACTCAGTTTCAGGACTGACCACTGATAAACCTCAATCAAATATTGCAGACAGTGTTTTATGATTTTGTATTTATTTCATTTATAGGGTTAAAAACGTACTTATCCAATCAAACGCCATATTAGAAACATTCGGAAATGCTAAAACCAACCGTAATGACAACTCGTCACGCTTCGGCAAATACATGGACATCAATTTTGACTTCAAGGGCGATCCCATCGGCGGCTTCATCAGCAATTACCTCTTGGAGAAGTCGAGAGTCATCTGTCAACAACCTGGAGAACGAAATTTCCATTCATTTTATCAGGTAAATAAATAAAACTATCCTTTTTGTATTGCAAATATTAATATTTGGAGCCCATATGAAAGTTCATACAAGCTGCAATTAGAGAGAGTCCATAAGAAATTTCTAAGATATTATTATTTCAAAATATTTAAATTCTTCAACTTTGATAATTCCTTAAAGCAGTGGTTTCCAACCTTTATGTTACTGCGCCTCCCTTTGAATAAAAAAAATATCTACGCGCCTTCCCCATCCTTTATTTCATATAATAATAAAGACAGTAAATAAATATTTTGTACTGTTCGCGCCTCCCTTTGCAATAGTCCATGCCTCCCAGGTTGGAAATCGCTGCCTTAAAGGAATACTACCCCACCAAATTTCTTTTAGGAATGTTATTGTTTTACTCTCTTGAAGCTCGAAGATCGTTTTCAAGTTTAAAGCATTTTTTCTCTTTTTCTTCGGGGCCGAATTAATAATCCGGAAATTCTTGATGACTATTAACTTACATGCTCCCAATTTTTTCTTTTTGACAAAAAACTTTTGTTTCTAAAAATTTGTTCCACGCGTAGGACGTATGAGTTGCCAGTTCCCCGTTCGACTGATCAACTCATTGCCTAGAGAACTGGACATTTTTAGTGACAGTATTTGTGAACTGTTTTTTAAGTTTTACTTTTTGATTTCATGATTATGTATGTTGATTTTAATGTATTGTGTAGTATGATGTATAATGGCGTCATCTGTTATGTCATGTACTGTACTTTTAATTTTTAAACAATAAATAAATAAATAATATCTTTTTTTACCCACTACGTTTCATCTTCTTATGGAGCATCTCATAAGAAGTTGTTTTTACTTAAACTTGTTGTCTCTCAGTTTCACCACCCCACATTTCCTTCGTCCTGGATAGTAAGAGTAGATGAGATTACTCGAATGCCGCAATAGAATTGAAATTGTTATGATTGGGCTTTTATTTCTGATCCCCATTGGCCATTATCAAAGTGATGGAATTTTCTAGGGCAAATGCTAATAAATAACACATCTTATCTTATGATCATAACATTCTTAGTCTGGTAATTGTTTTGCCAGTAAAAGATACTGAATTATTACTGTAAAAGAAAAATTATTTAAATTGGTAGCTCACTTTTATGTATACATAATTATTACCATAAATGGTTCTCACAATTGTTGCGGCATATAACTTGTTTTTTTAAAAAACAATAGAGATTGATTAGTATTTTTATTTGTTCTTATCGAAGTGCATGGTAAAATTTATTAATTGATATTCCCATTGTTTTCAAATGTACTAATGAATTAATTTGTTTTGAAGGTGACCCTGCATTTACCCTTCCCCGCAGTTTTCACATAAACATCGTTGGTCTAACTTGATAAATAAATATATACCATTGAGGCATGAAAGTCAATGAAATAGACAATTTTTTTATTATTATTCTTGTGTGTTCTCACACTGGAACAATTGGTCTCCTTGTTGATCATTTTAACCTTTTAGCTGCTGTAGATAATTAATAGTAATTACTTAGCACTCCGACTATTAATTTAATTAGTTATTGACGAGATGACTCGTCTCTGACTTGTTGAGCATGAAAAATTTTACAATATATCTCGTCTGTGGCAGCCAATGAGTTAACAGAAGTTGTTTGGAAATAAGTTGCTCAGCCTGCTTTTACAGTGAGGATAAAGAAAATTCTAGTAGCATAGCAATATCAATAAAGGTAGAAACAAAAAAATTTTGCATTTAAATTGGTCATAAAACCTTTTTTTTTTAAATACGTAGACTTAGCTTTCAACAATTGATTGGCATACTAAACTCAAATTCGACTTTTTTGTTATTTCATCTCATTGTTGTTTTCAGGTAGTGATGCGATATCTATAAGTTCAATTTTGAAACATCTTATACTGTCTCACTTTTGGTATTATCGTCTACGTTGATTCAATTCATTTTTTTTTTTTTTTACAAAATTGCTTCAACTTTATTCTCTTCCACAGATGCTCGGTGGTGCTTCCGATAGCCAGTGCAAAGGCTGGGGCTTAAATCGGGGCAGTGAATACAACGTGATGGGGCCTAATAAACCTTCAACGCAGGACACCAAGTCGTTCTCCATGACAAACAGCTGTTTTAGCTCCTTAGGCTTTTCTTCCAATCAACTACAAGAAATTTGGACCATCGTAGCGAGTGTCATTTTATTGGTAAAACATTTCATCTCTAATTAAACTTAACCCTGCGGATTGTTATCCTATACCGAGTTTCTGACCTCATTTATAAATGTAACTTATTTGTGAAGCAATCGTATTATAATTTTTTTTTTTTTTAATACAACTACAGCTTAATCGATATCTGATCCTGTAGATACTGCCATACAATGCAAAATACTCTTCTCTAAAGATTTAATAAAATGTCACTGCAGGGAGGGCCTTAATATTAATCTAATCAAAATAATTTCAGGGCGAACTCACATTTTCCGGTGGAAGCGACGGCACAGAACTTAAAGTAGGAGGCCCAGCGGCGCAGTGCTGCAAAGCCCTCGGAGTGACAGAAGCTTCCCTCAAGTCCGCAATGGTCGGCAGAGTACTATCGGCGGGAGGGGATCTCGTTAACAAAAAGCACACATTGCGAGATGCCGAATATACCAGAGATGCCTTAGCCAAAGCGGTCTACGACAGACTGTTCACTTGGATAGTCACAAGGATTAACTCCGCCATTGAAGTACCTAAAGATTCATTGGGAAATACCTTGATTGGCGTGCTGGATATTTACGGCTTTGAGATATTCGATATGAATAGCTTCGAGCAGTTCTGTATTAATTACTGTAATGAGAAGCTCCAACAATTATTCATTGGTAATTTTTATTTGTTATCATTTTCTTTGTAAGATAATACTACCTGATTTACCCCCATCTTCAACTTATATATGTACAACGATCCACGCTGTACTAGTAATTTTAAAATTTATTATTTTTTCAATATTTGTTTTATCTCGATTACCATGTCACAAAGTTGACACATTTGAATAAGTAAGGCAGTTGATGTCTTTTCCAGTATTATAATATTACATACTTGAAATTATATTGATATAAATGTTCTCACAGAGCTGGTGCTTCGTCAGGAGCAAGAAGAATACCAACGGGAAGGAATCCAATGGACGCCGATTCAATACTTCAACAACAGAGTCATATGTGAACTGGTTGATGCACCGCACAAAGGAATCATATCGATTATGGATGAAGCGTGTCTAAATCCAAAACAGGTATGTAAAAACAATGGAATATTTACTTTCGTTATTACATATTGTGACAATTGATTGTCATAATATATTTTTCGATTGAAAGATAGATTTCATAGCTAGAAATTAGCTAATCGTGTCCTATGAACCACTGAATGAACAATCTGATTAATTTTAATATAATGTGTGAAATTTTAAAGCTTTTGGCTTGGCATAATCTTTCATTTTCCATGGATCATACTTTGATACTATTATAGAATTTAATGACGATTAACAATGGAAAAGTGTGTTGGTCATCTTGGACACATCTCTGACATAGGTCATGACATTTCATTAAATAATATAGACGCACTATTTCATAGTTTAATTATACCACATCATATTAACATAGTAATTTTTTATGTCATTAATTTGGCTGAGTAATGTGTGTTAGAATCAAATTGTATTCTTTTGAAATGTTTTCATCATAGGTAACTGATGAGGTCCTCCTGGAAGCGCTGGACTCCCGGCTCGGCCAACACGCGCATTACACTTCTCGACAACTTCTGCCAACTGACAAAGCCCTAAAGCACAGAGAACATTTCAGAATTACGTCAGTATAGATGCTCAAATTTTCATTTTTATAAATATGCTTCTTATAATAATTAACCCTCCAAAGACGAGCGTGACCATATGCTCACAGTAAACACCGTTGTCTATTGATCCCACTATTCATCCCTTTTCTACCTGAATATCGTTGATTTTACTCAAATTTGGTTAAGAAGGGTACAGACTTCAGTTAATCATCAGCCGCGGGGACAGAAACGGCCACCAAAAGCACATGCGATTTTTTGAATTTCCATTTTTTTAATTGACTTTTTGAAACTGTTAATTATTTTTTATCAAAACATCAAATTATTTACAGTTCTTTTGCTAATACATTTGTACTGAAATTATGTTGATCTAAAGAGGTCAAATTGTAAATATTTTAAAAAATTTCACGTTTAGCTATATTTCAATCCCAAATGTTTGGGTGCCCATACGGTCACGCTCGTCCTTACTACTGTCCGTACGCAATATTACACGGTAATAAAAAGATGAGCATGACCATATAGTCATGCGGGGTTTCTATACAACGACTGCGTTTTTTTTTTTAATTTTTGTTTAAAGTTATCCGTGACTTCAGTATGGCTTAAAAAATATTTTTTTTATCGAAAAATAGCTAACGCCTCTGGAGGGTTAATGTAGTAATTAATTCATGCTTTTACATGAGAGTTGCGTGCTGCAGAATCTTTGCATTATAAAAACAGTATAAAACTGTTTAGGATCTTTGTAAATAAGTTACATAAAAAACACAAAATATTCTGTTTAACCTTTTAACTGCCGGAGAAAAAAGTACGTCTGTACCTAGCACGCCGTCTATTATTTGCAAAAAAAAAGTAAAGTTTTGATGTTTTTTAAATTTAATTAATATAGATAATTAATAAACTCACCCAATTGTTTTTTTGCTGTATCAAAAAAGTAGGTTTTCTTGAAGATAATTGGATTTTAAAATTGTTCTTAAAGTCAGGGTTGTCAACTTATTACACTAGGTATAGTACAAATGTTCATTACATTATTTTACACTAAAAAGATCCTGATTTAATTTGATAGATAATTTACTATAGGTGCACATATTTATAGAGTTTAATAATTTTCAATAGTGTGGTAGTTTTCAAAACACGGCACAACACAAAGGGACACCCTACACTGTTTGCATCGAAAGCTGGTTTCTTTTCTCAATTGTTTCTTCGTACAAACGATGCATTTTGCCACTTCACGCTTATCTTTCCACAATTGAGCAGACATAATATTTGTGTGGAAAGATTTTATTTCGACTTTTTTTAGTTTTTCTGTGAATGTAGGCATTTCTCTCCTATTTCTCCTGACTGTGCCACAGCAATTAGTTTTTAAAGAATGCAGTTTTTGAAATATCTTCTCCATATCTTCCATTTCAGCATCACTTTCATCTGACTCGATTGTGATTCCACGGTCTTGTTGTAGCTCACTAAAAAAGTCTTCTGAATCCATGTTATAACTAATTTATGATATATCGAATTACAAATAATTTATTTATTACTCACAATAATAAATTAACAAATGATAACACTTCACTAGGACGCTTCACTCAGTATTTCGAATACAATGGAATGAATTAAATGTTTGTTATCTTACGAACAACTAGAAAACTACAATTTCTATACAAAACACAACACAAAAAGTACAAATATATTGAAAATAAATCAATATTAAAGTGAATAAATGTAATTTATACGTAATTTGTGAAGAAATCTAATATAGTTTCAAATAAAACACGATACAAATAACTGTCGCGTAAATAGGTCAAGAAGCGCAGACTGTTGACAAATCACTAAAAATTGAAGAAATCTTTGATATAAACTCAGGGGAAAAAACTGTCGCGTAAAAAGGTCAATGACCGCGAACTAGTAACAAATTTAAAAAATAATAAAGGGATTCCCCGAACGGCATACGTAAAAATTTGGCATAGCCCTGCACTATCGACATCTCTCAAGTGACAGTTCAGTCACTTCAAAAAATCACAAAAAATCGATGTAGGAATCCCTTAAAATGACGGTAAAATGTTTTTAAACGTTTCTGGTAGATGTCAGGGTGTGTCCTATTGAAAAACATTTCGAACAGAAGGATTATTTTATAAGGAAAGTATGCTTCAAAGTTTTTACGAGATATCTCGTCTCTGGCGTGTAGTGCACGGACAATTTTACGACATATCTCGTCTGTGGCAGCCATCCGGTTAACAGTGCTCATGTCTGAATCTCTATCTTATTAGGTGATTAACTTCAAGAAGTCCATTTTTAAGAAAAAAAATAAACGTAAATTTAAAAAATCGCATTTGTTTTTGATAGTTGTATCCTTTTTAACCGAAATTGAGTGAAGGCAGCGATATTCAGGTAGAAAAAGGATGAATAGTGAGATCAATAGACAACAATGCTTACTGTTATCATATGGTCACACTCATGCTTGGAGTCAACTTATTGCTGTGGACTTCTAAGGATCAATTACCAAACTATGACAGGCCACTATGTACAAGTGTGCTGTTGAATCCCAATTCAAAGTTGAAAGACATTGCTAAATTTATAAAAAGCATACGCAGTTTGTGGTACTCCAAATTTTACATTATGACTAAGGCCAGTTTCGCTCAACGAGTGAGCATTCTCCAAAAGGCATAGCTTTTTTTCTTAGCACTTGTTAAATTCAATCCAAATTAAGATATCATCAGACCAGACTTATTTCTGCATATATATAACACTATGTACATGGTATATTACTGTTATATACGTGGAATATATATGTTTATGTTATTTTGCAGTCACTATGCAGGAGATGTCACATACAGCATTATAGGATTCATGGATAAAAACAAAGATGCTTTGTGGCAAGATCTCAAGAGATTGCTTCACTCTTCCAAGAACCAAAGTCTGTCAGACATGTGGCCTGAAGGTGGAACCAACATACAAATGGTTTGTCATCCTTTTTTAACCCATCGCACGAGTTAAAATCTGATTTACATCAATTTTGTGCACTACGGATTAATGACCTCCAAAATTCTCTTAGACTTCAGTTACATAATAAAATTCTGCACAGATGAATGATTAGAATTATAGTGTAGTTATCTTTGGTTGCAGTGTTCACAACACTAAATCCTAGCATGTTTTATAAATTGATTTATTCATATTCTTTCCTTACATCGCTGTGTTGTGAAAGTGATTAGCTAACCACTAGTCCTGTCCTAGCCCTATCTTGCTATCCTTACTCTCTCCGAAAGGTGAAGGTTAAGAGACTCGGTGAAAATAAGGTCTTGCAGAATTAGCTAATAAGCTAGCTTGAAGTTGGTGATTGTCATAATTTTGAATCACCAGACTAGAGACCCTTATAGATGTTGATGATAAGTAATAAGAATAAAAAACATATTCACTAAGAATGCGTATTAATTTGTATGAATCCTCTTTTTAGACATCCAAGAGACCCCCATCTGCGGCTTCATTATTCAGAGCATCAATGGCCGCCCTCGTAGCTGGACTTCAAACTAAGGAACCGTTCTACGTCAGGTGCATCAAACCTAACGCCTATCAGAGCCCCATGAAATGGGACAGAGACTTGGTAAGTGATTCCCCTTATCACAGATAACATTTCTAAGCATAAATAATAGTTGTCTTACTCTAGCCCAAATAGTGTATGTCTTTTTATCTCACCTAAATTTGATTGATTGCTAAATTATTTCCGGTCAGTGACTTTCCTAGGCTATGTGCTGCCTTTAGGCAGTGTTTAAAATAGCGCTTTTACTATTTTTATGAACATTTTTTTTTTAAATCACCTTATCTGCAGATTTTTTCTGCTGTTTACCCATCGGTCATAATATTTCGGCATTTATTTTATCAAAGACATTGAAGCATCATATTTATTCTAAACCGAATTAAAAAAAAGTATATATATAGTCTACTTGTAATTTTTATTCTAATATTCTATCACTGCAGTGGAAAAATTCAATGGAAAATAATTCATTACATTCATTGTTTTTACAGTTTAAAAAAACTTAAACTGTAAAATGAAATCACTTTCCTTCTAAATTTTTGAGGAATGAAAAATGTATCAGGAATATTGACTTATATTTCCAATTTAAAGAATTATGACAAATTATTTTTAAAGTACATTACAATTCTTGGTAGAAAGGCATTATATTAAGAAGTAAAACACTGGTTTCGTGCATCATTAGTATTATTGAGCAAATTGTGAAATTAGTACAAAAAGTGCAGTATTTTTTAAAATAATGATAATTTGTGTTTTATTATTCTGCAAATTATATTAGTTTGCCTAAATTTCACAGGTTAAACATCAAGTGGCTTACCTTGGCCTCGTTGAAAATGTAAGAGTTCGTCGCGCCGGGTTCGCAAACCGTCAACGCTATGATCGATTCCTGAAGCGCTACAAGATGCTATCACAATTCACGTGGCCCAACTTCAAACAAGGAAGTGACAAAGAAGGCGTAATGGTACTCCTCAGGGACAGGAGCATCACCGATGTTCAATATGGACAGACTAAACTATTTATAAGGTTCGAACATAGTTCGCTTCGTAAAAATAACCACAACAAAAATCTTTAAATTATCCAAAGTGCCCGTATAAGTCATATCTACTTGCACTCACTTAAATTCAGCTACTCTCTTTGCACTCTGACTTGTATAAGTTAAGCAACAGTTTAGATCATTTTGTGCCAGACCTAGTAACATCAGTTCATAAAATGTGAATGATTTAACATTTCAAAATTATAACAATACCAGTTCATTCCACAGATGTCTATGCATTCAATTTAATAAATATATGTTCATAAATATTCTCACAAAAAATATACCAGCAATTGTTTTATAATTTTTTATTGCCTTATTATTTTTCTTGGAGAATTGATAATAATAAATAATTAAAACAAGAATTGCTTAATGTAATAAAAGGAAATCTTTATAGGAGTGCCAAAACATTACATGCCTTGGAAGCAGCACGTGCTGCGCTTCTTCCCAACATTGTTATTCTACTACAAAAGCAATGGCGTGGTGCATTGGCTAGGCAACGGTACCGCAAGATGAAAGCAGCCATGGTCATTTTGAATGCGTGGAAGTAAGTAACAATTTATTTAATACAGCTATTGCTAGTCCGTTTGGTTGACTGGTCAACGCTCTTGGCCGTCTGTACTATTTGGCTGCGAGGTCATAGGTTTTTAATGCTCAGTTGGTTGACGCTCAAATTTAATATATGGACTCGTTTCCAAAGGCATGAAGACCGATCTGAATGAAGAAGATTGATTGAAGCGGACAACTTTCACCCCGGACTGTAATACCACAAAAAGAAGGAAATCCACAAAGACATGAATGCATGGGATATTCACTTTCCCTACTTCCCAACTGTTCTTTAATAGGGTAACTAGAGCAATTAACCAAGTCTTATCGTAGCCCCATATTTATTTCATTCTAAAAAAAGATAGCCCAGTTTACAAAAACTCTTTCGTTTCTGTTGATATGATCCATAAAAGATTTCATGACCATCACATTGGGAGCAGACGTGATAAGATCTGTACGAGATTCTCCATTATTTAATTTGTGTATTATATTTTTCACAGAAACTACAAGCGGCGTCAATTCATTGCAGAGTTGCGTCGCCGCCTAGCGGCCAGCAGAAAAGGTGCTCTGCCTCCGAATGCTTGGCCGCAAGCCCCTCGAAAATTCCCCCTCGCTCTTTTGCAAGGCGCGCACAGACGCTGGAGGGCGTGGCTGGTACTCAAACCTGTGCCAAGAGACCAGTGGCCACAGCTCAAGTAAGAATTGAACAATTAATCTATTATAACTTTTTAAGTCTTTTGATCCTCTCGCTAAACTTTAATGTTGCTTTTCTTTAGTCTTTATTCTCCTAAAATTCTCTATTATATCATTTAACCGTTATATGCCCAGCAGCTTCGTAACTGCGGCACCATTGATATTGGCTCATTCCGCTGGTCGGATTACACTAATTCATTGACTCTTGGGCATTGTGTTAATATTAGATTATTAGAACATTTTTCGAGCTTGCACGAAAACATTTGGAATGAAGAAATCACATGAGTCGAAGACTTACTGTACAAATCCATCATGCTACGTTTATTATACTTCTTATTTATTGACTTAATTGGCATTTATTACATCACTCCATTAGAATAAAGTGAAATATCATAGTTATTTCGGCATCTTCATACTATCAGAACAATGCATAAATAGATTGTTGTTCACCTATATTATGCACTAATATAAAAGATTTATTCTCACGCTTTCAGTTTTATTTAAATATTATTCAATTAATATGATGTTTAGTTCAAGTATTTCTTGGAAAAAAAATAATCACAATGTCTACTTTTACTTCAGGATGAAGATTGCCGCAGCTGGAAGTCTTCGAGGCAGACGGTCAGACTGGGGAGCATCCAGATCGTGGACAGGAGACTATCTATCGCAACCATCATATAACCCTTCATCCGCTCTCTACCTTAAAGCCTTGGCGCAAATCAAGCCACAGGCCAGACCCTTGTTCTCCTGCCGTCTCTTCAAGGTTAACCGGTTCAACAAAGTCTCCGAAAGGTGTTTGCTTGTCACCGACACTTCTATCATGAAGTTGGACCCTAGGAATTTTAAACCAATGAAGAAGCCTATGCTAATCGCTGAGGTATGTAAAAGATAATTAAACATTCTTAAAGATTCTTATCGTATATTTACAAGGGCCACTTTGAATTCGTATGCGCTAAGTTTGAAAACCGCTGCTGCATCTGCAAGATGTGCGGTGTACCTCTGCTCCCAGGAATTCGTTTTTGAGATAAAAAAACTGAGGAATTATTGAAATTAAAGCTTACAATTTCTTCGTAATAAAAATATTAAAAGCACTGTATTTATGGTTTAAGTAAATTAAGATGAAAGCGTTTTTTTCCCTTAACGATTGTAAATTTTGCAAATATTTTTTAGTTGGGTGTTGTACGAGTGATGAGCAGTTCTGCCCAGCTGGTCGTTTTGGGAATCCCGGCAGCCAAAAATGATCTTGTGGTAGCATTAGTGCCGCCCGCTTCTGGTCAAGATTTAGTTGGAGAATTAGTTGGAGTTATTGCAAACCGATTCCACATGTAAGCACACAATTTATTTCTTTTTATTATGGATATTTTAGTAAAATAAGGCTTTGTCACCATTTCTTAATTATTGGCCTTAATAAGCGACTGCTAACATGAAACAATAAAATGGACATTCAAAAAATAATTATTTATTGATTTGGCATTTACTTGGTAGAACTCCATTTTAATAGGGTAAAATATCAAGGTATTTCAGTTCTACAGTTTTTAAAAAGTTAAAGGTTGATAGCTATTTCGGCTTACGCCATCGTCAGAACTATGCTTTAAACGTACATTTACTCAGCTATATATACTGTCTAAGAAGAGATACACAATGCATCATATTATTCACTCTAACATACTAATTCAAATTCTAATTACAATATTGCACTTATTAAATGTGATTTTAGTGTTACAAAGAAAGATAAGCAGTCTGGGTTTTTAAAAACATTAATTAGAATAATTTAAACTAATATTTATTATTAATTATGCTAAATTAAATTTATTAGAACAACTAAATTTACTAGAACAACTTGAAATTACCAGACATAAACAAAACATCTTAAATGAGCAAACCATTATTAATCCATCGCCGTTGTTAAAACCCTTAATGTAATTAATAATAAATATCAATATATTTTTTCCTAATTTACCTGTGGAAAATCCCACATTGCTTATTGTTTTTCAAAACACTAAAGCCATAGTTAATAAATTTAATGTAGCATAATTAATAATAAATATTAGTTTAAATTATTCTAATTAATGTTTTTAAAAACCCAGACTGCTTATCTTTCTTTGTAACACTAAAATCACATTTAATAAGTGCAATATTGTAATTAGAATTTGAATTAGTATGTTAGAGTGAATAATATGATGCATTGTGTATCTCTTCTTAGACAGTATATATAGCTGAGTAAATGTACGTTTAAAGCATAGTTCTAACGATGGCGTAAGCCGAAATAGCTATCAACCTTTAACTTTTTAAAAACTGTAGTTCTGAAATACTTTGATATTTTACCCTATTCAAAAAATAATTATATTTAAATTATTGTATGAACGTCGTTTGTTTTAATCTGTTACAGGTTAAGAGGGACAGACCTTCACGTAGAAGTCGAAGTCGGCGAAACAACCCGCTGCATATTAGGTGGGAAAGATCGCCCCCTCCAATTGCACTCTGGACCGGGAGCGCCTGCACCTTTTACACACGCGCACAACATTATATCTTACCATCCGAATGCAGTTTCTGCGTAAAATTACTTAGTGACTTTGTCAGATAAACAGTTCTGTATGTGAAAATATATTTATATAGAGATATTTTAATAATTATCATGATGCAAAGAAAGTATTATTCTTTTGAAGTTGTATTTCAAAATGTGTATTTTTATATAAATCAATAGTTTTATTCCGTGCCTTTATTATAGTTTTCCTACAAAATATTTTGTATCTATTTTACATTCTCATGTATCACGAAAATGCAATATATTTAACAAGCAGTTTCATGTATTTGTCATGCTGAAATTATTGGATTGTAAGCTTTATGTCATCTCTCACAATTTCAAAATTATGCGATACCTGAAGAGGATAGCGTACTATTTATCATAGAACAATGATTCTTCGCGAGATAAATTGAATTAAATAAAAAATTACATAACACAAGTCGATTGATTTTTGCACGTTACTTTATGGTAAATGAAATTTGTGTAAAATATTTTGTTGATTTTAATAATGGAAGAAAGACCACAGTCCCGTCAATTTGATATTTTGGGCTCAATCGATTAATTTATCAATAGTCAGTAACTGTTTTGATATATTTATTTGACTTTTTATACACTACCAGAAATGACTTAAAGTATTGTATTCATGAATTATTAATATTTAAAGAATTTTAATAATGGCGGATGTTTATTAATTTTCATAATAATTATTGATAATATTGAATAACAATGCTTATTGTATCAGAATATTGTTTTTTCACCTATGATAATTTTGTAAGTGGCCATAAATCTTATTTTCAATGATATGATCATTTAAAAACCATATCTGACCATAGATAAAAAAATATATTTAAATATGACTCATACCCTGCTAGAAGTAAAAAATTTGCCTTTCATTAATACAAATAAAATAATTAAAAATTCTTTAGTATACATAAAGAAATAATTTATCCAAATTTATACTGATGGCCTTTTTGGAATGTTACTAAAAGATCTCCGATACATTTTTTACAGAATCTAATAATAAAAGAAATACACTTTGTTTTACATGTTGTTGCTAATTCTTCTAATAGTTTTTAAGAGCGTAAACATAGAATTTGTTTTACATGCACCATCCAATTGTTCATATTTACAAACAAATATTCGTATGGAATTTTGGTTGATTTTCACAATCGTTCTACAAAACGCAAGTTGTAGAATTATTACCTTTCTGCTTGTGAAGCAGTTTCATGGTATACGCTATTATATTATATTAATAATACATTCAATGAATTAAAATTAATGTGACTTATTTTTATTAGATATAATGGCCTTGAATGGTATTAAAAATGTGCATTACTTGTGTTAGTTTAAAACAGTATTTTTGTATTGAATTAGGTTTAAGAGGAAATACTGGTATTAATTTGATTGTCTTATAAGTAAAACTGGTCACACAAAAAGGAAAGAAACAAATAAAACTTTTATGCAAGATGGTATCATAGTTTGCATACATTGATCTGACATGAAATCTTGTTTGAAAACCGTAGACAAGTGAAAATATTAAGATGATGTCATAATTATATTAATAGTCTTGAATTATCTTTTTTATACACTTAACGGTTGTTCACTTTTACTTGTATGACAATTACAAAAATTCTTTACAGCAGTTAATTAGTATTCCAATTTCAAAATATTCATATGTTGCCAAAATTGAAAATCAGTACATTCAAATCTCCTTATCTGTCATATTAAAATAATTATTTCATTTTACTGAATATTCATTGAATTCAATAGATTGTATTTGTTTATCGAAATACAAAGTAATGAAATTTTCTACACAACTGCATTACACAATATATATATATTGCAAATATTTTTTTTAATAATATCTTAAATCAAAAAAGGTCAGCATTAATAATATTTTCAATAATTTGTAAATGATCGAAAACATTTTCTTAAACATCAAAGACTGCAGAATCAATTTGATTAGTAAAATAATTATAAATAGCTATGTGTAATTACAGTAGCTATCTGTAAAATAATTAATATCTATGCACTGAAATGTTGATTTTTTGTTAAACATAACCATATAAAATTTCAACTGCAATGAATACAAATATTGATTCTGCCACTGTATTGTCCTCGGAATCTTACATTTTAATATTAGCGTAGTACTTTGTGCCTATAGAAGTTGTGATATTTTTAGCCTTATTTTTACAGCAAGAGCCTATAAAGAAATATAATGATTTTTAACTTTTCATATAATTTTAAACACCATGCATAATTATTTTATGGATGTCTTTGAAATATATTGTAACCAATTTCAACTTTTATAAGTATGTAGGTGTACCATACCCAAAATTTTGTTGGGCGTGACTCGCATTGTAAAATTTGAAGGAGTAGCCAATGAGGTTGGGTCTTGTAAAAGAATGAGTGGGAGATCCTAATACCCTTTGGGAGATAAAAATGTTTACCTACAAACATAAATCTTATAATAGATTATTGCATAATTTCCATGACATTGATTGGCATTTGAATCAAAATTTCTATGAAAGGTTTAATGTATGAAAATCAATATTGTTTCTATAATTAAGGCTTTCACTGTTTAGAGTTTAGATTATAGATACCTAGAAAATATATTTTTCGAAAATGTGTACACATAATATTATATAATAGTTTCGTGTGAAATATTTTTGACTTAATATTTATATGGAGTTTTCGCCAGTTAAAATTATGTTTAATTTTGTTAAGATATTTTTATTATACGTAATAATATAGCCATACTACAGTCATAATCAATGCTTTTTAAGCTTTTTTGTACTCTTAACCTATGCAGGCTTTATTGTTTATATATTCGTCTTACTTTACCATTGTTACAATAGATACCAAACTTATTCAAAAATAGATGATCCTTCTTTGTCGCATTTTATCATGTCTGAGGATCTGGAACACTGTAAAGTTTTAGCTAAGATAACCCAAATTAATATAATTTATCAAAGATTTTACCCTAGCGATTGATTTTATAAATGCACAATATTTCAATAACTTTTCAATTTTCTCTCTCGATTTCATTAACACATATTTGAATAAAAATATTACATCAAATTATTCTTGGGAAAGCAGTCAACTTTTACCAATATTTTATTTTATTGAACGCTTGTTATGGTGGGAATAATAATTGGTTTGGCCTCGTTGACAATCTGTTAAAGGGAAAAACTATGATGAATCCTAAGTGACAGTGACATCAAAGTTAAAGAACTTTTAACGTTACTTATCAATATTTATTTATGATGTATTTAATAATAAATATTGAATGTCAAATTGATTACTATATTTTTTAACACAAAGTAAACAAATATTACTTACCTATATCATTATATATATTCTGCAATAATGTAAAAAATAGTCGAATATTCTCTAAACACAATGAATTATTATATTTTTATGTCATAATTGTTATCATATTTCTTTTTAGCAATCTGAGCTTCAAATTTATTTTTCCAATCGTAACATTGTGCACCAAAGAAGTATACATAAAATCCTATGTATATCTAGTTTCTTTCTGTAACTCTATTATTATAAGTTTATTCTTTAAATTAATAAGTATTATTTTACTTTTATTCATGCATTTAACAAAATAGAGAATAGTTGATATTATTAAAACCTTAAATGAATAGCACAGACTAGAATTTCTTGAGAATCTTTGTCAAAAAACAATAATTTTATTCACACCTTGACAGATTGCAATTTGATGTAAAAATTGAAATAATCCAATTATGGTATTGTTTTCTTTATTTAATCTTTTTTCATGATAGTTTTGAGCTATGGGGGGGTTGCATACTATAAACTAATTGTCTTAATTCTATTTTTTGTTTTTAAAAAAAATGTTTTCCTTGACAATTGATTACTTATACACTATTACGACAACCGCAACGTAACCTTTCATACTGAAGTGAAACGGTGTCGTTTTTAATATTTAGAATTTAATCTTGACACAGATGTGGTATTCATAATAGTATGGATTTTCATATAAAAAAATAGGTTCAATCGGTATTTGTTAAAACTGAGACAAGTGTATTAAACTTTTAAATAAACTTAACACCCTATTTTTTATAAGATTGTTAGAACATCTTCTATACAACAAATCAAAGTCATAACATACCATGGATTGAATACTTTATTTTTAGAGGCTTTTCATAATGATAATTGTACTGCTTCTTTGGAGTTATTTTTGCGTAATATAGTTATTTTGTACATTGTTTTTTTTCAATAATATATTGTTTGCTCTTTTGTTTGTTCATGAACAGTAAAATGTGATGGTTTTGTGCCATTATAAATATTTCATATAACAGCTTCTTTACATGTGCCTACTATTTTGTTAAGGAGTTTTCATATTATCTAAATAAAATGTTAATTGATTCATACATGTGAAGTTTAATTATTCTTTATCTTATTAATCAATCAAATTTTACAATGATCAGTTTCAAATAAATACCTTATCCATGTTGTATATACAGAGTCGGATTTCTTTCAGACAGGCAACTGAGTAGAATAAAATCATTGCTTCTTATGTTATAATTATACCAGAGGCGTGCAGATGCCTGCTGCACACCTGCAAAATCTAAAACATGAAGCGATATATTTTAAGTGCATTTGTAGGAGGTAGTATATCATATATGTATTTGGCAAGGTATCCGCTACTCCCAACCGCATGAAGAACCGACCCATACTGCTACATAAAGTTGCACCATCTGCATAGCCATAGTGTTGAACCAATAATTTTGTTCACGGCTTAAAGGTTTAAAGATGACCTGTAAAACTGGAGCACAACAGTGGATTCAGTCTTGAATTTATTGAACATACTTCCAGGACTTACGTGTCTGCTTTTTTATGACATAGTAAGTTTTTTTACTATTATTTTATTTTAATTTTACTCCAGACATCACCAATATTTTAACAGCTGATTGCCGTTTTGTCCATAAATTTTTTCCAACCTAAATTTGTTTTGTATGTAATATTTTTTAAATTTTATATATTACATCTTGATCTGTTGGTTGAATAATGTAGGTTGTATTAACTCTCGCGGCTCGGAGACTAGAAAAATACTTCTCGGCCGATGGGGGTCTTTTAGGGACCCCAGTGGTTTCCTCATTATTGGCCCTATTCTTATGAATTTCAAAAAAAAAAAATAGTCTAAGGGCTTTAAAATATCTCTCTGCATCATTCCTCATACATTTTTTTATAAAAATCCGTGTTTTTTTAATAAATAATCATATTTTAAGTTGCGCGTAAAATATACGTGGTTTCAGTGCAAATATCAATGTGCGACTGGCGCGCTTGCTTAGCGGCGTTCAGCCTATAATCTTACGAACGATCGCTGATAAGCGGGCGCTTATCTCTTATCTTATCGTATTTATATAAACTACAAAAGGTCCAAAAAACTATGATATAAGAATACCTTAATTATAAACATTGTATCACCCATATTAAAATAGATATTTAAGAAAATGTGGGTATTGGGGTCGCATTTCTTGAGCTTAGAACCGGAAAAGTTAATATGTAAGGAACAGTATTTGTATGATTTATTATATTAACAATAATCAGACATGCAAAGTAGAACAAAACTTAACAAAAAATAAAGTCACGTAACTACAAACTCATGTAGCTCAAATTCGTTTAAGTTAAGGACTAACTATAAGTTAGCTATACTTTCAATTCACCTGAATAATATATTAAGGTTTTTTTCTGAAAAAATATTTTTGAATTGAGGCTGTAATTTGCAAGCCCAGCTCGTTCCAAAATTGTTGAAACTCAAGCCATGAATGTAATTTAGTAAAAAAAAAAAAAAATCAAAAGTAATTTTGATCTCAGTCTTAAATTTGGCTAGATAACATACAAAATATCATTCCAAAGTGATGTAAAACTAAAAATACTTTTAAAATGTACCTAGGTACTTAATTATTGTTTTTCAAAATAAAATTCAAGTATTTTTAACCATTTCGGAACGAGCCGTGCTTGCAAATACTAGCCTCAATTAAACGGTTGATGTGCTTCTGTGAAATAAAAGAGTGTAAATACTAATTTTCGTAATATGTTTATCAAATAAAAAAAACTGACCAAATAATTAGTTGCCATACACTCATTTCCCCCTTTTTAGTCTCAAAAAATGGCCTTAATGTATTTTTAATGGACTTTATTTTTATACTAACGGCAACCCTTTGAATTTTACTCCATCCATGTCACTTGTGGTCGTCGTGTGTCAAATTCAAAGTTGTCAAAATTAAATAACTATTTTTAAATTAGCTTAATCTCCTACAATATGGAGTTCGAATACAAAGCAAGTGAAATTCTTTCTAATGAATTTGTCACTGTCAATAACGAGGATGTCATTGCATCTTATAAATTGAGCAACGAAGAACGAAGGTTATTTCGCTATTTTTACAGTTAATTCCATGGTTACTCATGGGAAACGTCTTTGTCTCTGCGGTATTCGTTACTTTTTATCAAAATACGTGTCGCGAAAATTTTCACAGGCCGTTAAAGAAGTACTTCGTGAATTTACCGGTGCTTTTTTTGACCGTTTCAGGAGAACCTATTTACAGCTAGAAAAGGTGATCGATGCATTGGGCGAATTGTCGGCTGTCGAACAAGAGCTGAAAAGTCCCATCACCACTTTTAAAAACCTGATAAACACTAATCACAGGGTTTATATGGCGATAGATGCTGAATATAACAAGTAAACATCTGCCTGTCTATTTTTTCTAACTTAGCAAATATTGAAAAGTGTTTGATTGATTTGAAATAAAATTGATATTAATGAAACCGTATTGAAAAAAAAACATGAATCATTCTTTTTATATTACAGTGGCAAAGGCGCTGCTACTGGGTTTATAAAAGTCGGTGAAAAAAAGCTTTTCTTGACAGATGGTCAAACTGAACAAGTAGCTGTAAATGTAACCTGTGTGTTGGACTTCTATGTTTACAACACTCAGCAGCGTAAAGGCTGGGGCAAAAGAATTTTCGATAACATGCTAGAGGTTAGTACAACAAATAGCATACTGTAAATATGTTATATAATTCCAATAACACCTTCACTGCCATATTACATGTACACATATTTAAAAAAAACATTGTGTGCTAATTCTACATTTTTTATTAAGATTTAGAATGGTTTCATTCATCGCGAGCATTTTCATCTGAATTAGTACAAAATGTTTTTTTAAAAAAATGCCAACATGATGGTTTTCTTTTCATTTGGTCTATAAAATCTACAAAACTTAATAAGTTAAATGAATATTACGAGTTTTCAGTAGATGACAGACCATAATTATATTATGAAAAGCAAAAAATATTACTTAACACGTTCACTGCTGAAAAAATTCATTGTATACATACATACTACATAAATACATACTTTTTGTCACAGTGCATTCACTTGTTGTCAAAGGTGAGACCTAAGGAGACTTTGGAAGCATCTGAATTTTCTCGAGAAAAAATAAATAGAGTTGTGTGAATGTAACTTAGCGCATAGCTCCGTTAACAAGGTGCATGCACTTGGCGCGTTTTCAGTATCCAATGTGTTAACTTGACAGAAAAAACTTTTCTACCGCTTGGCTTATAGCATGGGTGTCTAACCGGTCGATCCCAAAGCAAAATTCGGTCGATCCCGAAAGCTTCCGTGAATTTCGAAAAAATATATAATTTAAATATAAAATATACAAACATACTTCAATTGAATTACTTTGTAATCACATCCCTATCTAATGATATGTATTTCACATTTAAAATAAACATTTCTATGTTTGAAGAAGGGAAAAAACCCTAAATAAAATTGCTTATAAGAATTATGTTCTAGAAGTCAATCGCGAGTTAACTTAACCTTTAGAGGATTATGGACGTACATGTACGTTGGCGCCATTTTTCTGTAAATGAGTATGGAAGTACTTTAAACTCAACACAGAAGTGTCGGTCTGTAAGCATATATATGCTCTCAGTATGAATTACTTATATTCATTGAGAAAAAGTCACAAAATTGTCATGTTAAGAAAAGGCAGTAAATTAAAGTAAGGTCTGTATAAATCTATTCACTCCTCTAAAGGTTAAGATTGAAAAGTCAATCACAGGGCAAAAAAGGACACCTTGGCTTATAGCATGTATGGTACGGAAGCTGACTGCACACCGTGTGCTAAATAGTAGTCTTGGTTAAAATCATAATAAATATTATGAAAAATTTATATACCAATAAAAAAGAAAATTACCAAAAACTCTAATTAAAATTCTGGTAATTAAAAGTTTTTAATTATGCATCTTTTATGGTTTTTATCAAAAAACTGATCATTATTATAAATATCTCCGTATGAATTCCGATGTAAAATTCTCACACTTCAAATAATCAAACCAAACGCGATTGATTCTTGCCTTCTCAGGTGTTATTTTTATTTTCAGGTGGAAAATATTACTCCTGCTGATATGGCATTCGATCGTCCGTCACCGAAACTTAGCGGGTTCCTCGCTAAGCACTACAACTTGACCAACACCATCTGGCAGCCAAACAGATACACAATATATAAAGATTACTTTGATAAATATTCAAATCCCGCTCCTATCTGTAAGCAAAGTAATGGATCAGCCAGGTAATATGAAATTTTATTCTTAAATATCTCTAACACATTTCCCGTGAAAAAAAAACAAACGTTTGCAATGAGCGAAGTCAGTCCTCATCATTAGACAGTTGACAGTATAAAAGTGATTAAATATTAAATAGTTCTCTATTATATTTAACGTTTAAATTTATCTGAATTGTTTGTTTTTTACTCTACTCAGCATGCGAAAGATAATATCAGGCGGATACAACTCTGGGACAGTTTCTCAGTCGCCACAATCATCTCAAAGACGGGGTGATTCAATTAGCAAGGTATGTTTTATGTGTTGCTGCGTAAACTATTTTAAAAAATACCCTGCACATGAATTGTGCAAAAATCATATTTTAAAACACAATTTTTTAACCAACTTTGACATAATGCAATAGATTTTATGGAATTAGATACTTGACTTTCTACAGTATGCAGTAATTACTTTAAATCGGTGTTTTTTTTTAACTGGAGTATAAACACCAAATTGCTTATTTATATTTTTTTGCATTTTTCTTAGTAGATAATTGCATATTGTGAAAATGCAATCAGTCAATCCTTGTGAGACGGGTGCGTTCATTTTTGTTGTATCTTAGTTCTTCTATATTGAATATTTTAAAGATAAATTGACTTTAATACTAACATACATATAATAATCCATGTCCTTTTTCAATGTGGAGCATATGGCCTCCCAATGGAGGTATCTCAACAGAAGTTTTTTTTATAAAATTATTAGTGCTTGTTGCTCAACCTCTTTTTTTTCGACGAGAAGGGATAGAAAGGACAGTGTGAGTGGTTAGCTAATCACTCGCTACATTATGACATCTGTCCTGGAGGCATACGATGTTGACTATTGCACTGCGAACATGACATATATGAACAAACATTTCAAATTATAATTTTATTGCTCTTGCGATGTGATAAATTATAAAAAACCTCTAAAAAAATATTGAAAATAATCATTGACTAGGTATTTTACTGATAAAGCTCTGGCATAATCTACTTTAAAAAATATTACCTGTCTGACCTCCCTAACATCCTCGTAAATTATTTTATTCTAAATTTTGGAAGAAGTAGGAATTCGTGTCATGATTCCTCAGACAATGGTCAGAAACATAAGATTTGACACTCAAGAATAGAAAAAACACTGCTTGAAATAAACAGAATCTTGAGTAGTTAAATTTATGATTTTTTTTTTTTTTTCCATGTCCGCTCCCAATATGGAGCATATGGACTCCTAATGGAGTTTATCTCAACAGAAATGTTTCTGAGAGAACTGCTTGTTACTCAGTTGCTCAACCTCTCTTTTTCCAAAGAGAGTAGGAATAGAAGGAAAGGGCAAGAACAGGACTAGTGGTTAGCTAATCGCTCTCCATACGCCCCGTTCATAGGATAGGATGGGTGGGAGGTAGAGGTCTGCACGGGCCCGGGCCTGGCCCACGGGCTCTTACCCGACCCGGCCCGTGGGCCGGGCTCGGGCGGGTAAGCGCAATTGAGAGTCGGGCTCGGGCCGGGCCGGGCCTTAGAATTAGGGATATAATCTTGGGAAAAATATAGCAAATCGAGGATATCAAATTCCTCGGTGAGCTAAAAAAAAAAAGGACTTTCGGAGATAATCTGGGGAAAAAGTATAGCAAATCGAGGATTTCAAATTTCTCGGTGTTTCGGGTCGGGTTCGGGTAACAAGTGCGGTATTAGACTCGGGCCCGGGCCGGGTCGGGCGTGAGTTTTTCGGGCTCGGACCGGGTAGTTTTGTAAAATTTTGGCCCGTGCAGACCTCTACATCACATACATCCATGCCTTTGAACAGAAATTCATAAATCGATTGAAAAATCAATTTATAAAACTGCCCGTACCGGGATTCGAACCTGTGCCCTCCGTAGCGGTAGCCAACGATGTTGACCACTCGACCACACAGGCGGCAGCGGCGGTGATGAAATTTAGTACAGCTCTAATAATAATTTGGATCACTTTTAATTTTTCAGATTATCCATCAAGTTCCGCCGTCACCATGAAGACAAGATAACCCCACCGAGATTAAACCAAAATAATTTGAAATAATACTTAACAATTATTATAAGGCTGTAAATTATTATATTAATGAATCTCCCCTTGGTAGCTTTTTAGGCTACAAATGATTTTTACCATTTGATATCAACATTTTTTTTTCTCCGAATAGGATCTCTCATGTATACATATATATATATTTCATTCTACTAGCAGAACTGTTCTTATGAACGCTCTATTCTAGTGTCCTCTAATAACAGTCGGCTTAAACAATTGAAATCTGTAAAAAAAATTGACTGACCAGATAGTCTTATTTTGTATGGTCAGTTTGCAACTGTTCCGAATCACTCGCTTTACTGCTCTAACATTGCTTTGTCAACATTACTCAGAATACAAATGACTCGTGGAGAATCCATGCGTCATTCGTGTGAGAATCATATTCATTTATTTTCATACTGCAGCAATTATTTTATAATGGTTGGCGGAGTGAGAAAACAAATGATTTGAGTTCTTGAATAGTTTGTTTTCTTTACGCAGTTATATGACTCGGATGATAAAATTAGAGAGTGGGTAAATGGCTCATTCCCTTCATTTCATGTTTAATATCGTCACCATCACTAGCCGAAGTTGGTAGGTAACAAAATGACAGTTTTAAGTGAAAGCTAATGAATTTTTAAGCTTTTCAAATGAAATTTATAGCCACAATACGTAATGCTAAATAGATAATTATATAATATGATGGATTTATGTTGATCTGACGAAAATAAGCTAAGGGATTATTAAACAGGTACGATTCTCTACCAACAAACTGCATGAATTTACTAACCTACAAAATAAATTGCTGTATTTTTGCCAAGTTGGTATTTTAGAATAAATGCACCTACTAAGTAATTCCAAACAGTGAATTGATATTTAAGAATCTCATAGTACTTTTACCTCTTTTTTTGGATATATTTTACTCGCCAACTTCTACAAGAGGGTAACGATATGTATACATTTTTGAAATACCTCTCTTGATATCTTTCACTCTATTGAGCTTTGAGTGCAGCTCTTATTGTGGAGGCTTTAGCGTCATTCACGCGTTGATCTTGAATCTACTGCATTATTAAATCAAATGCATGTATTCTATAGAAAATATTACTATTCATTATGTTTATGAATATTATACAAGAAAGACATTGTGTTGTGGTTGGTGACAATCATCCGCCGTTTCATCTTCAATGGCATAAATCATTATGCCATCTATGACTTTGACTGCAACATTCTGATTTGACATAAATCAGCTTGAAGTGTAGAGCATGAGCATGCATTGCAAACTGTCTGATACTAAATTGCTATACTGAAACAGAACTCAAAACTGAGCCATGCCAAAGCATGTAAAATAAAAATAGCAATTAATGTCCACAGACTGTTATAAATGTGCAAAAGAATATTACTATTATAGGTTTTTTTTAAATAGAAAAGAAACTGTATTTGTCTTTTTAAATTTGGTATAGAATAAGATGATTTTTCTCGCTATGAATATGTCAAAGGAAGAAAAATACAATTGTAATTATTTTTTTCTTAAAAGTGTAATTGTTTTAAAAATGTTATATATTATATAATTTGGCAACTTATTAATACATCTAAAGATTTCCTAAGTCTGTACATTGCTTAGTTGATTTTATAATTCTATGGGTATTATTACATGGTCTTGTTAACTATTGAGATCAGAGTAGCTTGTAAGTAGTGGTCCTAAATGTGGGTCCCATAGAAGCCCCCCCCCTGTGGGCAGTTTAGAGCACTGCTGGAATTCAAGTAGGCTTTTGCATTTTGTGATTATGCAATCGATCACCTCTTTCAATTCTAATTAGATGGGAGAATTCATTTTTATTTGTCAGTTTATCCAAGAAATTCTGCATTTTGATATAAATTGACCCTTATTTCAATGAAATTATATATTAAAAACACACATTTAACATGAATAACATATTAAAAATAATGTTATTTTGAAATTTCGTTTTTACTCTTTCAATGACTTCAGGAAGGTTTTGAAACATTGTTTTATAGTTTCTTTGAAGTGAATTATTTTGGATCTCATTTTTTGTATACTCAATTCAGTAATATGGTTTCTACGCCTAAACTGCAATTAAGATTGCTACTGCCAACAATGAATTCCATATTCTGTTCCCACTAGAAAGACTGATACAATGTTGATGCTATCCTGTGTGCTTGAATAAGATTTTTCTACCATTTTTCATATTTTATTTATTACCTTTTGTAATAAAAGTATGTAATATTACTAAACTTACTACATGTACTAAATTGGTAATTCAAGCTTTTAAATTCCATGAGACATGAAAATGTCGTCATTATTTATGATTTTCTTTATGATCTTACTGAAATTATTATCAATAAAAAAGCATTTATGTTTGTGACATTGAAGAAATATTCAGTATTAATTATTAACGAATTATTTTGTATGAAGATTGTTGGTCCTTCTTTATTCGCTTATGCATTTTGTTAATAATACCATAAAATTTTTTGGTCAACCTTTACATCTTAACCGTGTGCATTTTTTTACTTGAAAACATAAGGAATACTTCTAAAAACAATGTTTAGGATTTTACAAATTAATAAAATAAAAAATAAAAAAATTACTATTGTTTATAAATAGAAAAACCAAATAATAATTCATCTAAATCAATGAAACAGTAATTTTGCTTGAATTACGAAGTATTATTATGACTTTAAAATTATTACAATGGTATAATTATTATACTGCTATGTTAGTTGTGATAATTCAAGGATCTGAAAGATTTTTATTGTTTAACTCGATGGCTGCCACAGACGAGATACCTCGTAAAATTTTTCATCATCAACATGCCCGAGACCAGTTATCTCGTCAATAACTAATTAAATTAATAGTTGCAAATTATAACCGGCGTGCTATCTACGGCAGCTAAAAGGTTAATCAGATCTGAAACGAACCAACATGATATAAGTCTTTGATTACAAGCTAGGAGTTTAATATAAAATTTAATTTGATAACATTATTATTCCACAGATTTCGTAACAAATTGTCCACAAAGCTACTGCTGAACCCATCAAAAGTATTCTAGGAGTTATTGGAACCCATAAAACAAAGTGAAAATAATTTTATATCATTTATATTCATCATAGACAAAACAATATAAATCTGTCATGGAAGCATTTTATCAATACTGATATTTACGGATTGATTCGAATGTATGGGTATTGGACCCACACATTCATAACCATTAGCAGCTTTTGTAGGGATATTTTGTAATGCTTTTTAGTGAAAAGGGAACTAAAGTGAAGTCTCTTTGTCATTGTTAAATATTTTGTTTTTGCAAAAATGTATCAATGAAAACACTCAATAAAGCCGATTTTTTTGTGCAAGGTGACTTAAAACATAAATGTTACATCATTATCATTGATATTTCATTATAACTAACTGTATTTGCTTGTTTGTCTATCCACGGTACTATCCATGTTATGCCGGTGTGTTGTGACAGTATTTTTGTTATTGTTGGACAATACATGTTAAAATGTGTTACGCTTGATATTATAATTTGTATGTGTTGTAAGAATATACAATTTATTCTCATTTTTATTATCTACTTTGTATGTGGTAGTAGAAAACATGTTTAATCAGTTGAAACATTCTGAATAAGTGCGAATCTTTTTCTGCTAAATTTAACTGCATGCCGGGCTACTCTAACGTTTTATACATTTAAAAAAAGATTATGGTTGTGTTTTGTGTTCATTATAATTTATTCATGTTATTAACCTTTGTCCTTATTTAATTCTTAACATTCCATTTGTTATTTTAATTTGAGGGTTCAACCCAAAATTGTAACTCGCATTAACTTATTTAAATTATTTATAGTATATCATTGTTACTATTCTATGGTGCACTGAACTTCTGTTTCAAAACTGTGATCCTAGTATCTTATTAATTAAATTATTTATTTGACTAATTTGTTATTAACTTTAAAAGCAGTATTACTTATATTAAATTTATTTATATAAGTTGTATGGAATATTATTGTTTACCACTCAAGCACTCGTATAGGTGCTACCTATTAATTGTTTGTCGCTAGGGATTCTCTATGGAAAATATTATTTAAAGATTTTTTTATGAAACTACTACTATGAAAAAACTTATGTTTGTCCTATGAGGACACTCACCATTACCAATGTTAACTTTTTTAAAAATAAATTATTTTATACCACACTTTGTTTATAAATATTATTGATCAAACTCCAACTTTACCCTCAGAAATACTTTCAAGATTTATTTTCAGAACAGAGTTAAATATTTATTTTCTTAGATAAAAAAAATAGTTTTATATTACATGTGACCATTGCAATACAGAATTTTATGAAAATGAAATTGAGTATTAGCAAATATAAGAAACAAATTTCAATGTATGGATTTTTTGATGAGGTAGCTCACGAGTTTGAATCTCATAAAAGACAGATTGTTTGATCAATTTATGAATTTCTGTTAGAAGGCATGGATGTCAGTAATTTCTACAATTCCCTCTCACTACTTATCCAACCTTAAAAATGGAAAGAAGCGAGAGCGATAAACCTGCTTTAGTTTTGTCCTATCCCTACTCTCATCGAAAAAAAGCGGATAAGTAACTAGCAGTTTTGGTAGAAAAAACTTCTGCTGAGATAAACTTCATAAGTAGTCCAAATATTGCGAAAAGAAAGTATTTCTTTGAATATAATTCTATATTGAGAATCAAAAGAAATAGCTTGACCTTGCAATTGTCCAATCTTCAGTACAAAAGCTATACAAATACATAGCGCAGAAAAAAAAAATTTTTTGACTGTGTAGTCAAGAAATATACTACATTCATAAAAGAAATAATAGGTGATGGCCGGTTTTTAGTGAATAATGTTGTCACGGCATAGCAATAGTTGGTAACATTTATTTCTATAGACGATGGCAACTCTAGAAAGATGTCACCCGTCTAGTTAGCTCGAAAAGATTATTGTTTATTTCTAGAAACATTTATGTTTGTGTACAGGTTCCTTCGCATTAATAGTTTTGTAAGTATTTTTATCAAATTGGCTATAGTAATTGATCTTTAAATTAATTCTTAGTCATGAATTTACGTCTATAGACGATGTTAACGTGACTTCCTCATAGCATTTATTTTCACATGTTTCCAAGGATGTTTTTGCGATTCACCGAATACGCAATTCTCACGACGCTTCACGTCTCTTTCGGCTGCGTATCCTCATCGGATAACAAGAAAAATTTAATGTCGAATCGGTTTCAGTTGAAGACGGTCGGGTCACTCGGAACATCGTCTGCGTAAATATGGGTTGATGGCCTATATTCCAATTACGAATTTTCAAGTTCGTTTACAATGACAACTCACGTGCTTGCTCTTTAAATAATAATTGTGATAATATATGCAGTTTTGTTTATTTTTTATTTATGGTATTCGAAATTCGAATGATTATTTTTTGGCCTGTGAGTGATATATATTTATTTTATTCAATCGTGGTTTATACTAGAAAATTAAATAAAATCGACAAATTTTAGAATCTGTATATTTTTATATATTTACTGCTGATATTTTTTCTAATCAATCAAAGTTTAAAGCGATATCAATTAGATATAATAAATGCCGGTAATTCATACTGGATTAAATGTGTAGCCAGTTTTTCCTAAACAAAATCAATGACTGTTATATTAAATCTAACCGTGATCTTTTCAGATAATTTTCTAAATCACCCAAGGAAAAATATACAGCAGAGATGAAACCCACTAAAGGGTATTGCATACAAACTTGCGTATGCTTCATCAATCATTAACTTCAAAAAAATCTTAAAAGATGGGTGACATATCGGGTGTCGACTGGCCTCCGTCTCTAACCCACGGAACGCTTCCGCATAACCCTCTGGGACCTTTGCCCCGCTATGCGTACGGGGAAGATGCCTATGTCCCCCCCGCGACACAGTGTGAAGGGACAGAAGTAGAAGCACCAGGATCTCCGCGTAACCGCTCTAAATATGGAAAGCCACCTTACAGGTTCGTTAAACTTATATTCAACCGTGCTGTTTAACATTATTAAACAATGTTCTTACTTTCAGTATTTACAAAAAAAAGTTATCAACTATATAGTTTTTTGTTTGTGAAACTGCTGACCTCACATGCTTGATAAGTACCTACTCTAAATGGCCACTTCGAAGATGCACCAAATCTGTCAATATTTTGTGTATTCAATAGTGGGCCTAAAATAATATTTCTTATTAACTCATCTCAGATTATTTTATTCTTGGGTGCACGATGAAAGAAATACATATCTAATAAAGCTGATGTTATTCACACACATAGCATGCTTGATTGTGCTCTCTATTATCAGGGGGCTACATCAGTAGTTATATTTTTTTTTTTAAATAATTTCATATATTTTTAACTAACGTAATCACTGTCTGCCACCTATAATATATGTATATATATTGAAATTAAATTCTCCGTGCATAATTTATTTTAATGCGACCATGACAATATATATTAAGGCGCCTTAGATTCAAAACCTACTTTCACTCCAAAACTCCAAAAACCAAAATTGTTAACAAAGCGCAAAAAATTGCTGTGGGCTTTTTGGATTTGAGTACGTTTTGAGACTAAAAACGTTGTTGTAAAAGCGTTTTCTTTGTATTTAGAGAGGTTTTGTAATCGGAAATTTATTGATTGTGTTGATCAGGCATGGGCAACCTTTCCTAGGTCTGGGGCCAAATTATCATTCTGTCTCCGAATCAAGGGCCGGACCAAATTATTAAACATAATAAAGTAATATTAAATTAAATAAAACACATTGCTATTTCTTATATGGTGGTGATCATGAACTAGTAGTGTGGAGCCACTGCAAGCGCCTGTGTCATCTCCATTATTTAATCCTTCCCTGAAACTATTAATTTCTTTCTCTAATACCTAGTGGTTGCCCATATATGGTGTAGATTTTGATTTAGAGAACAAGTTGGCATCAAAATTTGAAAAAAAACAAAAATGGTTTTAGGTAGGTTTTGAAAGTGAGGTCCTCATTTATATATTAATGCAAAAGGTCCCATTCAAATATAATTCAACATTTAGAGGAAAAAAGTGAAATGTGTAAAGTTTTTTCGAAAAAGTACTGATTGTTAAATTGTGTAAAAGATGTATTCATAAATCTTTAATTTCTTTTTTCAATTATTTCTAACCACCCTCTTACCTTCAGTAGATGCGCTTTGTGATAATACAAGCGAAATATCAAAAAAACATAGTAGCTATTAATATTTTACCTGATGATAATCATCGGATTAGAAAAAGTGTAAACAAAAATTGATATCATTAAAACTTTTCACTTTATTTGCTACAATTATGCCAGTAAATATGCATTTATTCAGTGATTCATTGAATTGAATTGAATGTATTCCTGTATTCAGGTAAACACACCCTTTTAGACAGTGTAATTAACTTTCTCTACAAGTTCCAAGGGTACAATGTGAAATCAAGTATTATTTTCAATGCAACATGAATTAAGTTTTTATTATTCCTATTCAGTTATGCGACACTCATCAAAATGTCCATCAGCAGTTGTCAAAAGGGGAAAATGACCCTTTCTGAGATTTATCAATTCATCATGCGGGTATTTCCGTATTACAAAGAGGCCGGCACCGGCTGGAAGGTGAGAAATTTATTTGCTTAATTTTTAATCCCTATAACTCGATATGTATCTTTCAACAAATGATACACATTACAACCCTCTTCTTTTGCAACTCGCATCTGGTTGAAAATATTCTTTTCGCTGCTATACTTAAACTTGTTGGATAACTAAGAAAATGAAATATATTAAAACCTTCCAGTGCTATCAACTTTTGAATATGTTAAATTTATTTTTGTTTTTCATTGAAATGGACGAGGTCAGAACTATTTTTGTAATAGTAGTTTCGATCCATGTATTATAAATTCCAGAAATATGTGCATTTTGATAATAACTTACTGATGTTATATTACAATACAAGCAAATCACTTTGGTACTGTTAGGGCAATATTTAGTAAAAAAACTGCCAGTGCTCATTTTAACTATGAAAACATGTTTGAGATAAAATTAATTGATTTTACTTGCCTCATTTCAGAATTCCATCCGACATAATCTTTCACTGAACAAATGCTTTACAAAAGTTGCACGGAGCAAAGACGATCCCGGAAAGGGTTCATATTGGGCCATCGATTACAACTATTCGCAAGACGAGGCTTTGAAATTCATTAAAAAAAAAAGAGGAAGGGTGAATAATTTTTTCTATTCATAGCTATGATTAAAATAAGCATGTATCGATTTTGTTTTCAATAATTACTCACGTTGATGTGCTTAACCCTTTTGATACCCTATAATTTTTCATAGGGTTTCCAAAAATACCCTTTGAAATATCTGTTCTTAAGTGTTTTCGTAAATTCGTGGAAAAGTATTACAAATAAAGACATTTTGATAAAATATTTTATGGAGAAATAACATTACAGACTTATTAGCAGCCCCGACGTCATGTATTTAAAGTGAGTTTGGGAAGGGACACTGAACCATTAAAGGAATAATAAAATCTGCAATAACTTTTGCATTACATATATTATTATTCTATAATTACTATTTTACTGGGGTGGGAGACTACTTTAGTGATTTTTTAGTATTTTTTTTTATCTGCATCATTACATCTTGAAACAAAAATTACATCAAAAAAATATTAGATTTCAATATTTTTTTTATTAAGAAAACAATGTTTTGTGGGGCTGTAGTATATAACTGCGGATCTGTAAGTGGCTCGGATGTCAAAGGTTAGGTACCCTATGCTATGACACTTGTCATTTTAACTTCAAATTATGTTACGTTCATAAAAATATATGTACCATTTAGAAAACCCGATATATCAGCTCAGGGTATTTTTGGCGATTATATGAAAGCTGATATATCGGCTCTAGGGTATTAAAAGGGTTAAGTAAGTTGGAGTTGCTGAGAATCGAGATAAAGTTTGTCTTTTATTTCTTCAGTCGTCTCCGTACAGTCCGGAATGCAGCAGCAACAGCAGTGACTACAGTGTGGGTGAAAATATGAACGGCAATGCCAACATGCATCACAATAATCATAATGTCATCAATCGAGGGGGATTGCTGCCCGTTTCTGGACTCACGCATCATTCTGCACTCTCCTCGTCGTCTTCTTCGGAGGCCACACCCGTTACACCCTCTAATCTGCCGCCGCCCAATAGAAGCCACTCCAGGAATGCCGTTGAATGTCAGTATACATAGTAAACCTCTGTTTTGATTTTCGTCTAACTAGGCAGTTGAATAAACTCAAAATTAGCGCTACTGTGTTTTCTGTTAAGTTAGTTTTACTCACACTGAGTACTCTTGATAATTCTACTTGGAGAGTTTAATATTTGAAAAATAATCCATTAATAATTATATATTTTTTTTTTATTAAATTGTTCAAATCCATTTCTGCTTGATAAATCTCTTTATTAAAAAATGTTATTATATTTAACAAAACTGAACTTTTGATGATAAAACGTGCATATATTAAGTACTTTTTAAAGACATTTTCCAGATTAATACAATTAATCTAAATTATTTTAACATCTAATGCTGATTTGTCGGCAATGCAGTTATCTTATAGTTGCAAACTTTCAGAAATATTTAAAACATATATTTTATTACATAAGTTTGATGACAAAATATTCAGTCCTAATTTCAAAGTTGAACTTTGAAATATGAAACAGGTAGAAAATAATTTAAATCTTATAAGATACATTGTAGTATCTTCATGTTAATGATTTATAATGTTAAAAGATTACATTTATGATACTAAGTGATACGGTTGCTAATTAATTAAAATAAATAATTAGCAACTGTGTCAACATTAACAATGCTGTATGGTTACACAAAGTTCATTTCTGGGATGTGCTAATACAATGTAAACTTTTCTAATATCAGCACTTTTCAATTTGCAAGAACTCTGACCCGTTTTTATTTTATATGCAATTTTGCATTTTATTGTTGGGCAAGTTGCTAGCCAATAATGGACAATTATAACTGTAACAATGCAATTTATAATATTAGGAAAGAGAAGGTCGAGGCTGCAACCTAGATATTTAAAAATTTTGAATTGTAAAATAAGTAATTTTCAAAATGAATACACAATTGGAATAGAATAGAGGACATTGGTAGAAATGTTGTACACCCACGTCATCGAAACCATTAAATGAGTGACTAATAACCTAGCAATTAGCCTTTGATAAGAATGGAATCGATAAAAATGCGGAGCTGTCGGGAAATTGAAATATTTATGATGGTTGAAAATTTTTCAGTTTATGAAGAAGAACCGGCAATGGAAGAACGCTGGAATGCACCCGTGGCGTGCGCCGGCCCCCGTCATCGCTGCTACACAGACGAGTACGGCAACTATGTAGATCAGTACAGCGGAGAGTGCGACCACACCTGCGTCACTCACTCGGCCAACTCCCGCGGCGGAGACGAGCCCTCCGGCAATTTCGCGTGCGGACCCGACAACACGCCCGACTACGGAAGCTTTTCCTCCTCCTCTGAACTGTGGAGTCCGCTCTACACCGACACGAAGATGTTTAACTTCCAGCAGAACTGCAAGGATTCAGGTTACGAGTCTCAGTTTGATAATTACTGCGACCCCCCGTCGGATAGATCGCGGAACGACAGCGGCTATCAATACTCTGGCCCGGTGGAATATTTTCCGTATCCTGTTCCCGTCGGAGCTTCGTCCGCGTGTCCCGTCATCAAGACTTCCCCCGCGGACACGAGCGAGACTGTCGTTTGGGATGAATATTTATAACGTCAACGGGTTTTTTAACAGGGTCAATACTTGAATTGTTGAATAATTGCATCACTCTACGGTGAACGGTGTCCTCTTCATTTTTCTATCTGACTCGATCAGTGTATTTTTAAGAAATTGAATGTGAAATATTACAAAGATGTTTATCTCCGCTCTTCCCTGATTTACTTCATCAACAAAATTAACTTTAAAAAACTCGTTCGGGTTCACCATCCTATTTTTGGGGAATCGACAAGTCTCACGTAAAGTGCGAAAGTATATTTGTACTCGATGCAGTCGAGATTATAAAAATAGAACGAGTTGCGATGCCTTATATTGTAAAATTTGGTTCTTTCGTTTGAAAATATATTCATAGAATGGTTTACCTATAGCACGTCAATGCTATATTGACTCACTATAATAGATCAGAAAGCATCAAGAAAAAGACTTGAATAGTAATATTGATCGATTCTGATAAAATGAGAGGAAGCCGTAGTTATAAATCTATATGAATGTGTGTATTAATTAATCAGAGCCAATTATGACAAAATAGCTGTTAAAGTTTTAAATCGTTATCGTGTGGGTGCGCGCGGCAGGTGTCATCCCCGCGGCTCCCTACTCAAAAGTGTTCAAGCTGCGTTAGGATTCGATCTAGTTTAAATGTTAATCAGATAGATTTTTTTACTTCCTTATCGTAGCTCGGTGTCGGCGCGGCGAGACCTAACTCCATTTTTAAGAAACACTGACCAATGTGACTGCAATGTTAGGGACTCGACGTCGCACTTCAAATTATCTATAAATAGGAACAAAGATATTGTTGATTATTTTTTAAATCGATCTCGATCATAAATGATAGCTGAAGTATCAACGATAGTAGTATGTAATATTGAATTGTTTTTTTTTATAAAGCATAATTGACATTATTCGGTGCCATTTACTCTGTGAATTGATTAATACCTATTTTCATTGTTTTTTTAATTATATTTTTAAGTGATGATATTTGTCTGCGACAACTTGTAACATGTCCGTCTGTCGGGCTGAATTATTTATTTGTACAGCTCTCGTGATAGTATCCGTGACGCTTGAGGATTCGTTTCTCGAACGGCTTATTACGCGGGATGATGTAACTCCGGATGACTGCGTGGTGAATCAGTATGATGGAATAAGGGGTAGTTGAAAAACATTTCTAACGATGCTTCATATTTATAACCCAGTCGGTAGATATGTTTGAGGATATATTGAGTTTTGTTTATTAGTTTGTTTAAAGTTTTTTCATCTGCAGTTGATTTACAATAATTAGCATCAACAAAGAGCAAATAAAAATTTAAATCACAGTGCCAGTTGATATCGCTAACCCTACGATGTAATGATTGCAAATTCAATACTAATATACCTTCCATCGTTGATCGCGTAATTGATGTTCCGATATATATCTGGTCATCCCGTGTGATAATTCCGTTTAAAAGATTGTCAAATCCGCGTGAGAATGCTGTCGTCGGTTCTATATCAGTCGGACGGGTTAATAAAAATATGTTATAGATTCGAGAGCCAGCAAAATTTGTATCGCTTGATAATTTTATTCAAATTTTATATAAAATGGATGGCGATAAGCGAAGCGGAGAATATATTATCGTTAGATTTAATTAAAAATTATTTCAAACGAAGACAATTATACGAGTTGAGAAAGATCTGTGTTCTTTTTGGATGCTAAAACACAACGTTTACATTACTGAATCTCTTAACCTTAGAAACCATTAATTAATCGATATCTTTGAAGAAATTGAAATGTTTCGTGAGATTGATATTTTATGTATTGAATGTGATATTTATATTTTACAATAGATTTTTCTTTACTCATTTTTAATTTATTATTAGTGAAAATTCACTGTCTATCTATAAATATGCGTGTCTTAAATATTTTTTACATTCGGTCATCGCGTTCTGAATCAAAATCGTGAGCGATACGTACGCGGACTAATATTATTTAACCATTTTCATTACCTCAATTTATTGTTTATTAGATAGTATGTTCTGTTCTGATATTACAACAGTCTGCAGCCATAACTAATATTGCTAACGTGTATAATTTATTGAAACAGCCCAATCGCTTGAGTCATGAACATTTTTATAAAAGACGACACTCGGTTCGTTTGGTTAAAGAGGAACTATTGTTATGTTCATTTTGAACAGCGTTAGTATATTAATTTTTACAGTTGCACTCTTAATAGGACAGCGTGCAAACTGTACTGGTACCGTTGAACAGCGCGATGGATTAGTAACGCATATCGTAATTGCAAATTGGCAAGTTTTCGATAGAGGAATACGACTTACATACTTTTTTTTACATTAAAACCGTGAAATACATTTTAGATTATATCAGTAACCGTATAGTTCTTGCGGAGGAATACGGCTTTGTGTTACGGATGAAAATAATTAAACGAATACGTTTTTGTGTTACTAAACCATCGTAAGTTTTTTGCAACGTATTTTGTAATATGAATGTAATTTAAAGCTTGATCTCTGACGGAATGCACATGATACACATTTTTTCATGACAGTTGACCGGCCGTTAGCTGATCTTGCCGGTCGATCTGTCATAAGATGCCTGTGAATGATGACATTCTACTGTTTGCCTATGATAGATGTTTTTGTTGAACGCAAACGATACGCGAGGAGTTCGCCGTAGTTAAAATTTTGGGCAGGTTTTGCAATACGCATCATTAATTAAGACTGATTTTAATTATTATATTATTACATTTTTTCTACAGTGTTCTTTTTAATCATAGTTATTGGAGCAGGAAAACTTTGTGTGACAGAGTTTTATCATAATATGGATTAGCTTAAAACTCGCTTGCAAAAAAGTGTTTATAATTATGTTAGCGGAATGCGACGGAGCGAACTATTGATTTATCAGCTGGCAGTTATTGCATTTTATCACTGTTAAATTGATGTGTGTTAATTCTACTTGTGTAATTTTATTTTATGTGATTTGAAATTATTCCATTTCTGTTTATTTAATTGAAGTAAATAAAAATGTCGCGAGGCTATAAATCTCTATTTAAGACAACGGAGGATATTTTAAAAATACTTTTGTACGAAACATTGCCACAAATTAACCGTTAAAAAAGGTACGGTAATATTTAAAAAATAAATCTAACACTACACATTTTTTGATTTTTTTCCCTCTTTTAGTCTACGAAGATATGTTATAATTATAATTCTTATTAGTGAGCATAATCATTTTATTTGCTTTGAGATAGTATTCTATATACATATAATTTTAAGGTATTACATATTATATCGATAAAAATATCTAAGATTATTGATTTTGTCAATTACTTAGACATATTATTAATTATTACTTTTCTTACTACTTCTAGTGTATATAAAATATTTTTTTACTTTCAGTTATTTGGGGAGGAGGCATTTTTTTGCACAATTTTTATCAACGCCCCCCCACTTGAAATTTTTCAGTATTTATTCACCTATTATTTTATATTTATAAATCAAATGCTCGATAACGATAACTTGATGCCAATTTTCCCAAACATGACTTTAATTGTGAATATAAATGTTTATTTAGCGTTATAAAATTTCACTTTTAAGGTGTTCACTGTCAATACTTGGTGGAAAGGCATTAATTATATTAAGAAAAAACTCAATATTCCTTTGTACTTTGTACTTGTAGGAATATTGTGTTTTTCTTAAGTTATAAAATTTTACAATAAATTCCTTCTTTTTATACATTAATATAATAACAATACCAGTATTTTGATTGAAAATTTCTAAAAGAAGGCATTATTCCTCAGCATTTTTTCATGAAAGTATTAGGTTGGTGTGCAAATTGTAGTGTTTGTTTGACAATGAAATGAAAATGATTTCTTCAATCATTGGCAAACTTCTCTCTTAATCTACGCTGATCATTGATCGATCGCTGCTATCTTTCAACCGTATCTAATTTTGAAAATTACATCTTCTTTAAATGTAACACGGTCTATTTCTCTCTGACTGCAAAAGCTCGAATATCCTATTTGAGCTCTCACATTTAGCGATACATTAAATTAGCAGATGAAAATCATGTAAGACCCGTATCATACTCAGAAACCATTCCGATTCAATCAACTGAGAGTTAGTTTCCATCTTCAATAATACGTAGCTGGTTTCCATTAGAATTTCGGTTCTGGAGAAGTAGTTGATGAAAAATAAAATCATTGTTATTCTACTTAGTCAGGATTTAAAAAAAAAAAGTCAAACATCAATAGAAGCTCCAATGTGTTTGGCATGTGAGTTGCTTTTACGGCCTTTCAAAAGTAGACAATGTCAAATTCCATAATTTCTGTTATTTTTCTAAATTACTTTATTGTACACAAGTTTTTTATGATATCCAATCAAAACGGCAATCAATGGTGAAACTTACGCGATTACTTGGTTTTGAGAGTTAATACTTACAACAATTGTGTGACTGACTGTTCATGCACTAACCTAATCTTTCAGATATGAAATTATTACATTGTCGAGTTATCTTCTTTTACAAGTTTTTCAAGGAAACATTGCACCATCTGAAAGGTAGTGAAAATATTCATAAAATATAATAATGGTTTTCTCTGTAGAAAAATGGCTTTCAAAAACAATAAGCATTTTGATTTTCAAATTACCCATACTAATTTCATTAGGTTTATGGAAAAATCAATTATCTGGATTTTGTACTGTCTTCACTGCCAGTGAGAACTTTTGCACAAGCAACGCGTAGAGAAAATTCAAACATGAAAAATGAATATTTTGTATTACAAATTGATACTTGCCAATGTATTTGTTTATACATATAGTTAGAAATTTTATGAATTATTTGTAAAAATAATTATCAGCTGCTTTTCTTAAATATGATGAGTTTTTCATATGTAAAACACTTTTCAATGTTATTTGAACTTTTATACATATAAATATATATAGTATTAGGCATAAAAATGAACGGAAATTTATTTACTACCGTAGTTAGTTTAATTATTATGATATAGAAAAGGACGTAATACTTATAAAGATATTGTCTCGTTGACACTTCATGTATAAGAATGTTTTTATGACGAGTTGCACATGTATAGTTTTAATTCTCTATTCAAAATTTATTTAATGATTTGTCTAAAAGAAACTAAAAACAAAAAATATAAATGATAAATCTGCAAGGATTTTAGAACATTAGTTACTAATAAAATGTAAACGATTTGAATTTATTTGCCGTCAACCAATCAATGATTTCATATTTTATTTATACATATACTGGATAAAAAATTATCTTCTTCAAATAGTACTATCATTAAATCCCACAGCATCCTTTGTTTTATTTTATTTTTAGATTTTCAATAAACGACATATAATGTATGCATGCATATATCTCATTAAACATAATTTTAAAATAAAATTGATAACTTTGATAATTCTAATAATTGATTTACGAGTTGTGATACATGTTTCGCTTCTTTGAGAAGCATCGTCAGACCGTCACAACTGGTAACATGACCGATTAAAAAACAAATTTGTTCACTTTCAATCGAATCCATCTAAAATATTAAATACAACATTGCTTAAAGCGATCACAATAATTTAATTATTAACTTTAGATTGTTAACCTATTGCCCGCGTCAAAACTAGAAACGTGGCATACTTTTCATAGAGATTGGAAAAGCAGCTAAAAATAATTAGCACCTTTAACATATTTTAAATGATAACGGTTCTCATATCTCCAGCTGTATTTTCAAATAAACATTTTTGTAACAGCTGTATTGGTTGACTTTTTATTATTGAATGCATCACCTTGCATAAATGTCAATTCGTTACATAATTATGCCTTACGATTGAAAGCTGCTGTAAATATATATATCTCTTTTCAAAGGTTCTTCGACATTCGATTAAAATATCATCACATCACTTTCATTAAAAAGAAACATGCATTTTTACTGAATCACAATTAAATCGTTGGAATTTATAATTAGTAAGGAATCAATTGTAAATAAATAAAGATGTGTTCATTAAGATATCTCTTTTCTATGTCGGAATATTGTAGAATAGAACTATTTTGAGATATTTGTCTAAATAATTCGATCAAAAGTATCATGTACTACAATATTTACAAGCGCACATAATTGATTTGAAATGTAGTACTCATTTTCTCATAGTAGACGTGCTAAATATTTATATATATATATCATCTTAAAAACAGATCGTTGACGGCAATTAAATTTGATTCTCAGTGGCATAAAAATATATAATATTGTAAAAATTTATAATGGTCGGTTATGTATAAAATACAAAATTTTCTTTTGAAGAACATCGTGTATTTCAATATACTTAAATATTGACCAAAATCATGTTCGTTAAAAACTGTAATATTAATATTTGTATCGTTTCTTATGTCCAAAAGTTTTAGTGCATTATAGTTATTCGAAATTCTCCTGTTTTATATACACTTTTAACATTCCACGATACATACTTTTGTTTTTTTTTTCAGATTATATGCACATAAAATATGCTGCCAGATTTATGTTTAAAGTGATAAATACTAGATTTTAAATATATATTTCATTCGTCAAGTTCTTAAAAGTAAGACATTCAAGATTGAAAGCGCGTTTAAAAATGTCACCCATCTTGTGATATCTCGTTTGCCATAGTGTAAAACTAACGTACTGGTAACATTTTATTTAACTACTTATAAATTTATAAAATATTATCCGATAGTTTTCATATATTTTTTTCAGGTTTCCCAAATGTGCGTGATCTCTTTTACGTATATTCAATCACAGCGATATCCTACCTCCTTAAAATGTAATTATATATATTTTATTGTATTATGTAATTGAAAATATACAACTGAATAAAAAATCCAACGTTATTTTTGTTTGCATTTTCTTTTGAATCGCCACCTATCTTCCTTGCTCCTTTCAATAACAAAGTGTATTTACATGGATCATTTGCAGTTGATAATTGTTCTGTTAAAGGACGCTATCATTTATTGGGTATAGGTTAAAGAAGAATATTTTAAAGATTTCACCTTATTTTAATGAGCAAATTCACATAAAATGTTATATAAAAGAAATACAAAAGTAATATAAAATTGGTCATTCATTTTCTACATAAGGTAACAATTTGGCCCTGAATCTGGATTTTGACTGTTGTAAAAAAAATATTTTATTCGACACTCGGTTCAGGCTACAATAAAATTTTAACACTAAGGTTCCTTATGTATTCATTTCATATTGATATATTCGTAAGTTATGTAAATATTTCTTTTTGTAGATCTGTGGAAGACAAATTTGAACATTTGACAAAACAGTGGTCAGAAGGTAAAAGATGACCAGTATATCAAGCAGAATGTCTTCATCCTCAGTATGGCAAAATATTGATTACTTGCGGCTTCACCTTATATAATATTATGTATCCCATTTTTTGTTTTTAATCCATTAATAACATCCTAGTGGAGGTATCTCAACCTCTCTTTTTTTTAAGTAAAGTACATAAGTTAAGAGAGTAGGGATAGAAGGATATACGCTTTAGATGTATTTATTGCTGCATGATTATAATATATCGTTGTTAAATTTCTAATACCTATCAATTTTTATCAGTTATGAGTTGCTTGATGTAAATGTAAAAACAAGTAATGAATTATGAATTTCAATACACCTATTCCATTAACTCGTATCCCAAAATTTATTTTATTTCATGCTTTATTTAATCTAAAACAAAAATGTTGGTAAATATGATCATGCACTAAGTCTGACATGAAGTATGAGAAACTGAGGCTTCCTGTCTTATTAACTTCCTCACAGATATTGAGGACAAAACCATTCCATTCGGTGTTTTCTAGCGATAGGTAGAATAAATTAAAGTCAATCTTTTTATGCTATTTCGAAGTTATGCGGTTTTTTAGAAATGCAAACTTTAAAAAAATGCACTGTATTACGTACAAAATATAGCATCAAGTATCGTTTTATTTTGGATAGAATAGAGAATGAATCATTAAAACTGGCTGACATTTTGAAAAAATACGATAATCATCGAAAAAAAAATCCAAACAAACTTTGATCACTAATTTTATTATTAGAAATAAACACAGAACGATAGTGTGATTGACACTAATTCTATGCGTAAAAAAACTATCGTCTTTTGAAATTGATGGGCATAAAATTTCTTCTGAAGAAGAGAATGATTTTGAACCACATGAAAAACGCACCTAGTTATGTCATACAGTGACGATAGTTTTACTTAAAATGTTACTAAAGTGAAACAATTTTATTTTTACCAATATTTACGCCATGCTTTTCCCCTAATTTTCCTAAACCGAACCTAATTTTTATGCAATTCTGGGTATATTTTAACTCGCTGTTTCAAAGTTATGCAAATTTAAAAATTCATGGAACGTATCCCTATTTTTTCAATGGAAGTCAAGTCTTTTTTTATGCGATATATCGTGGAACGCATCTACCACATAAAAAGAAAATTGACTGTAAGATTGATTTAAGTCTCCTGATTTTTTTTTTAAGATACCAGGTTCTGTTAAATTCCCTCATCTAAAAAAGCAAAAGCCTTCATCAACCGACTGGCAAGATGCAGACTGCGCGTGAGTTGCAGAATTGATTTCAAAGTTCAATTTTTTCGTACATGCGCACTGACTGCAGGATGATTTATGTTGCTTATAGAAAGAATTAAAACATTCACCAGAAGTAGCAATTTTCTGCTCACGCTTTGATACTAATAAATAATGTTATGTTTGAAAAATAGCAAAAATGTCTATATTGCGAACAAAGAATAAAATCAAATTTAAAAAAAATAATCCTCTTGTTGAAAAGACACAACTGCCACTGATAATATATATATATATGGAAAGTTAACCAAATTTCCTTATTTTCTAATTATTATTCTAAGTATACATCACATTTTCTTCTAATACATTCATGTAGATAGTTTATTGATTAGACATGTAATATTATAAAACTTTTTGTAAAGCAAACATCAAAAATACAATATATAGGTAATGAAGAATGAAATGGACAAAAAGTACGTAAATGTATTTGGCATCGATCTCTCACAAAAGTAAACACGATACAATGCGAGAAAGATAATTTTGAAATATTGCGTTGGGGAGTCTTGGATTATTCCCACTAACAATGAAAATAATATTTAAAAATAAACTAAGAGACTATTTAACCTTCTGTGGTGTGGAAATGTTAACAGTAAAATTATAACTGCAGGAAAAGACAATTTGTTTGGATGTATTTTTATAAAATTGATTTAAATGTAGAAATTATCAGAAACACTGAAACATAAAAAAAACACATCCATTTCACGTGTCACGGTTTCAGTTCAACAATTTTCGATGCATTTAATTAAATAAAAAATCACCCATTCTTGATGGCAGAATTCAGACCCATCGACCCGATTTGTATGGTCAGGTGTAAATTCCACTTGAGTTAGTAATAAGTGGTTTTTCTTTCTGTTCAAATCACACAGGATGTTGATGAAACAAGAAACTATAACTATGATTTATAAGTAAACTAACATAGTATATATTATTCTTGACTTTTCTTTTTACTCTGACAATATTTTTTGAAGAAATTAGATATTTGCTTGACATTTTTTGACATATAAGTACCTCGTAAAAGAAATAGTTTAAAAACTACAACATTAAATCACCTCTGAACGAAAAGGTTAAATGGTTATTTTTGTAAAATTTGTATATTCATACTTTCGATGGATTCGGCGGTAACTTTGTGGAAGTTCATTTTAATATAAAATAACTTTATTGATTATTCCACGTATTGTGCTACAAACTGTGACACGTGTTTCACCTCTTTCAGCGGCTTTCTCAGACAGACTACTTTCACAAATGCTTAAGTATGAACTCGTACTTAAACAATTAATTATTTATATTTATTTTATTTTATATTTGTATATTCACATTGTTACTGCTACAATGCTTTTGTAAAAAATCACGAGATAGATTTACACTAATCAGACAAGAGTTGTTGGATTTTATTTTAAACAGTCAAAATATTCTAGTTCGAACATTTAATTTTGAATAAAAATCATAAATGACGAGTCTTCGTTGCCAATTTTTAAGCACTTTCAAATGAAAGGTAAATATGAAAACTTATTCTTCGGGCATATCCATAAGTCGTAAAATAGCAGCTTGGTCTCCAGTATTCAAAGGAGCCACCGATATATCGCGGACAGCTCGAAATTTACCACAATTATTTAGATGCTCGTTTTCCAAGCGAAAGAAATTCCACAGAAAACGCCTGGAACATAAGCAAGAGAAATATTATATGAGAAATCACATTCTACAATAAGCAAACAATAAAGCGAAATGAAAACAGACCTGATAATTTCCAGAGGCGCTAACATGGTTACAATTATGTCACCGTTTTCATGATGCATGGAAGTCAGGGACATGGACACGACCCAGCAAAATCGTAGAATCAAGTCTTCAATCATTGCAAAATAATAGAATTTCTGAAAATAGTTTTGATAACCGATTATAACATTTTTATCACATTCCATATTTGTAATCGTTTCTATTCTCATTAAGTAGATACATATCGCATCCCTAGTATTTAAAACATGTCAAAAATTTGCATTTCAAGTTAATAATGCAGAAAATTTTAAAATATTATTGACTTGAGTTTTTAATAACATTACTTGAATGAAGAATTTCTAAATAAGAGTATTTTTGGTCAGCCAACTGTGCTGGGCAAAATGGAAATACATATTTGGTTATACCTAGCTGATTTAATAAATAATTGAATTGTGTATTTCGAAAACGTTACAAGTCACACTTTTGTAATTGTTTAGGAGAGTGGAAAAAAAATGTCTCCTGCAAAATTTATTATGAAGATTTTTCATGTTATATAAATTATATGGTAGGTATAAGCTCTTGTATTCAGTCGAAAAACATTATTTTTTTCTTCAAGGTTATATATTTTGATTAAATCCACTTTTTACGTTTGAACTAGAGCAGCGATTTCCAACCTGGGGGGCGCGCCTCCCTGGGGAGGCGTGGGCTATTGCAAAGGGAGGCGCGAACAGTCCAAAATATTTATTTGCCCTTCAAAATGTGTCTATATTACTATATGAAATAAAGGATGGGGGGCGCGAAGATATTTTTTTCTTTAAAGGGAGGCGCAGTTACATAAAGGTTGGAAACCACTGAACTAGAGTGAACTTGTTACGTTTTCGAAATACATGCATTTTTGCAATGCTCTAAAACGTGTTGATAACATACATTTAGGTATTCTGAAAATGTTTGCATACTTAACTCATTTTTGGAAAAAAATGTTACTCGTAACGTTTTCGAAATACACGATTCAATTATGGAATAATCACAAAATAGTGTTTCATTATATTTTAATATGGCAGAACAACGTTTGCCGGGTCAGCTAGTTAATATATAGATAATGCCTTTCCACCAAATATTGACAGTGAACACATTAAAAGTGGTATACTGATAAGGTATATACAATCAAAATCATGCAATTCAATAAAGAATCACGTTCGGTTAAGAGAGTAGGAATTTTTAAATCCAATTATCTCGGAATGCCAACAGTTTAAAACTAGGGGTGCAATATATCCATAACAGTTCTAGATGCACTCGCATCAGCTAAAAATAAAGATTGACACATACAAACAAAACAGTTGATCCTGGCTAGAAAGATTTAAATCTGAATTTGTGAAATGAATGAATATTATGAAAAGATGTATTACATAAAATATTTTTACCTCCGAATAGACCAGTTCATCCCTAAGAAATCTTTTTTCTATAAGACCCCAGTCCATTTTGATGTCCCACAAGTATCCAGCGAAAGCAGAAATGAGTCCTGATATTGCCCACAGCCAAATCCACGGGCACTCTCGCCAACTCCCGTAAGTATCTGTTAATTGAAATGTGATTCAAGGAATATCATAAATGTATGATAAGAGTTCTGCTTATTAAAGTGAGGGGATTAATGCTAGTGAACAACGGTGAAGGTTTAGTACTGTGGGCATCAACCGTTATCTCGACATAAAAAAAAAAAATACTTTGTCAGTTTTCACTTGCAAGCATTCTCGTGTGGTCAAAGTTGTGAACTGTTAATATGTAAGTAAATTATAGCACGTTAATAAACATTTTTATTTGAATATTAAGTCCTTACCATCACAATTGGTGCTAAGCGTAGCAAAGATGATAACCAGGAATGAAGAGGCATACTTGGCAGCGTTCGGTAAATGAGGGGAGACTTCCCGAGTGTCTCGCCAGCGTCTAAGGCATTGTGCGAATCTCCACCACGCCGGTAGTATGCCGACAAAGGCTCCCAACCAAACTATAGCATAATCACGGAATAGTAACAGATAATCAATTACACCGGAAGTCGTTAAAATGAAGAAATATTCTGGGCCTGACTCAATATTATAATTATTTTCTTTTCTATAGAGATAAACTAGATGCGAATTTTTTTATAAGTCACTCGAGATCAGCTCAAAAGGAATTGACATCACAAACACCCACATCTTAAGGTCTCAAATCTAAAATGAAAAAGTCTATATTTGACATTGACTTTACCGGGAATCGAACCCAGACCAGCCCTCTCGCTCTTGCCAATAAGACCACAGCGGGCGACAAAAGTATAATGGTGTTAGGACAAGGATTTATTTTAAATGGCTTTTATGTCTCACAATCAAGGGTCAATGTGTAATAGTGTTACCAGATATTGGATAAATCATTAAGAAAATACCTACCCATAGATTGAGAGCAGTCATCAGTGGAAGAAAATAAGTAGCAGATAGTGAAATAAGCATCCATAAAAACAGGTACCAGGGAATTCAGCTGATCAGCCACCCAGAAGTCTGCAAACCCGACGTAGAAATAAGGTGCTAGCATAACTCGCCCCTGAAAAAAGACAGATTGTATACATTAGACAAAAAGCATTCTTTGACAAACTCAAGTAACAAGATACATAGTTATGTATTGTATTTGAAAAATCATCTTATAATATTGTAGGAAATCCTTAAAAATTAGCTAAAAGAAAAAAATAGGACAATCTTATTTTAACTCTTTAATTTTTTTTATTAGTATTAATCCTTAAGTGGGAGTTTTTTCTTTTAAATCTTACTGTGCATTATATAATATGAGTGTTGACATGATTTACAACTGGAACAAAATTTTAATTTTCTATGATCTTGTAGTTACCGTTCTACAGTATCTTAATAAAATATTTACCATAACTTTCAACAGCCAAATCCTCGCATTGTAGTAAAGCGTCTTGGTGGGATTTAACATGAACACTGCGATAACACAGTACAGCGCAGTCGGAGGAATGGCCGGCGGTACATTCAGAGGTCATCTATAAAGAAAAACCAGTGCAGTCGATGCCCAAAGGACACCGAGAGCTGCGGCCAATTCTGCCGCATCTTGCTCCCCGAGATGTCGACGGGGATCCAATCCGAATATCAGGACGTGATTCACGCCGGATGCTCTCCAACCGTGGACGTTCACCGCCCAAAGCAGCAGGAACTGAGCCAGCAGAAGAGGACCGCGGAATAAGCGTAGTGCTATACGCCATTCTTGATCACGCATACGGAGGGTTCCTGAAAGCATATTAGTAATTTCACAATCACACCTCAGTCTTAAGTATCAGAATTAGACTTAAAATCACACTCCAGCGACTCCAAATGGCCTAAAACTTACATAATCACTATCATATTAATTAAGCTTGTTGCTGCTCAGTGAATATAACAATAATTGTTGACAAAAATGAATTTCTACAAAGTTATCACCGAGAAGTTCATCAAAAAATATTTATTCAATTAAATGTTCTAGATCAGTGGAGGGGAACCTGTGGTCTCTTGGCTACTCTGATGCGGCCTTTTGGCTTGATCAAAATATTCACTTTGATCAAAAAATTATACGCAAGTGTTTGGAAAAGAGCGTAATCAACCCATTATATGATGGGGAAGTGTCAACTTTTTCTTTACTGCGGCCTTATGTCTAATCAGATAAATGAATGTGGCCTTTAGTAATGAAAAAGTTCCCCATCCCTTTTATAGATGTTGGGATGACATGGGATGATGAAGCAGAGGCTGTCAGGTATCAGAGAGTCTTCAACGTTCCAGGTAATGCTCTAAATAAGGATGGAAAATGGCATAAAAAGTTATATTTTTAAATTCATTTACTATACAAACCAAACCAAGATGTTTTCAGAATTGGCCAGGTACTCTTCTCGCTATAATGTGTCCGCATGACAATGGGAGAGTTAGTAACAGAGAGCTTGAATTATATTGAACTTGTCTTGTCTTTGTTTGAACCTCCACCGCTTTTTAAATATATGGCAGCCAAAACAACCGACCTGAACACCAGCCAACCTGCATCTCACTAAACTATTGTGACACTAATTTAGAATGAATGAGATAAGTTTAATAAGGCTTGGAATTGAAAGTAATGCACCCATACCGCATAGCACAACAGCAACAGCGAGAGTGAAGAATGCTCCGCTGAACAAGCCAACACGAAATGTGGTCCATGGACCGCTGCGGTGTCCGAGCGGAGGCACTCGAAGACGCTGCATTGCCCGCTGTCGATCGCCAGATTCCAACTCTTGAGTCACAGCTGCTTCCGTTGAGCTGATCATCCGGTCGATGTCCTTGTTTGTGTAAAAGTGAGATGCTTCAACTTTATCTTCTCGCCATTTGCTTCCCAATTCACCATTTAATAGCTGTAGAGAGGTATTTTTCAAACATAACATTTATACCATTCACTCATTTGAAATTCTTCATGTAGTTATTGTCTATAATAAATATTTTAGAAATCGATAACTAATTAACATGCTCAGACAATAAATACCTGAAAAATTTAAAATGCGTGAATGGTATAAATGTTATGTTTGAATATTATTTCATGAAATATAACCGCCCCTGCATATACAAGGGGTGTATTGATCCAATGCCATATTGACCGGCCGCCACTGATACATACATATTGTTAATTATACAGAACACACCTTATCTCGTTTCTTCAGTATTTTTCTAAATCCAGTAAAATTAAGATTTTGGTAATTTTGGAGGAGCACAAGACTAAGATAAAATTCGCTATAAGCGAGTTTTAAGTCTCTTAACTTTCTAGCCGGTGCTCTATCTCGAGGTAAAAAGCCACGCCTGCGTTCTTTTTGATTTCTTCCTTCCAACGTTTCACGGGACCTCTCCAGTGCTTCACTGAGTTCCGACTGTAGAGCAGCATATTTTCGAGTTGCTTCCGCTACCTTTTCTGATTAATAAAATAGACATAAATATATACAATAACATTCACAACATAGATTTTAAGGATATTAAAAAAAAATCTTTTTTTCTTGAGTCTTGAAGCTTTGAATTGGAGATTGGTGGACCAAATTTTTCCAAAATTTGATGACACAAAAGATCAGGTACATAGCAGACTTTGATAATAATAAGATTTACTAAATTTCTTATAACTATTGCAATCAAGCATTGGCCAAACGGTTAAAAGCTTATTAAATAAAGAAAATTCAAGAATCAATGAAATCCAAGAATTTTTTCAAATTGCTCTCAATAAAGAACATACAAAGTACTGATGGAGCATTTATTACCTTAGCGCTCTATCGATTTTAGGATAACATATGATGACTGAGAAGGGATGAAAACAAAACAGTACATTGAGGTAATATTATTTGTACAACAAGTATTATCATTTTTTAGTTTATCTCAACAGAATTTTTTCTATGAGAACTGTGAGTTTCAGTTGCTCAAACTCTCTTTTTTGAAAAGTGTAGGGATAGGAGGACAAGGTGAGAACAAGATTAGTGGTTAGCTAATCGCTTAAGCTATACCCCGTTTTTAAGACACCAAAGCACCTAGGGCACCACTAGCACGCCCTGAATATATGCGCCTGCTAAATTTTCTTAAAAGAGCTTTTTTTCTATCCCCACTGTCTTCAAAGTACTTCACTCTTAAGGATATAGGTGGCAAGACAAACTGAGGACTAAGAGAATTGGTGGGATAATGGAGACAAATACATTCAACAGTTTATCAATGGCCAATTACAATTAGTTTTCATTTACCTGAATAAAAAGTGTTAATCTTGGCTAATTCATTTTCACAATAATGAAAGAATATTTCATCGAAATTTGCCAGGAAGCGGGTTTGAGACCCAAATCCCCCGATTTCCATTGATGGGGAGTCTTCGACTGCTGCATAAAGCATTATTTTCATTTCCTGAAAGATGTTTCAACAGTGTCCAGGTCAACGCATAATTTAACGAGTTTGGGTATTTAATTATCAATAGATTTCATACAACCTACTGCAACTCTAATACCTATTGATTGTTTAATTAATATTTTACGGATATAATAAGAATTATTGCTGTTCGATCTTAACTACCTCGTAATTAATGTATTGTTTTCTCCATTCTGGGGTAATATGAGCAGTTAAATGCTCAGCAAATTTCATTTTTAAAATAAGGAATATTTTAGATGACAACAATAACAAATAGACGTCAAAAACCTGTCAATCCTATTTAGGATTGCTAAGCTTTAGGATTAAAACTTCCCCATAAATATTATTTTTTATAATGGCAATACCTCTAAAAAAAATTATCTACGATGTATGTATGTATTTACTTTTGCGAATTGGGAATCTTATTTTTTAAACAATCTTATAATACTTGCTGTCGAGTCGAAATGCGGCAAATTTTGAAGACCTCCAATTTGCAGACAATCTTAACCTACATTCTTGTAACTGAGATTCTAGCTTTAATGACAAATTAATATTGATTCATCACCACTATAAAAAAAATCTCACTTAGATTATTAAATCAGAAAATATTTGCTTTAAAAATGATTTGATAAACATTGTGTTGATTTATTTTTTCTAGACTTACTCCAGCTCAAATTATTGTATTGATTAATTTGGTTTTAAACAAAATTTAAGACATTATGAAGATAAAGTAAAATAATAAGTCCGCTTAAACATAATTCTGACCAGTACTTTTCCCCCCCGTATTTTGGTGGAACGGCGTTCCGGCACATTTTTTCTTTGCATTTTTAATTTTTAAATCAATATTCGATTTTTGTTTTATTCTGCTTCGAAAACTGTTGATTTTTGGATCTTGTATTGTATTGATACGCTTTTCGAAAATTGTCAGAACTAAGTTTACGCCTACAAGGTCTGAACTGTAATTTCGATGTGAACCTTTATATTACAATATTAAAAAATAAATGCACTAGTTCAAATTTTTAAAGAGAGGAAACATAATTTGGTCTTTTTTACAAATGAGTTTGAGCAACTGAGTAATAAGCAGTAGTCGTAAAACAACCACTGTTGAAAAACATCAATTAGCTTTTTTGGATTTTGCTTGTTGCATATGGAAGCCATATGCTCTACATAAGGATCGAGCATTGATTAGAAAAAAAATATTAAGAAGTGAGTTACGACACCTCCTTTTTTTAAAAAAAACACTGGTTCTGACGATGGCATGAATCCAAAACAGCTTTCAACTTTATCTTATAATTCTTGTAGAACTAAATCCTTTGATATACTCGATCTTATTACAATGGAACTCTACCATGTAAATACTAATTGAAAATAAGAACTCTAGTATGTGAAATGAAATATAGAGTAGTGTTGTGTATCGTAGTGAGATGATGATGGGTATGTGAGCACTGAGCAGTGCTCTACAGCACTTCAACTTCAACAAGATTTATATTCTTAAAGCTGTTCCGGTATTTTTTTTTACTGCATATACACTATGTTCATATTTTGATTCAACGAGACGGTATAAGGTATTTCTGATAGAAAAGCAGAGGATTTACAGATTATACCATCATCTATAGCAAGGTTTCCCAAACATTTTCTGGAATGGAATACTTCGCAAGTTTGGAAAATATAACGGAACACTTAGCTGAAATTTTAAGATTTTTTTAAAACTGTGTTGCAGCGTATAAAACCATTCCAATTTTTTTCCGAACACCTACTCTGGCTCCGTGGAACACCAGTGTTCCGCGGAACATAGTTTGGGAAACCCTGACCTATAGTTATGTATGAGAGATAAACAATATTAACTGATATAAGTTTCAAATGTAAAGTCAAATTTAGTGTAGTGATATTGAAGTAGTATGCAGCCATAGTGGCAGCATTCAAGTAATATGAAAAACTTCAATGCATTGGAAAGAAAATAAAATGTAACGATGTCAAGTTTTTAATCAATATGCTTTATTTCACATTTTATCATACAAACTCAGATCTAAAAAATTGTTGGTTTACAATATTAATAATTATTTATTAATTTCCAATAGGCATGTGTAGTTTCATTCGACCATTTCCAAGCAATCGTTCTCAAAGCTATCACGACAGATTAGTAGGAACTTCCGTCATGAAATCAATTCAGTTGATGCAATAGTACATAAAATATTAAACAATTCAACAATATGTGGATACTATAACACACAATGATTAGATATTTTATTGATCTATAACACGTTTTATTATTCCAATGAAAATTGTTTGAATAAACATTGAATATATAAGGTATTCGAGAAAAATTACCACAATCAAGCGCATGGAAATATTCATTGGCTTAGCATAAATAAATAAAAGAAAACCATCCAAATTATAATGTTTTATATCAGGACTGGGGTCATTTAAAAAACTACTAAACATTATGTAACCACTGATTTAAATAATGGTAAAAAAAATAACTGAATTTTTGTCTTTGTCCATAGATAGTTTCAATTTCACCAATCACTGTAAGAAATTGCCTTTTTTTAATGCAATGTAGGCCGCTGACTCACATACTGGTGTTAATTGATTAATAAAAAAAAAATCAGTCGATTATTGACAGCGACTTTGATTTCAACTGTAAAACAACAATCAATGTACATTAGTCAGTAGCGGTTAAAGAAATTTTCTCTTTTAGAGTAACGTACAATGATTGCCATTAATTCTATCAAAGTTCATAATTTTGAATACGTGGTATCCGTGTACATAAAGATTTAATACTTTGAATTATTTATAGGTAAACCAATGAAAGTAAATCATTGCTTTAAATGTATACCAACGTATCAAATTTTAAAGAAACAACTAAAAGTGATGCGTTTAAACCCATAATATTTACATTCGCAACAATTTCAAATAACTTGTAGACATTATACAAATTTTATGATTCCCGATCGGTATAATATTGAATACATATTGAGAAATGATTGCTTAAGCCGAGATGTTGTAAATTCAAGAAGAAGAGTATTCAAAAACTTAACACGATCGCCGAGTCATTCTTGACATATCGTTTAGCCAGATTTACAAACGAGGCCGTGAATTTGTAAAGGTAATTATTTTGCGTCACCTTAAACTGACAAAAAAAATTGACAAAATGTTTATCCAAAAGAAGGCCATTATCAAGAATTAATAAACACGCCGTCCCAATAATATAATTCATCGATCAATAACAATTTTATTTATACATTTTTCTATTAAATTTACAATTTTCGTCATCAAGAAAAACAGTATTATAATATAAGTTTATATCTAAATTTAATAATATCCGAATAGCATTCTGGAGGTTATTATTTTAAGCATACATTTTTCATCTATAAACGAGTGCCAGAGACATTTAACTCGCACCTACATACGAGGGATTATTTTATGAGTAAATTCTAAATCAACGATTTGCGATAATTTTCCGACTATGCCAATATTTTATTGCATAATTCAAAATATCAACACTATCGTGGGATTTTACAATTTTACGAGTCAATGATATTGCTATAATTATTTCATAGATGCAATACACAAATTTTCATAAGAAACGTTTAAAAAAATATTCACTCAGATATTACGACGGTAAGATGCTGAAAATAAGTAGAACTAAGAAACACAAGCTCAAAGAATCAAACACTTATTTGAAAAACCACAATTTTCTGGATGCCAGTAGAGAAAACAACTTAGCTTGATTATTATAATGTTGTTGATTGTGCGTAATATTTTTACCGGTGATTGATCATTCATATTCAAGCAAATAGGAAGATTTGTAGACTTCCTACATTATGTACTCTTTGACAATTAAGGCGTTAACACTATAGATCATAGGCCACAATATGGTTACAAATTATTTTATTTCACGTGTGAGACAGTCAATTGGCGGAATTTGAAACGAAACGAGTATACATTCTAGTTTATGTATATAAAATTTTGCCAACTGTCCTCGTAGTAATCCAGAACCGACCAATCTTTCCAATCTTACGCTTCTACTTAATCTGTTAAGGAAATGATTAATTCAAAGCCGAGAGAAGAAAAGAGATTTAGAATAAAAAAATTCAACCAATTTTTTCAAACATGACAATTGGCTGTATCTGGGAATAATTATTAACCTCAATATTATCAATTTAGAGAAGAGTACACCAATTACGATAGATGTTGCATGCTTCGTTGCTTACAGAAGTATTTAGATGTTCAATGTTCTACTATATTTTTAGCATTATTTCAGCAGGTGAATGAAGTAACAGTATCATTTTGACCGCATTAGCATTAAAGCTACTGTAGTATATCTACATATTTTAGCCATAACTGTATTGAAATCGGAGAGCAAAATGTAATCATCATTATGCAATATGAAAGATGTATATTGCTGATTTACTTTATCTTAACAATAAATTTGGCATTTAGGCACGTTACATTATTATAATTAGCTCGACAAATTAAAATATTTAATAGTTTTATCTAAAAATAAATATATGCCTATCATAGCAAGGACACAGATATTTAAAGAGCGGCGGCAACACCGCGCGCAATAGACCGTTTCACGTGTAACCCTGTCGTTCATTTATTTAATTACAGTGTTGCCGTTAAGCAAAATATTGACCTTTTAAAAAGGTACTCGAAAAAGCCGTGTTTGCAGTCTTTCCAACTATGTTTTTGACATACCTACGAATGCATACTTAATAGAATAGGTATGACAACAATCTGAAGGTATATGAACTGAAAAACAATAAAAATACACGCAAGCGAAATGTGAACCGTATTGTATGTTTCACACACTGTCTCTTTCCAATATTTTTTCTTTATTACAAAACTCCTAAAGCAATGGAAGCCCCTTTCAATAATTGTAGTCAAAATTCCACTGTTCAAATGCATCAATCGTTACTGCATTGAAATATAAACACATTTAGGTGTTAATAAAAACACAATATTCCTTTGTATTTCATTCCACTTTATTTAATATGTCAGGACCGGTTTCGCTCATTGCGAGCATTGTCAACTGACAATGTTCAGTTGACAATGCTCGCAATGAGCGAAACCGGTCCTGACATACTAAATAAAGTGGAATGAAGTACAAAGGAATATTGTGTTTTTATTAATATAATGCCTTTCCACCAAGTATTGACAGTGAACACCCTAAAAGTGGACATTTAGGTGTATTTAACATAGTATAATAAAGGAATGTTCAGTTAAACATAGTTTAAAAGTTGACCAGAGCATTGCTTTTGACGATCAGTGCTGTCAGAATCAATTGCTCATTCATGTTTCGGACGTACAATATTCTTTAAAAAAAACTGAAAATATGCTCACCAAACTTTTATTAATTTTTCACATATGGAGTTCCATCAAAAAGCACTACAATTTTTTTCAACAGCTCACATGACTCTTTTTAAATTATGTTTCAAAACTGATTTGGAAAGGAGAGAAGAGGAGAAATCAAAATAAAATTATTATAACTCTGCAGGGATGGACGAGTATGGATTAATATTTATATGTCAAACTAACACCTCATTTTTCATGCTTGCATATTCGAATACTTGTATCTCTGATAATTTGCAACTCATTTGAAAAATAAAAATCATCCATACGCACTACGGAAGATTTTAACATTCAGAAGGCTGTAATATGTTTTAAGAAATTTAAAAAATATTTGGCATCACAATTTCCGCTAATTTCTATTTATAGTATATTGATAATATTGATAACAGATTAAGGTGTCTGTTTGGTTCTAGCAGCTGTAAGCATTCGAGTGTCTCTGAAATGATTATGTGAATGTATTATAAATCATTCATTGATGGAAGAGGTAACATGATTAAGTGCAATCAGTACTCGAGGGGTTATATGGAATAATCAAGACGGTTGTCAGGTTTTGGATTAGAGTTTTGTGAAAGTCATTGGAAAGAGACAGAAATTGAGGTATACACAATGGAAAAAAACTTTCAATTTAACATTATAAATAAATTGATTAATATTTTTATTGATAATTTTTAAATAAGTAAAAATGAAAAGAAGAACTAGATATTTAAATAGAGGTAACATGAAAGAATAAAATGTACACAGTAGAAAATTTTGATTTAAATACAAATTTTATCAATTTTTAATCATAAATCATTTAAAAATGAATTGTATTGAAGAAAACATTGATAGTTTTTATTCATAAATTTACAAAAAAGGAATATAACTTAAAAAGACTTGATTTCAAAATAATCGTAAAAAGTTCAGCCTTCCGAAAATCAACAAACAAATAATCAAAAGACAAAGAGTCAAACATTCTTCGATAAATGACGTTTGTCTCAGAGAAATAGCCCTGCAAATATTAAAAAAAAATTCATTACAACGTAAATAATGACGGGTAGTGAAGTTGATTATAAATGAACGCTAAATTCATAATAAATAAAACCTTCAGCGTCTACTACATATATACACAGTATTGCATAAAAATGAGACTCCCTTACAATTAATTATAATAATAATTACATACAATAAATGAATCACTACTCAATAGGGAAGCTTTTTTTAATATTATTAATTGAAGCATTGAAAATCACATTATAATATGATACATATTTTATATATCATTTTCCCTCAAAAATCACCATTAAGAATCAATCAATTTCTTACCTATCTAAGACTACTTAGTCATTTTTAATTAGTATTAAATATACCCACAAGTTTGTTTGTTATTTTACTACATTTGTTATTTTAGACGAATCTGATCTGAAGGAAAACACATTACGCACGGAAAAAATATGAATAACCTTTACTAATGATATAATGTTTTAACTGCGATAGATACCAGAAGTGTAACTTTATTTTATCATCGACAATGCGTGGATAGAGAAGAATCATCGCTAAGATTTCTAATTACTTTGCTTGAGAGCTGGAAATCATAAGAGAAACAAACAGAAAGAAGAGAACCAATCGGTATATTATGCATAAATAGTTTACTATTATTACTATTATTAGCGTATTCTTTATGAACTAACCACACAGAAAAAACCTGCTGTAGATAAATCACTCACAAACTTATGGGTCCACCAAACATTCTTATAATAATTAGTCCTTGAAAACCGAGTGCAAGTATGGTTTTTTTTATAATATGTACAATAATCCCTCAGCCGTCAGTGTTGACTCTTTCAATTTAAAAGCCTTTGAAGAAAGACATCTTCATTGTCTCTTAAATTTAATGAATAAAGCGCTGCTTTGGAAAACCAAGTAAGAAAGTATCTTCGCGATAAATAAGAATTTGCAAACAGCGAGGGTTTATTGTAATACTATTTAGCTGAGTAATAATTATTTAGCATTAGGCTGTGTAGAAAATCATATTATATTCATCAGGGATCGTGAACGTTGACAACGCAATAATAATATCGTTGATATTCATCATTAGAAAAAGATTTGACTAAAATGCTATAGGTAAATTTAAGCTTCATTATTGTAGAATGTTTAAATAAAAAATTATATTTCAGTATATAGACACAAATGTTGAGAATGGATATGCATAGAAAAATTGGTAAAATTGAAAATCAGAGTAGAACACTGTTTGATAAATGATAGCATCAAACCATTGCTGTTTGATGTTACTAAAGCTTTCATCGTTTCGGTAGTTAAGTTTTCGGCGAGAAAGAACTTAAAGTTTGAGTTCTTATTCAGCGGCAAGCGCGCACGTTTTGTATTGGATTAAAAACAAAGCATCATTTTCTAGAAATTTTTATGTATATTTTCAACAATCAAATTAATATTTGGCTTTACATTCATTACGTTATGTCAGCATAATTTTCGTACAATAGTTGGACACTTTTTTGTCTATAAAAAAGATCAAGGTTCTACTGTGAATATGTTGCCAATTTTTCCACACACATCCACATTGGAGCGATCAGAATGTAGGCGTGCGCGATATTATTGATGTTGTAAGTAGTATTGTGTAAAATTGATAGACTAGCCCGATGGTTGGATGAGGTTATGGAGTTGTGAGACTAGCGAATTGAGATTTGCGTTTCTGGTGCGGCGGCGGTTAACAATCGAAGCCAGAGGCCTAAAGTGAGTCACGGTGCCACACCCACGTTCTCTTGGTGTGATCGAAGCGGTGCGCCAACCACTGCTGCTCCAGGAGCTCGAATCGGTCCTCCGACAGATACAAGGGTTTGCCGCGCCTGAAAATATATAAACATAAATTAGAAATAAACTTAAATATTAAAATTTTGGGAAATGGGATTTTATTACTTTCAGTATTAATCAAGGAAATGCATTATCATGAGACTAAGCACTCCGCAATGCAATAATCATTGATGGGTGGGGGGGCTGTACTTACTTAAGGTCTCGGTCTTCCTCGTCATAATCGTCGAGATAAAGGGATCCCCAAAGACAGGCTCGTCTGCCTCTTACGATGATTATATAAGTGGAAGTCACCACGAGGAATATTCCTGTGCCACCTCCGCAGTCAATTGAATGCTATAAAAAAAATATGAACAAATTAATAATCGAGGTATTCGTATGTTGCAGTAATTTGCTTTCAATTTAAAATTTGCAATCTGTGATTCACTAGTTTGAGTGATTTTCGTAAATATACTAATGAATAACAGTTAATCAATGCTAACCTGAACAGCTTCGCAGACGTCCTGCTGCCGACAGCACTGCTGCTTGAGACACACCACTGTGCCGCAGAGCAAACACACCGACGCCTCTTTCGGCACTGCCCCACATTGGGAGCATATTCGCTCATGGTAATACTGGAATAATAAAATAATCATCAATAGGGCTGAAGATACAGCAATAATTTTAAAATTTTCGTATTTCTGGATTATTAAAATGTAGTGTAAAAATAGATGGAAACAATAGAATTGTTAGTGTTAAACATAGCTTACTCTTGCCTTTCAATAATGCAGACTGTGACAATATTAATGGTTAGAAATATGGTCAATACGAAATCAACAATTAATTGCACAGATAAGCCCTCGAGAGGTGAAGTGAGCCAGCTAGTAAAATGGTAAAACTTTTTCTTTGATTATTAAGTACAATCACATCTTTACTTGGTGTTTTGGTAGATCGCATATTTATATTTTACGGAGATAACACTATTGCGATGGGTATTAACAGAGGTTACTTCACTGTTACGATACTTTAAGACGTGTAGAATATTACAACGCTAATGGGCCCAGATAAAAAAACAAAGACTGTTGTGTATAATCAATCGGCTTCCGAATGGTCTGTCATTGAATATTCAAATGCATTTATTAAGAGAATGAATGAATGTTTGCTTATTTTGTTGGATGTTTAATACTCATTCTTCTCGATTCAAATAATTTTTATAAAAAAAAAAACAAATAAATGTTTACTGTTCGATTAGCCACATTTAATGGCTTGACATTTCTATAAGATACCAACTATTCTTTTTTCTATTTTACTGATACATCATCTGCTTTGAACCAGTTTTATTTTTTTAAGGCTTGCATTTTCTGTCAATTAAAAAATTGCAGGATCAATTTTTTTATTAGTGTTACGGACGTAGATCTGACAGAGGAATGTTTCTCATTGAACCACTAGTATTAAATAAAAGAAATGACTTACAGTGAATAGCCTGTCGTATTCCCTAGGCAATCTGAGTAAAGCGGGCTGAGCCCACGGATGATGCTGCATGAGAAGTCTCCGCGTGGGAGAAGGGCAACGGGATGCCGTGCTGGAGAGAGCCAGCGCCCAACGAGCGCCTATGGCCGCCTCGCTCCACTTTCCGTCAGCAAAGCCCCAGTGCAGTGCGCTTCCTGCCTCCAGAGGCATTGAACGCACATCTGAAAACCAAACAGAATATCAATTGAAATAGTATTCTCCTGCTGGAATATTGTGAATCCGACAGTGTAAAACCAAATGTTTTCATCAACCTGGCTCTCTCCGTTTTATGTATTTTGTCTATTTGTGTGTATAGATATAATCTATTTATGTAGTCTTGTGGTGCAAACGTCTTCTTATGCATATCTGCTATCTTTGTGAGGCATGTCGAGCCCACAATAAACACCAGGATTTCCTGTCACCTGAAAATTGCTTTGCTTCCTCCCGTGACACAAGTGCACCCACCCTGCGGTACCTGAAGGTCTTTCAGGATTTAAATGGGGAAGAACACAATCATGTGTTTTTCAATCTTTCCCACTTACCTGAAATGAAACCTTTTGTGGGCTTAATATGACAGTTGCAATCAACTCACCATCATTGACAAGTTCTAAGTAAAAGACTAGACGTGTGAATTCATCTTGCGGATTTGAAACTGTAGGCAGCTCTTCTCCATACAGATGGTGCCTCAGAAGGGAGGCGATCCTTAAGAATGGAAGACAAAGTTGTTGGACCTGAAATTGAAATAAAAGATATGTCAACCAACGTTTCCTCAAATTGAATGATATTTTTTTTATTGACAAATGTCAGAAAAGCTTCTAAAACCATTAAATTGAATCCTACCTGACCCTCCATGGAACTGAGGTCAACGTTTCCTACAGTATCCGGAGCGGACGACGTGGAAGCCTCGTCAAAGTTATCTTCGTCTTCGAGGAGTTGCGAGCCGTCAAGGGTGGTCAACAACATGGTGGCCACACGCACCAGATGCGATTCATTAGCGCCGCGAACGCGGAGGCATTCTCTCTGGCGCGTCGTCATTCCGGGAAGCAGTTGTGCCACCACTTGGTAATAGGTCAGGTTGTACAGCACGCGAATCATGCATGTCAAATAAGCTGGAAGAAATAACCAACAACATTAAGTACCTACTGAGGTGCACGGAATAAAAAAAGGTTAGGGCATTTTAAAAACATCACAGGCAGTCACTTTGCTTTCTTCTATTATTCTGTATTTATGGGATAAACCATATCTTCTATGACTTACGCAGCTCCAAATGCAACGGCGCCAAAAGCAAAAAGTGTATAAGTAGAGCCACCGGATCTCTCAGCATGAGAGGTAACCGTGTCGTCCCGGTAGGTGCCCCGGCTACCACCAGCTCACTCGGCTGAACTCCCGCTACAGTATTATCTTCTCCCGACAGCCCGCCGGATGTCAGCTCTTGCCACCAGTCGCTGGCCGGCCACTGCGCCAGAACACGGGCGTGGACCGCCAACACGTGAAGCAGGGGAACTGGAACAAGAATAAATTGTTTTATTTAATACACTGTAAGAGGAATTATTGCTATACTTCTTGTTTTCAAAAGAAAAAATAAATTTACTCACCGATGCAATCTCTACGAGGCTTGTACCTCGGAGAAGATGCAGTGAGAGTACCACCTCGCTGGACCAGCTCCGCTTCCAGATTGGTTCTGGCGACGGATGAAACAAACAGGAATAGCGTCTGGTGACTCGGAGCAGTTCCTCTCTGTTTGAACCTCAGCTGAGTGGAATTCGTCATATCTTCCATTGCCTTTCCCATTGCCTCCGATAGATTGGACGAAGTCTACAAAAAAGAAAGCGGTAATGTTATAACCTTAAGCTGGAAAATAATATTATAGATCAACGGTCTCCATGCTCAAATTATGTGAACTGCTATTGCTAAACTTGAAATGTACTAAAAGCCTATAATAGTGAATTGGTTATTATTTAATGAATAACAAGCCGCCAGGTTTTAATCCTAATAATAATGAAATATTACTAGCTCTACAGATTGACAGAGACCCATTTGCAAACATCAAATAATATTATAATTGATAGCACATTGATTGAATCATACGTATTTGAGTCACATATTCAATGTTTTCAGTTCTAAAGTGTTTAGAATCAAATCTCTAAGTGCTTTGTTTCAAAAGTTAACAATGTTTTGTAATAATAAAACCGTAAAGAGCTCAACCTCACCGAGAAGAATTTAAATATGGCAATGTATATAAATATTTAGGTGGGATCTCTCATTCATAACTGTTTTCACATTTGGAAATGCAGTTAAAAAATAATTATACTGAGCATTAAATCAATCGTTCACAACTAACCGGTGGCCTTTGGTAATCCTTGAGAAAGGCTTGAATCTCAGATATAAGCGTCGGAGTATCGGGAGGCTGGCAACGTGCGAGACTGGCCCGCCCCAGTTGCGGAGACAGAGGTAAGACGGAATTGGCTAATTGACGACACACCGGACACAGGAACTCCCCTCTGAAATTATAAGAATGATATCTCCGGTCATCAAAACAGATCAACAAACACTTTACGTTTAAAAAAAGAGAAGATAGAAGAATGCGCAGTAATTTACCTGTCAATGTGTAGATTATGGGGCCGCTGCGGGTTGGTGAGAGATCGAAGGTAAGCCTGAAGACAAGCCAAGTGGACGTGATGACCGCAAGACTGCACGTGGACACCGCCTTCCCAACCGACGTTCACAGAAACGAGCCACGATTCCTGAGGAAAATAAATAAAATTAGCGAACCGTTTTCACTGGAATATTATATGTGAATCAAATTGCTTGATAAAATCACAAACACTGATTACAAATAAAAATTTCAAACACTCAAATTCAATTTCTTACTTCAGTACTACGGCAGAATTTAAACTGAAATGTTATTTTATAAAATTGATCCAACATTTGCTTATAACATAATAGCGAGTGAGCAAAATTCTAAGATATAATTGCAATTATAAGAATATTATACTTCCAAAAATTCTGTGACTGCCAAAAATGATATATTATTGTATCCATATATGAAAAAATAGTAATTCAATAAAAAATTCTGAGAATCGCAATAGATAATAAACAATACAAGACTCCTGAGCAACGGTGCGTCGATTCCGCCCTACAGGTTCACCAAAACAACTCCACTTTATATTTCCTGAATCATATTTATTATAAAACTCACGCTATCAAATAACTGATCCATCTCATGGTGTCGCCTGAAGTGATCAGCGGCTAACGTATTGTCTCTCGGAGGTAGCTGCTTCTTACGTTCAGCGTCACTCAACGCGAGCGCTGTTCGGTCGCTCGCTTTTCTTCTATGTCCTACTACCGACGTCGACTGAATAACACAAAAGAATATTAGTCACATGATCTGTAAAAGATTTGAATAAATGTGATGAAATAAAAACAAATGAAAAAAAGTAAATATCTTACTTGTAGTAAAACGACAAGTCCAATAGGATTAGTTTCGGTGCTAGGTGAGGTTGTGTTGCAGATGATACAGTCATATTCTTTTTCTAATACTACTTCTTCCTCGTCTTGCCACTCCATTCCGCCACATTCTTCTGTGAAAAGAAAAAAAAAGAATCAACTCACAATATGAAAAATTCTTCAAGATTAAATCAATCAACCACTAAAGCCCAGCAGTGAAAGCTGGATTTATGCATTTATGGATTTGTATAAAGCATGGATGTCTCTGATGTCTGAATTTTCCCCAATGCAGGAGGGATAAGATACCAGCAAGCCTTGTCCTAGTTTGAGTGACTGAGTAACATCGACTTATGTCGAGATAATTTTCAACGAGTCCAAGTGCTCCACACTGGGAACAGACATGGATACACAATGAAATATCTGACATACTTGCAAATACCTGCAAGACATTTTTTTTTTATGCGTGTCATCTTATTCCGTTCACTGCTAATTGACCTAGAGGTAAATCTTATTGTCGTTGCTCTCAAATTCTTAGTCAAATTTTATTAATTATGCAATAAAGATAAAGAATAGTTCTGCACTGGAGGCTTACAGGACAATGCATAGCAGTTATTCCAAAAGAGAGATGATGGGTTACCACCTGCTACAAACACATGGCGTAGTGACAAAAATATTTAATTATTGGAAATGGCCAATCTTTAACATCAGCGACTCATGTCAATTTTATCATCATTTGCGAAAATCAGTTATTAAAGTAATTTCTAAATGACGTTCTGTATTTTATTTTAATGCAACAACTTACCGGATTCCATAGCCCGTTTCATGAAAACGTTTTGCCTGTGAGCAAAGTCCTGCATGAGAATCCTCTGCCGCTCTCTCGCTTTCCTAGTCCTCTCTTCCCTCTCTCTCTGTTCTCGGGCCCTCTGCTCTGCTTGTCTCTCGCGCTGTCGTGGCCACAAGGCGGCTCGCACTCCGCTCACTCCGAGAGCGCAGCGAGAATCTAATGCGCACAATTTGCGTAACAGATTACCGATGAAGTGAGGGCCATCACCTGCACACGAAAAGAATACACATATTTACTATTGGAGGTTATGTTACTATTGCCTGTAATTTTAGCATATATATAGATCAATTCACAAGAAAAAAAATACTAGATCATGTGGTGTGTTCAAATCAGATGAGTCATATAGGCACAAATCAAATACTTAATTGCCCTGTGATTTGCCTTACCAAAAATAAATGACTCGTGAATCAACTCTGATTGGATTCTCTGTGAGTTTTCTCATTATGCCTGCTATTATCAAAGCGATGTTTGAATAAAAACATATTTCGTAATGATTCGAACATTTCATTAGACATGGATGAGTGACTCTCATTCACTACTAAGATAAGGTTGTTTGATTCTGTTACTTTAAGTGTAGGTTGGAGTAAATAAAATTTACCGTTTGCACCATGGGTTAATTTCTATCTATCAAACACAATAACAATTGAGTTACAAACAGAAATAAAAAAAGGGTTGATTAGATGCTCACCTATCCTGCTCTCACAAGTATTCCTATCTCCTTCTGCGGTGCTTGTCTGAGAGTGCCTATCACTAATATTGCTTTGGCTTTGTGTATCACTTGATGTGTCGGTGGATGGCACCTTTTCATCGTCTCCTGTCGTCATATCCGCTACTCCTTCGGATCCCATTGACTCGGAACTCTCATCTTCCAAACTGAAGCTGTCTAAACAGCCTGACAGTTGAGAGTGCAACTTCAGAAGGAGGGATATAATGGACTCGTTGATGGGCACAACCCTGGATTCTGAATTGGCGGCCTGAAATGAAATGATAGTAATTGAATATATTTGATGGATCACACCACAATTAGTTCAATCAATAATTGAGCCCTGGATTGTTTTGACTAGGTAAAAATAGTGGTTTCACTTTTAAGGTGTTCACTGTCAATACTTGGTGGAATGGCATTAATCTTTTATTAAATAGTGGTTTATTAAAGAAAAGCTAAAAATATAATTAAATAAACTTTTTTGTAGATGGGAGGATTTCAAAAACATTTTTAGCCCCAGTCTGGAATTTCTTTGAAGGCCATGATACTTTATTTCGTCGAAAGCGACAAAAGGTAACATAAAGAAATATCCTTATGTTGGAGACTGTGACTCACATTAATGGTCCTGTTGGATTTACTGCTGGTTCTTTTAAGTACCGGGGGAGTGGGCACAGACACAGAGATGGGCTGTGGGGGTGGAGCCGGTTGAACTCTAGCATAGTGCAAATACAAAGACGATCCTCCGACCACCGATGACACCCCGCCTGACACACCACTCACCGTGCCGGAACCGCCTTCTGAAGAGAACATCTCTGTAACTGAAACAGGTAGATTTTTTTTTATTAATAAGTATAAATTAACCACAAAAAATATTGATCAAGGAAGCAAACAGGCAAGTTTTGAATAATGCAAACACTGAAAACTCATGATTTTATTATTTATTGAAAAGTTACACAATTTTATAAAATAATTAGGACAGATATTGCCGAACTAACTGTCTGCGATTTTTGCTAATACAGTAAAACCCCCATTTACACTATAGTCAGGGGTACACCGTGAAATTGAGGGTAGTGTAATTGGGGGTGTGAATCTCGTACAAAATTAGGGATTTGGTTTTTTTTCCGCGGAAAACGCAAAACTAAGATTTCCCTTAGTTTTGCAAAAAAAAAAAATATGGACGAAATATTTAGTTTTTGTAGTAGTAAATATCCCGCACACAGACAGACGCCCAGATATGCGTGTATAGCCTAGCACATGTTGAATACACAGACGCTAGCCAACATTTGACTGTATGCGCGGCACAGACAACAGTCTCTTACTAACGGCAATGGAATGCGACCGTGCAATTGGGGGATTTGCGGCGAATATTTTAAGCCAGCGCGTAATTCGGGGTAGTGTAATTGGGGGTTTCACTGTACATATCAATTTCATTCATACAATAATTCACGTTATTAACCTTAAAAGGAGTGAATAGATCTAAACTGACATTTCTTAACATGAAAATAGTGCGACTTTTTTCCAATGAATAAATGTAATTCATATTTAAAGAATATATATGCTCACAGACAGACACTCCTGTGTTGAGTTAAAAGTACGTCCACACTCATCTAGAGAAAAATGTTACTGAAGTACGTGTACGTCCATACTCTTCTAAAAGTTAAACAACCTCTTTCCTGAGAGAAGATGAATTAGGAAACAACTAGCAGTTGACTAATCAGTATTCATTCTTTACTCTCTGTTTTTTAAACAATAGGCTAATGGGAAGGAACCAGCGTTTTGTCCACTCAATAAATACATTAAAATGCCACTAATGAAAACACTCCTGCTTCGTGAGTAACCGACCCGGATGAATTTGATATATTTTTGACATTATTCATTTAACACTTTTCTGCCATGCATCTCAAAAATTTTAATACATTTCTTTCTTGGGTTCAATCAATTTCAAGCTCGGAGAGTGAAGTCATTTAAAAAACTACAGCAAACTACATAACTACAGCTCCATTTCTAGAAATGTTAAATATAGTATTTACAATTTTTAATTTTAACACCCACAGCTCACTAACATGTATTATACACTGAGAGATCGAAAAGTTGGTATTCATAGGCATAAATAAAAATGAAACAAGCCCAATGCGATGAAATTCACAAAAAACTTCTCACTATGTCGTTTGGTTCACAATGACTCTTGCTATTCTAAAAACACCACGATATAATAATTTGTAAAGTTTAAATTACCATCATGCGCGGCGGGCACAACAGACATATCTCCTTGAACAGCGACAGTCATTTGAGTATTGTCGCCGATGACAGACTCCGCTGGAGGCAGTGCCAGTTGGTAAGACTCCTCCTAAAAAATAAGTAATTTTATCAACATTACAAGCTTAAATATGAACATGCAGACACTCAAATCATAAAACGTGGATATTTAAGCAAATGAACAGATATCAATGGGGCACAACATTATCGTAAATGTTGCTCATAATGTATATAAGAAAAATTCAGTCGATTCCTCAGTCAAATTGACGCTGTTCAATGAGTTAACCAATATGAAAGTATGATAAAATTTTAAAATCTTGAAAAAAATTTCAAATAGTATCTTTGTTAGTATAATATTAAAGGTACAACAGCAGTTTACCGTAATCTAGCAAACTGTAATCTGTGAAATCTGAAATAGTTTGATAATCGGTCGATGTGTTATTAATTATAAGTAAAATTATAAATAACCTGAAGCGAAATCTCATCATCGTCTCTCATCACATAGTCCTGCATGAGAACGGCACGGGCTCCGTCCACGAGGTTGTCGTCTTCGTCAATATCGTGGGGCAGCTGTCTTCTGGCCGGCAGAAGCGGTCCAGCCGTTACCGCCGATCCCCCTCCGAGCGCTACCCTCCTCTCCACGTTTTCATTGCTCTCCGTCTCAGAAGTGTCCCACTCGGAGTCACCTAAGTTCAGTTCAGGAATGAATTAATTAACACGTTCACTGCGCATTATAGTTTGCCAACATTGGCATGCCAAGAAATTCTGATATTTTATGGTACCTCTATCAGCTCTCCAATAAAAAGAATATAGATTGATCGCAATTTGACAGACTAGACAATATTATATTTACAGTTACAAAGATTTACACTCGAGATAATAGGAAAATGAATGACATGTTTATCATGTCAAGAAAAAGGGATCGACTAACACTCAAATCAATTAAAATATTAGAAAAAGATACAAATATGAATTTCAAAATGATAGTTGATACAGAAGCTTAAGTATCATCTTTATTTTGTATTTGAATTTGTTATTCCTTGCAAATCCCGCTTTATAATGAAGTTTTACTTACTATCAGAGTTGTAAGTGGTTGAGAATTTCTCAAGAGGCAGCGGCAGCGAAAAAGGTGTGGTGACATTGGAGATAGACATGCGACAGTTTTCTCCCAGCCGATCACCGGAGAAACTGTCCAAGAGTCCTCGACTGCTGGCGTTCCAATTCCACTGGCACACTTGCGACTGTAGAAGCAAAAGAAAAAACAATATTCAACAAACTGACAACGATGATGACATATTATATACAGGGATTTTCAAAGAGCCAAGAACACGAGGGCCAGAACAGGTGAATTGTGTGTAATTTGGGAATGTTTTAGCTGTTTGTATAACTTTATAATGCATACATTTTATGTCATAATTCAATGATTTTTTGTGTGAACTCGCCAAGTATAATTGAAAAATCTACACATGATGGATTTGCTGCTATGGTTTTTTTTTAAACAAAATACATATTTTAACTCTAAGATCAGTGCTTCCCAAAATTTTCATACACAGCCCTCTGAAAATGAAAAACATGATCCACGGCCCCCCTGAACATAAAACACGTTCTGCGGCGGCCCCCAGATTGGAAAGTGCTGTCTTAGATTATCACAGATTATCTATATCAGCTTTGCCTAGTTTGCGAAAATATCACATGGCAATATATTAACTGCCATATTCAATAATGAGTGTTTTTATTTTGAAACATGTCAACTGTAGTAATAAAATAAAGTGTTCATTGTTCTTTTTTCTTTTATTATGATACATAAAGTGCCTTGAGTGCACACAAATTGTACACTTACATAATTAAGGATTTTTAAATATTTTTTTCCACAAAATAAAGATATTCGGAATTATTAATGACAGAATTCATTCATGAATAAAATAAAAACAGAATTGTATTACGGTTATTATTAAAAAAAGATATTACAATTTTACCGTTTTTTAAGACGGTCTAAAAGCTTGAGGTATTTTCCGACAGTACCAATCCAACTGCCGTGCTACTAAAAGGGTTAAATTCAATGTTACTTTAGAAACACGGCATATGTGTGGAATAGGCGAGATTATTACCAAGGAAATGCTTTATTCTTGATATATATGACAACCATTGTAAAACTAGTTGAAGCTAAGTGTTTTTAATAAAATTTAATAACAAACTACTGACCTGCTCTTCAAAAGGCAGCTCTCCATTCTCCCCAGCCTCTTTTTCAGCATCAGCCGCAACTTCCAACAGAAAAACAGCCAAGGCGAGTACATTCTCCGGAGGAGGACGTTTCCGATGGGCGGCTCGGTGCAAGACTGCCAGCAGGGCAGCGTGGAGTCTACCACACCTGACCACTTGCCTCGGGTCGCAGCCTGATCCAGCAGGTGGCGCCTTGGCAGGTCTTAATGGAGGCCAAAGCGCAGGTGCCCGGCCAGTATTTGCATTTGCCGTGCTTGATGTTGTGCCTGCTGTTGTGCCTGCTGTTGATCCTGTTGTTGTTCCCGCTGTTGTACTCGGTGTTGCCTCTGCACCTGCAGCACTGCTTGCGCCGAGTACTGTACCCCCCGGAGCCGTGTTACAGTTGGACGGAGCCAGCCCCGATGATTGCACACTATTGCCATAGAAAAAATATTACATTAACCTTTCAACCCAGTATGGCGTACACAGCATTTATAATAGCAAAAGTTCACCAATTTCATTCATATAACTGTATTTCTGATAAAGATTTGATTAAAGTTATAGTTATAAATAATTAACTGTTTTTTAAAATGGTGAAAACAAAATATATTGTTAACTATGGTCGGAGCTTTTTAGTATTTCCTAGTCAGGATAAATAGAAAGACACTCACTAAGCAGTAAATCTATCCATTGAATTCTGGAAGTCTCTCCTATGGACGGCACGTTGCAGGACGTGAAGCGGATCATAGTGTGCAGCCCACACCGCAGCTCGTGGTGCAAACTGTCCTTGCTCCAGTGTTTCTGAACCACGTGGTGGGGATCGATAATAAGACAACTGAAAATAAAAACCTCATTGAAATTTACAGTCATTGTAAACATGTCCGCTCTACGTATGCTTCGAATTGAGAGTGGACATGGTAAAAAAAAGGAATGGAGCTTATAACAAAGAGTAAGGATAGGAGGACATGGCTAGAACAGGACTATTGGTAAGCTGATCGCTCCCACTACATCCCATATCTAGAATAGTATGTGTGAGAGGAAATTTAGACAGTGTGGACATCAATTAATAAATCAAGTGGTAAATCAATTTTTGAAACTGTCCATACTGGGATTCGAACCCGTCAACATTACAGCTGAAGACAACGTGAAGTTGAGCACTCGGCTGTAGGTTTAAATTTTTTATTTACAAGTTTTCATCTCTATTGATTTATACCTCTTTGAGGACAGTCTCGAAATTTCTAGTGTGTGCATTTCCAGATCGTTCAGGCATCAATTCTAACAGCTGACTGTGAGTTTTGTCTCCGGTTGCAAGGAGTGTACTGATCTCCAAACGGGATTGGGTCAACTCGTCATTACCTGCAACATAAACAGTATATTAATAGTCTCATGAGTCGGATGAGAAAAGAGTGCCCTACCAAAGATTACTTTGACTTAAGAAAAGAAACGTTCCGGTAGTGAATTTAAATTGCGAGTTGTTTTTTACTATTTTAAAAAGATGCAAAAATCTTGCTAATAGGTTATGCTGTGAAACCTATGACATAAAACTAATAGCTTTAAATGCTCGATTCAGTCACAAAAAACTTTTCATAGAGAAAAAACGCATTTTGGTTTTTCGGAATATATGCAAAATACAATAAAACCATAAAATTATGTAAACCTACCCATATTTGTTCTCGAAGATACGATCATGGCCAGAAAAGTTAAAAGTCCCTCCAACATCGTATCTTGCTCCTGTTCCTGGGCCGGACTTAACGAGCACATGCTCAACCATTCACCTACTCCAAATCTAAGCAAAAAAAAATAAAAAATTTTACATGTTGATAAGGTTTGTTTTAGCCATGTACGTTCACTACATATGGACTTTTAGTGAAGCAGCTTGCCCACATGCTCTTCTCTGAAACTTGTTAATTTACAAAAATGGTTGTAAAACTAGTTGCTCAATACGGTTGCTCAACCTAAGAAGAACGGAATTACAAATTTCATTTTGCCACATTTCTAGGATCAGATGCAATAGTTAAAAATTGAGAATCGATATTCAAACCGTGACCCAAATTGCTGACCAAACCAAGCGCTGAAAATTCGGCTACAAGACTAAAACAAAGACCAAGTAAGTTATCTTTATTAATTAAAGTGTACGTAAACAAATTAAATGTTAGCACAACTTAAATAATCCAATTCATCTACAGAACATTCTTTGCTGTCTTAATTGTAGGTTGAACTTGTTCATCTTATCTTGCTGTTAGGTTCAGTTTTTCTATGGTTTACATTTACTAGTTTTCTTCAAACATAAAATAATGAGCCGTGCAAACATATTTTTAGATACAGATATATTATATCGACTGTGGAAAAGAAAAAGGACGTAGCCCACACATAGCAAATTTTACAGGAGGTGCAAAAACGTGTTTTAATGATTTTGAGCCATATGCAAATTATGAATTATACACAACCTCGAAGTGCACGGAGACTTGTAAACTGGTGTTTAATTGATATAATCTAATATTAAATAAAGAAATTGTCTAGGAAAAACCTTTATTTCCGTCTTTTTTTTAGGTTTTAATATTTTACAAGGTCATCTTTTTCCAACATAAAAGCTAAATTTAGATACTAATTCGGCATTGGCAGCTTGCATCCTTTTGATAGAATGTGTATCAAGTTTGATACATTGTGATCATTAAAAAAACTGTGGGTTACGTCCTTTTTCCTTTCCACAGTTGATATATATAACCTCACATATTTAATCATTTTTCGATTGAAACATTTTTCCCACTATGATTGTTTACATGAGTTCATTATCACTTGGCTCTGGCTTTCTTTACAGACAAATCACAGGACTGCTAAGTTGGAATCAAACACTTATATGTAACACAAATATATAATGTGAAGGATAAATAGCTTACGTGTTGATGCAGATGTCGAGGAATTGACCTTTGGGCAGATGAGAGGCGCACACTTGCAAGAAGTAAATGTCCATGTCCACCATGGAATTGCAGAAGTTGGCTTGGATGTAAGTCATAGCCTGGCCTTTGATTTGAAGACCATTCCGCACCCAGATTCCACTCAGGATTTCATAGAAGAGACTCTGAAAAGAATCAGAAAAATAACAATTATTATTATATTCAACAAATACCGTAATCAATTTTTAAATTAAAAAACTCCATAAGCTCAACGTTTTTATTTAATTTAGAAATACTTTTACTATCTGCATGTGTTCAGAAATATTTTTTCATTTACCCAAGATGTGCAGTGTACTGCCATAAAAAATTTAGTTCAGTTAAATGTAGCTATAACATCATTGTAAATAAATGGCTATAAGCTTCAGATTAATAAAAAAATGTGTATTTTAAAATATGATGAATGACATTCTTCAAATGTTTTAAAAATCAAATTAATATAGTCAATGATTTGCATATTATTTTTTAACTAGAAAGATAAACAATGTGTCCATAGAGTGCAGAAGGGAGTAGTGAACCGTGAATGGTAAAACTTATCTAAGGAACTCATCCCAAACAATTGCCTCAAGATTATTGTTATATTTAAAGTTTTAACGCTCGAGTCGCTTGCAAGTTTAGAAAATTCATCTTGTTCGTTTTGATTTGTTTTGAGATGGTAACTTTTTCAATTTAGAGGTTCCACAAGAATATCTCAAAAAAATTTGGAAATGGGCAACATACTTGTACAATTATTTTTCTGAATTTCTTAATCAAAGTGTGGTAACCATGTACATATATGACTTTTATCAATAATATAATTATTTTATTGATCAACTCATCATTGATTAATTGATTTATATCAAGCAATAAATTATGCTGTTGTATTTCTAGAATATCTTGGTTTAGAATATTCAGTGCTTTGAATAATATCCATACATGATACCGTTCATGAAATTATCTACAACTTAAAAATAATTAACCCCGACATCTGTGACCTTACAGCCGATCAACAAACAGTAATGTACAGTCAAAGAATTTCAAATGTATACAGTTGGGATACAATCTGAATCAGTAGTCTCCAAACAGGGTTCCGTAGGTTCTGTCAAGGCGGTCCGCGAGTTGCTAAGTCATATCATTAACAGATTTCAACAAACCTTATCGGAATAAAATAGAATATATGTTTTACATAAAATTCTTTTATTTAATATCGCAACAACTGTTTCCAAACCCTGAACATGTATTTAAATAAAGAGTATTTGTTTACCTTTGAAATGAATGTGCATGGAGTTGTGAAAGTATAAAAAAAAACTTTATTACTCCAAGTGATTATTGCCTTAGAAAATGATATTGTTCCTAATTTCACATTGTGTATTACTGTAATTCAAACAAATATAATGTTTTTCACAAGGGTTCCACGAAACTAATTGAAAAAAAATATATTGTTAAATGATAATAGATATCGCTGTACTGAAATCAAAATTATTAGACTCACCATTCAAAATATATTTTAGTCACCTCTAGATATAACCGGACATGCAATGTTATTTCTATTAATGTTGTTTTTAAAAAAAATGAGAAACGTTGGTATATGTATATAGACTATGGGTGAATTTAAATGTTTAAGTGTACCTAACCTAAAACAATATATTTTTTATCAATTCATTATTTTCAAATATTTTTTGCTGCAACGAATTGTATCGCGAATGATTTACCAGTTTAACTGTTATATTATAACATATTGATAATCATCAATAGACTATGGCGAGGCATTGATGTACTTAAACAAAACAGATACGAGGTTGAGTCAAATCGGTGATAATATATGTACATGTTTAATTTTCCAAGATTCTAGTAGGTAACACCAACGTAGTTTTCTATTCGCTTATTTATGTGTGTTCAATTATTGATAATGACGATCGAGTGTGACGCCTGAACATAAAAGCAGGCACGAACTGAGATTTACAATGAAACTAAAGGATTGAATTATCTTGAAATAAAAATGTGATTCTTTCTTCGCTAGCGTTCATCAACACACAAAGAACTTAGCATACAGTAATAACATAGCGAAAAATATGTAAATTTAAACGAAGTATTCCTGATTCAAAAAAATCTGAGTGGTAACAGCCTGTAAAATATTTGGAAAGAAAAACTATTCAATCATTCCATACTTTTAATTTTGTTTACCCTGCTACTTTACACTCGAGAGATGTAAAACAGTACAAGCGAGCTAACTAAAAAAATATAACAACATTTCATTAAAACGGTTTTATATTAATGCGCAGTATAGATATACCGACTAGGGTTCGTAATACCGGTATTACCGACATAAATATCCCGGTATTAATTGTGTACTTCCAATCCGAACCAACGGGTTTTAAAATGCAAAAATACCGGTATTTCGGAATTGAAATACTTTAAACCTGTCAAGACATTTTTAAATGATGACAACATTTTTCAATGAAGGTATTACCTGCAAACACGGCTTATTCCAAAATGGTTAAAAATAATACTTAAAAACAATGTACATTTTAAAAGTATTTTTAGTAAAATAAAAATAATAAAACATTTTTAGTACTTTTTCCACATAAAATTTATTGGATCAGGACCGGTTTCGCTCAATGTGAGCATTGTCAACTGATAAGAAATTCAATGTTATTATTTGTATTATAATGCCATTCCATCAAGTATTGACAGTAAACACATTAAAAGTATTTTTAGTCTTACATTACTTTGGAATGATATTTTGGATGTTGTCAAGCCATGTATGAGACAGATTTAAAAAAATACTTTATTTGTATCTACTAAATTACATTCATGGTAAGGGTTGTCAGATTTCTTACAAGTCAAACCGGGACATTTGTCCGATTTGCCGATCAGCGTTACTCGTTTTTTTTTCATAGCTCTTCCAAGACTTTCGAATCCTAAAACCCAAGAATTAACCGATTTGTTCAAAATATCAGCGTGATTCGTTTTTTTTTTAACCTTTCGAATCCAATATCTTAAGATTTACCGATTTCTCCAAATAATCAGCGTGACTCGTAAACCGGGACATTAGGGCGTCCCGAAAGTTTGTTCGGAAAACCGGGACACGAGACTCAAAACCGGTGTCAGTCACGATTAATCGGGACGTCTGACAACCCTATTCATGTTTCAACAGCTTTGGAGTGAGTCGGATTTCCAAGTAATACCCTCAAATGGTGTATTATTATTTTAAGAAACCGCAAATCGTTATGAAAATCACCCGTTTATAATAATGCATATTTTTAATGGCGGTATTTTATAATTTAAAAAAGGTATAGAAAAACTAATTTTGTTTTACATACTCGCCCGGTATTGAAATATTTAAAATACCGGTATTGATTTATTCGTCCGGTTTTGTAATCTTGAAGACCGACTGACAAATCAAGCCACAATTTATTGTGATAAATTATTTGAAAGCAATAAATCTGAGGTCAGCTCTGCATTGGTCGAGACAGAGAGAAAGCGCAATAGCATGTTGGCAGAGAGAGAAAGACAGTGTCACACAATGAAGCCGAAATAATACACGGAGGTTGGTTAGTTAGAACGGTTGGCTGACAGTTTTTTTCCGGTTCAATCGAAACCAGTTGATATAGTCTCAGTCGCGGCCCGACAGTCGCGGAGAATTAATATCGTTATAGCGTCAAATTCCAGTCGCCAAACATGTTGCCGCGAGGTTGGCTGTTCCCAATTGCCGGGCTGTTGTTAATATTCGCCCCCGATCCCGCGGCACCCCTCATCGAAGACGCCATCGAAATAATACAACTACTCAAGGAGGTCGGCAGCGGGATCCAATCGACCTGGGGAATCATTGCCGACGTCGAGGACATCAAGATGCCGAAGGAGAAAAGGCTGATGTCAAAGCTTGCGCAACTATCGAGGAGGCTGGATAGAGTCCAGGAATCGATCGACAGCAAACACAATGAAATGGTGTCCAAGGTACGTGGGGGTTCTTAAATCAAATCTGATACAAATATCCATATCGGCGACTTCCTTGAATTGAAGTGAGAATATAATGGCCTATACGATGATATAAATTCATTGTTTCAACACAACGAAAAACAATGGTTCAATAAACTAATATAAAATTATCATATCATAATTATAATGACTTCATCGCCATTTTTACAATAAATAAACAAACATCATGTGAAGTAGTTTAAATCAGTGCTTCCTAACCTTTTTCATGCCACGGACCCCTAAATCTGAAAACAATAATCTGTGGACCCCCGATTTTTTTTTATTTCACATGCTCATATTTTACCACAAATAATGTTGAAAGAATGAAAATTTTCGCGCCACGAAAAACCTGCGGACCCCAGGTTAGGAAGCACTGGTTTAAATGATATCTTCCCATTTAGAACAAAAAGTGTTTATGTTCATTTCAAACAATTTTGATGCGCGAAACCCGGTTCTGATCTTTAATAAAACGTGGAACTACCCCTTAATAAGTGATTTATTTTTTAATGAAAAAATATGTTTAGGCGCAAGTTTTGTACACATGTGTTAACAATGTGACAACAATCCCCCACTACGGCACCAATAAAGTGGCAGACTACAAGAGCACAAGGCAGCTGCTTGCTGTCTTTAATTATCTTGTTCGGATGACGGTTTAAGATTATGATATTACCTTATTGAAAGATGTTTTTTAAACGCATCTTTGACATCATCCATACCTATGTGAAGAATGACATCGGCTTTGGGTTTGTGTAATGATTAACCCTTTAGGCACGGCTATCTAAAATAGATTTTGAATAGCGGCTGTTTCGTAACCAATGGACAGCAAAATGAGCCGCACATGAACGGGTGTAAAAACTGATTTTTCGTTTCGAATTAAATTTCTGGCGGCATTCTGGACAAATAATTTTGGTACCAGTGGTTGTCAAGTTTTTTTATTTCATCAAGTTATTACTCACCGACCGGCGATTTATTGGCGCTTTATTAAAACGCCAAAAACTTTCAAAACTTTATATTGAAAATGAAAATGAAAAAAAAAACAGTATTTTGCATATAAAAATATATGATTAAAAGTATAAATATCTAAAGCTTCAAATTATTTTAATGAAATCTGCGAACTTCTGCAATTACAAATGGACATCAAAACATAGACTTTTTGACGTGCTGTGCACGTTCGTCCAGGATTGAATGAGTGCCATTTAGGTATATAAATGATAAATAAAATATGGGAACAGGGACTAGGTAACAGGGAACTAGGGTTTGCCATTCTATCCGACTATTCGCTGTCGGGATTATAACATATTTTTGAAGACTTTGAAATTGTTATAATTTTTTTGAGCATCTATTTTCTATATCGAAGACTAAATTTGTGTCCAATAAAATACATTCTACAGAGTAGAAACACCAAATTTATAAACATTTTTAAAAATTGTGAAGATCGACCGATATTTTGTTTTATTATGGATTTAAAGAGAACTGCGCTTTGATTTAGGATCGACCGATTGACAGCACATGAATTTAAATAGCTGAAAAACTAGATTAAACAATTATTAGGTATGTTACAAAACAGATCAAGAACGTGTTGAAATGCATTGTATACTATTAATGTGTTTTTGATTTTAAATTCTTCATACTTTTCTGAATTTAAAACATTGCTTGTTTTAAGTGTGTTTGAAAAAAATGTATTCTTTAATTTAATATCCTATCAAAGCGAAAAACAAACATGTTCGCATTGTCTTTTGTGATTTTACTCTCGATGTTTTAGAAGCGAGATCCCGGTATGGCAGTCCTTATCGATACTACTTAAACAACCAATGATAACATGAAATTACTGAGGGTGAAGCTAGACCTTTGTTTGTATAGCAATAATAATTATGAAAATAAAATAAATAAACAATGGTCTGCGTCATCTCAGTTGGATTCGAACGTTTCCTATCAATTGGGTCTGCATTATCGTGTTTACATTGTGTGGGGAATGACGGTTCGATTTTAAACAAACTTTCAATAAGTATCGCATGACAATAGTATCAATCCAATCCAGCACTTCTCAACATTCGTTACACCGCGACACACATGAAATATGAAAACCACATAAATGACACCTCAAAATAGAAACCATTTATAATACTTATATTAAATTTGATTCAGTATTTCCACTGAGCTGCTCCACGCAAGTACAATGTCTGTTGACAATGATAATTATCACGGACCTTTTGTGCGATCCCGGGGTTTCGGGATTGACAATTTTTCGATCCCGGGATCCTGAGATTGAACACTCAACATAAAATCGTGTATAAATTGGCATTCGGAATTGAGAAAATTCGTGGTCGGCGATTTTGAAATCCTGGGATTTTTCAAACAATTTCATGTCAATTTCAAAAACCCAGAAATTTGAGAGTTTCCCAAAATAACTAGCGCGAGAGCTTTTTTTTAGCTCTCCCGTGTTTCATTTTCTCAATTCCAAAATCCCGGGACATGTACTGTCACAATTCCGAGATTGAATACCCTAGTTATTTCGAGACACGCACGTAATTTACAACGGAAGGTTTTTTTACAAAAACTGTCACTTGCTGATATTAAATTGAAACGCAATATTAACAAAAAAATTAAAAATGGTGAATTTATTATCTACCACTTGAAAATGGTTTTTAAATTGTACTATTTCGTATCGAAAACGCATGTCTCAAAAAATGATTTTCTTTGTAGGATTTTAGATATGGCATTGTAGATATTATATGGATTAGGTAAAAGCCCAGCCGAATTTATACAGATAACTTTTTTAAATAGATTATTTGGAGAATATGTATTCACCGGAAATGGACAAACTGTCACTTGCAAGTTGAATCTTTAAGGATTGGGCCTCCCTTTACTTATCAAGAATTTTATAATGACAGATGTTGAGACTTGGTAATCGCTTATCCAGTCAATGAAAATTAAAATGCATGCCGGCCAGTTCTATAAATTTAGATATGGACCAGCGAGAAAAATCAGACAAGAGTGAATTTAACATTAATCTTTTTCAATAACAAATTCGATGGCTCTGCATGACGGAATACTACAGATTGTTTTATCACTTCCTATCCGGACGTGGACCAGTGGACGGATAGAGTTTATCAAGTTGTTTGCAACAAGATCGTTACGTATAGCATCGGTAACTTTGCGACTGCATGCGGAGAGCGAGTAGAAATCAAATTACATAAGTTTTAACAATAAAAAAAATCATTTAACTTCAGCACACTTGGAAATAAGTCCCACCGTTTAACCTTTCCTCTGTGGTATACATTTATTTCATATATAATGTCTAGTAAGTGTTGTTAATGTACTTTATTTATTCAATTAAGCTACACCCAATACTTACGTAAATCTAATTGATTTTAGATTGTGACATAATTTAATGACTTAATCTAATTCAATCTAGATTGAATTCATTATAATTATGATTTAAATCTAGATCTACCAAGAGTTGTATCAATTATTCGTCCGGAATTCCTAGTTATGTTATACCGGCCGTTAACACAATTTTTCAGGAGAGTAAAAAGTTTTGAAATCGATTTCACTTGTTGGTGTTAAATAGTAGGTAAAGTTATTATTTAAAATATTTTACAGTACGTTTTATAATTTACATGTATGAATAAAGAATCTTATTTTACACATACATCTTTAAATTTTCGTTTAATACAATGGATGTTTGGTTGTCAAATGTATACAAGTTGCATATTTTTTAAACTTAGTAAATATGAAATTTCTAGCTTTAACCTTTTAGCCATGCCAAAAAATGTTATAAGCACTAAAGTATCTTTATATAAAATATATCTAATTGAATATAAAATACCGTGTCATTAATTGAAGAATATACATAATCATAACCGGGAGATTTTCATCAATAACATACAGTTTTTCAAAATAATAATACACCATTAAAAATTCTGGAACCTGTCTATATTGAAATAACTCTTAGCAATTTTATTAAAATATGTGATAGTAGTATATATAGCCAAGTATATATAGCCAAGTAAATGTACGTTTAAAGCATAGTTCTGACGATGGCGTAAGCCGAAATAGCTATCAACCTTTAACTTTTTAAAAACTGTAGAACTGAAATACCTTGATATTTTACCCTATTAAAATATGTGATGGTTTTTATACATTTAAAATTCGGTTTTGACTAATTTTTAATACTCGAATACAAGTACATATTTCAGTAATGAAAGAACAATAAATATCGGCATTCCGGATTCGGTAATACCAGTACTGCAATCACTCACTATACATAAGGTCTATAATAATATAAAATTGTATAGATTTGAAAAAATAGAGTAATAAACCGACATCTGGTGTGATTTTCAGCTCCTGATTCAAACTCCTCAGACAATACGACTGGAGTTGCGACTAAACAAGCTGGCTGAAGCTCTGGCCCGCATCAAGTGGTCCGAGAATACGATGCGGAGGTTCGCGGATGACCACAAAACCGCCGAAAGACTCACACTGGAACAGTTCGCCAGGTCGGCAGTGGCACACGAGGCCGGAAGCATCAACGACATGCTCGACACGATCCACGATCTCGTGACTCCGAACACTTCCGATCTGGGGATTCTGAACACTGGGCTGATGGAACTGCTTCTCGCAGCGATGAAGGTATTTTGAATGGTAAAAAATAGTATATTCTTCGATAAGTGGAGGATGTACCGAAATTGTTAAAACGAACATATAGGAAATTTACAATGTTTTCAGAATAATGCGATGCACAGAACAAGTGCCGCAGGCGAATTGGTTTACCTTATACATACAATATTAGCGAAGTCAATCCTAAGTTGAAGACATATATATGCGTATTAGAGGTCTGCACGGGCCAAAATTTTACAAAACTACCCGGTCCGAGCCCGAAAAACTCACGCCCGACCCGGCCCGGGCCCGAGTCTAATACCGCACTTGTTACCCGAACCCGACCCGAAACTCTTTATTTTAGCTCACCGAGAAATTTGAAATCCTCGATTTGCTATACTTTTTCCCAGATTATCTCCGAAAGTCCTTTTTTTTTTTTAGCTCACCGAGAAATTTGAAATACTCGATTTGCTATACTTTTTCCCAGATTATCTCCGAAAGCCCTTTTTTTAGCTCACCGAGAAATTTGAAATACTCGATTTGCTATATTTTTCCCCAGATTATATCCCAAATTCCAAAGCCCGGCCCGAGCCCGACTCTCAATTGCGCTTACCCGCCCGAGCCCGGCCCACGGGCCGGGTCGGGTAAGAGCCCGTGGGCCAGGCCCGGGCCCGTGCAGACCTCTAGTGGGTATAATGCAAATCAATTCAATGATACGAAAGAAAATTTATAGTAAAATTTAGAAGAACAAAAACAAAATAAGCTACGCTACTAGTTTGCGTTTTAAATATTTTTTCTAATAATATGAATGTTAAACCTGTACAAAATATTTATTGCTCAGAATATTTGAGATCAATTGACTAATTCAATCCCGTTCCTCAATATTACTAAGCTACTCACTTCCTTGATAGCTGATGGTAAGTAAATTGTATTTTTGATACATTCGCCCTCAAGCTTTCTTTTGATGTTTCTTTTCAAAAAAAGTCAATCCGATAGTCTCTCTCCTTTATCGTAAACATTTCTTCTCCAAGAACACTGGACTAAAATATACTATTCATCGTTATAAAGATTGAGCCAGCTCGAATTTTTCATTTTATTCCGTAAATATTTCTAAAAAATAACTACATGTTACGATTTGTATGCCGAAAATACCAAAATCACTAGTTTATCTTTGCTTCTCTAAGTCTGACTAAAGTTTTGAAATCGTACAATAATATTTACGAATTCGTCTTAGGAGCATACATAAACAATTATAAAATATAATGTGGATTAATTCTTATCAGTGTGTATGCAGTACCTATCCGAGGGAACAGTGATGCTTTAGCAACGACAACCATGTTGTCAATCGAAACTGTCAAGGAACGAGTGCACAAGTAGTAAAATAATATATCATTATTATGTTCTTTTCAAGAGGAGTGAATGGACATCTAGTGGAGTATTCTTAATTTTAACAATGTAGGTTCACTTTACGATAGATTACTATTAGGCATACATCCTAGGTCCTAGGACCTTTTAAAATGGGGTGGAAGTCAATGTCAAATGTCAAGTGGACAAAATTGATTGATACATTTTTTTCTGTGCTAGCAATGCGTTGCACTTAAAAGTTAAAAATTCAAGTACAAGGACAATTTACGAAAAAGAAAGCACATTTGACACACGTTTTGTAGAAGATTGTAAATTCTTTTACGGTTTTAGGTTCCCTGGCGACTCATTTTAAAATTCAAGCAGTAACTATCAAATACTTTTCTTGATTCGAAAGTTGGTTGATTTTATAATTTCCTTTCTTTGTGTCTTCTTTAAAAAAACAACACTACATAATGTGTTATGATTTTCCTCAAAACCGGAGATCTACTAATTTTAATTTAATAGTACGTGAGTTCAGGAAAACGTATAATTTTTCATAGTTTTTATTTACTAATAAAAAGAACAGGATTGGAAACTTAAAAAAAATAACTTATGTGGTCTTACATATTTTCTGAAGAACTAAATAAATTTGTTGTTAATTTCAAATAATAATGAAATGTTTGGCAAGATCTCATAAAATTTAATTTGGTAACTAGCAATTGTGTTTTTTTTTTTTGCTCATTCATTATATGAAAAAAAAGCCGCGGGTGCACAAGCGCCGGACAGACATGAAATACATTTCATAATTACGAGAAAGATCGTATTATTGAAATTATACAAACAAACATAGTTTGGTGGAATTGTTCAGCACTTAATTCGAACAATTTCACTCAACTGCTTTCTGCTTTCGGTTGAAACATTCCCAGTGTTCCATTCTGTCACATTTTTCTGAGTATTTTAATTGGGAATGAGTGAATAATTAACAAATATTATTATACTTGAATTTATTCTTACAAAATGTGTTAAAGTTAAATTCGTCCATAAAATTGTTTCTAATTATTAAAAGAACAAGATCACTGCTCCAAATATTGCCACCGGGAATTAGTGTTTTTTTTAGTTTTGGCACCTTTTTTGAAACAGTTAACGTGGGTTGCTCTCACTCTGAGAAATTTTTGAAGATTATGGCGTCCCGAAACTGCATGAGGACAACGGATAGAACCCAGCAGGGGGCTTCCAATATTTTAACAAGGGGCTCGCTTAATCTCAAAGCGATTCGCGGTGTGCTGGGAAGTGGATTTTTTTAAATCACTCTTAAGCAATTAATTATATGCAATACTTAAACAAGCAATCGATTGTTAACAATTTACCACGAAATAATCAATGTAAATGGCTAAACATGTACTATTGTGTATACTTAAGATGTCGAAGATAATATGGAAGTCAGAAATTGCAGTTATTTATTCTGAGAATATTATTTTCGCCAAAATAAACAAGGGGCTCGCGCGAGCCCACCCCTGATAGAGACCACCATAAAACGCGACGTATGGTCATATCGAGCATCATGTATTCTCACTAGATATTTGATACACGTTATTTCTTGGTTTGGTATCTTCATGTTGTTGGTATACTGGTAGAAGGCGTTAAGTCAAAAATCGTTAAAATTTTAACACCCCTATTTATGCAATATAAATATTTATTATCGTTACAACCCCTTCATGATAAATTATCAAAGAATTCGATCCACAATTTTTGCTAGGAATTGACCTCTATATTAGTATGTAAAAATACATAGGATTTAGCTGAACTTGTTTTACAGACGATACCGCGTATTAAAATCTATCTATCTGCAGACATAACTCAAAACAGCCGGTTTTTGACATAACGCCTTTTACAATTATACCGACGATTATATGAACGTATTAAATTTACGGAGGGTACACTGCAGCATATTGGCAAAGGCAATCGCGGTTATTGTCTCTCAAGCAGTTAATACAAGTTTGTATGTTGTGTTCTGAGCCCCCTAATGTCATGAGTTTACTGCGAGTTCGTTGGAACGTAATATGTATCATTCAAGTCGAATGAATGTCACAAGAGTTATTAAACGAATTAAACGGAAATGACGTTTGGTGTAATGCATACTCCTGACAAGATTAACCGCCGAGGAGCGAGTTATTTTTGACTAAAAAAAATGGATACGGATCAAGCTAAGAATATTTTTTTTTCAAGAAGTACTTAAATATTGTTTTTGAATGTAAAATTAAAAAAATAAATAAATATTTTTCTAGAAGCTATTACTTTGAATATGGGTCTAGATCTTTTTTTCTCTCATCTCTACGTATGACGCTTCACAGACGTCGATTCCAGGAGAGGAGTATACACGAAAAGGAATTTTACGCTCAATATTGTTATGGCTAACCGATAAGTTTTGCTGGTCGATTGCTAGCTAGAAATGTGGCCAGAGTTAAATACGACTATTGTTAAATTTAAAAAAATCTAGCGCTGACTGCTGATGATGCTACATGGTTCAAAAATAAATTAACAGTTGACTTAAAAGAATAGAACAAGACAACATTTTCATGGAGAAGAAATTCATGTCTCGATATCTCCTCTCTCACACACAAGTTGTCCTTATATTTTATATTCCGTGAAGCAACTAATGGTGGTCCATTAATGTTTTCCGAGCAATACATCAATTCACAGATGCAACCTCTGAAATGTTTGCCGATTTTCGTGACGTTATCATATTGAACACGGGCAGGTTATGCTGGCAACTAAGCCATGGTCTTTAAAGAATATCATATGATATAAATTTAATTATATCAGACGAACGGGCGAATCCAAATGACCTAATATTTGTAGTGAACTTGACACTTGCTCATCTATATATATATATAGCAATAATAGATATGCTGCGAATTAGAACGGATTCTTTCTTACAATAAAACTCCGTACACCGATTTTTCGTGCACAGAGAATTAGCGTTCGGAAGAATCTTGTACGGAATATCACAAAACCCACACTTTTATATTGCTTTATCAATTGACAACGCTGTGGTTTGCGCATCGTAGAATCTTGAGAACGCTACAAACGAGACAAAAACATTTTATCACTGTCAATACTCGGTGGAAAGGCATTATATTAATAAAGACATTTTAGTTCTGCAAACAGTATATTGGAATATATGGAGGATACAAAAATTACTACATTTAATTTAAAACATTCATAACTACAGACCTACACCTACGTCGACCGCTAAGGCACCAAATAATATGTACCCAAAATTCGAGGTGGTACAAATCCGATGCTATGGGTTTTTTTAAATATAATTTGCCTCATATCTATGACTAAATTGCGTTACATTATTATTTGATCTACATTATTTGCAAAACGGATAGATATTAACTACATACAACCACAAGATGGAATTCAAAGGATTTTTTCGATAAAATGAAGTTATACATTATTCAATATTAAATGACGACATTCGAATCATTTTAAACGCTTTGCTCGTTTACTCTCATACGAAGTGACACGCATACGAAATAAACATTATATATAAAAGTTTTAAAACAAAATAATTATCATTTTGCATTTCACAATCTAAATTTAATTCTGTCGGTTATCAGGACTAAAATGAGAAATGCAAAACAATCCATGAGATGATCGTCAAATGAATATAATATTTTTTTCATGACAAACAACGATAACGTAATATGCCGATAAGAGTTTAGAGAGTGGGGTGAAATGGTAAACAAATCGGCATGAAAATAAAATCAAACGTGAGGAAACCACGTTCCGCCAAGTATTTTTGTCGGGCCTTACTTCAGGAGAAAAAAACAACTTTTTTTATTGATCTGAATTAAGGCAATTACGCCGTCCTGATTAAATCTGCAAGAAATGTTGTACAATAACTTCATTGGTTTAAATAAAACGTTTTTTATTTCTATCTGTACTCTTCGTTCGGACCAATTCGAGCAACTTTAACGAAATTTTGCTCGAAAGTTGATGGTTATTTTTGGACCAACAACTTACACGTGAACAATTTTCGATCGTGAATCTCAATAAAAATATCTTGAACAAATCTTAATACGTACACCTAATCGATTTGATAGTTCCAGAAATTGACGAGTATAAAAAAAAATCGCGTAAAAAACCTTACTTATCGTATAATTTGATAAATCGGTTGCAAAAATCTATGAAAAGCTAAAATTTGCTCTTCAAATTCGCGCAAAAAAAATATATTTTCAAACATTAAACATTAATTCTTCATTTAATATAAAAATACAATTTAAAACAGTATGCTAATATAAGCGAATTTTATATTGCAATTTCTCACACACTGCACTTCGGACGGAAATGAAAAAAATACCTACGCCAAGACGTGTCAAATTTAAAACAAAACAAACCCATTAAAGTATCCGTTTTTAATTATTGTTATCGAGTGTTGGAATATCATGTTGTGTAGTGGTAATACGAGTTAACAAATAAACGAGACAATAAAAATGCCCCACTTCGATATTGATGAGCTTGTGGAAGAGCACAGTCAAGAGCTGACCTCCGAAGAGAAGCTCTTGTTGCATTGTTTTTCACAGCAAGAAGTTTGTTAGAAGAGAGTTTGTTAGTGGAGGAGGAGGAAGTAGCAGAGCAAAAATATTCTGGCGCAATAAGAGAAATGCTGAAAGCATGGAAACTGTTGCATCGTAAATTGAGAAGCATCACTTTAATAAGGAGGTTGCTATGCGTTTTACAAATTTATTCGATGATAATGCTGTCACATTTTCACCAAATTTTGAAGCGTCGGCAAAAACAAATGTCTCTAGACAGTTTTCTGGTAAAAAAGAATTATTCATTTGTCATAAATAATAAACTAGTCGATTTTAATATTGTTTTTTGCAAATCTAAAAAGCATTCCAGGTTGTTACGCTCCTTAACAATTTATATGTATGTAATTTTATTTGAATATACATACGTTAAAAATATAGAAAAATGATTTTTTTTCGGCATGCATTATTTTATTTGGGAAAAATTGTTTCGCTTAACAAGTATTTCACATAACGAATAAGATTTTGGAACGAATTAAACTCGTTATGAGAGGTTCCACTGTACTTTGTAATGATAAGTTTGTTTAGCATTTAAGATTTTAATGCAGACATCAATTAATATAATTCTGGGATGCTTATATGTATTTAAATAATAAATATTTGAACAATAAAGATAACAGCGGGAAATGAGTACAAATAACTAAAATAATCTTACTTCATGATTATGGTTTTTTGTACAACATAGATACATCATACATCCGTTACAGTACAGATAGATTGTGGTAATAAGCAATGTGCATCTTATTTTCTTCGCTAATTACGACATTAGCGAGGCAAATCTGAAGGATTCTGCAAATAAGTTGAAATTATATATGTACACATATAGACCTGCAATAATTGTAGTACGTTTAAAATTAGAAGCGAATGGCATATGATTTTTTGATAATCTTTCCTTCTGTGCGAACTAGAGGTCAGCACTGGTCGAAAATTTGATGAAGTTACCCGGTCTGAGTCCGGTCAATAAGACCCGGCCCGGACCGAATCCTAGATTTATATTTCCCGGACCGAAGCGAAAAAAGTTTATTGAATTGTAGATTGTTTCACATAAAATGTGATAGGCTAATCATATTTTAAGGATTTCGCTTTTTTGTACATAAACCATAAACGAGACTTGCGACGACCTATATTGGAAAAAAACGCCAATCTTAATGAATGTGTTTGTCGCTCATATAATTTCACGGCTAAAACAAAAAAAAAACGGAAAACATGTTTATCTTCATATTGCAAATGCCCACATGAAAGTTATCAAACGGAAATAGTGCGGTCGTGTGATATGCACTGCACGCCGACCCATCACCATACAACTAATATTGACACTGACTTGATAGATACAACATTGTGGATGATTTGGAATTAATACTACGACCACATAAACCACATAACTATGAAGATAAGACAAATGTGGACAAACGATAACGTTTAACATTTTAATAAATTCATAAATTGAAAACGTACTGCACCCACACACAGTATCAAAGTTTAAATAATAACAAAAATAAACAAATTCCTGTAATATTGATTTATTTCTACAAAGAATTTTTAAATCAGGCATGTGCCACATCCTCCTAGTTCTGGTCCCTAATCATCGTCCTGTCTCCGAATCGAGGGCCGGACCAAATTCTCCGGACAAATTTAGATTTTTCTGAGTTGCCTGGCTGATTTTATATTTTAGAAAAATGACGTCGCTTAATTATTGAGAGGAATTGGATTGAAAACAAAAACAAAGAAGGTTGAATTTTGCTTTGTTCGATAATTAGTTAACTATGAATTAATAAAATAAAAATATATCTATATTTCGAATGAAACATAGGTAAGATAATACAATAAGCGTTTAAAATGAAAGTTATATGAAATATTGGGTTCGGTGATTGTCCCGTACACGAATTCTCCGCACCAACGTTCCCTCGAAGCTGAGCGCGCGCGCGGCAGCAGTTTGAAAGCCCCCGCGCGCTCATTCCGCGCTCCAAGACATGTATGTATTCAATTAATATTTAACTAACCGCGCAGCCTTTGAAATTTCCGCGCAGCTAACCTCTTGTTTTGCGCCGCACATCGATTATTTCTGCAATAAATTATATTTTAGATAATACTATAGAATCGGAGATTTGTGAACGGAAAAAAACCGTTACCCAATGTATTGATAAAAATTAAGCATAAAAAGCCTTGGATTTTTGCAGTCAGAGACCATTTGATAAAATGGCAAATATTTCTTTAAAAAAATAGGTCGTATTTTCAATAACGTGTTCACTCCGCCTATGGATTTTTTTGTGAAATGGTGAATGACAGAGACCTATAAGTTATAATTTTTATTTCTATATGAGTATTGTGTAAGAAAGACATCTATTTTCGCTTGAGTTATGGATGTTATCTGAGAATGAGACTTGATTCGTGTGATTAATAATAATTCACAACAACATAATATCGATGTCATGATAAGATAATGTTAAATACATAAATAGGTTGATAATAATCATTCCATATATGTGGCAAAGATCCAAACCAGATTGCACACCAAAACCAATGAGAATTAGTTAAAAAAAAATATCGTAAAAATAATAAGTCGTAATTTGTTTCTTTGATCACTTTTAAGGTGTTCACTGTCAATACTTGGTGGAATGGCATTATAATAAAAATAATAAAAGATTTTTAATACTTTTTCCACTTAAAATTTATTTGATCAGGACCGGTTTCGTTCCTCACGAGCATTATCAACTGATAAGGAAAATAAATTAAACAGTGCTATTTATACAAGTTAAATTGAAATAAAAAGGTGTAAGCAATTACTAACAATTAAAAGAATTTACAGATTACATTATAATTACACAAAATTAATAAACTTAACACCTATATTAATTGTATGTTTACTTAAAAAGTGTATGGAACCTCTCCGCTATACTGAAAAGACCTAGGTATATTCATCTATATTTCAATTTGATTCAAGAAAACAAGGTTATTTTTGAAATGTACAGGTTCCACACCTTTTTTTTATCGAAAATGGGTGACTTACGTATACATATATCGTGATCTATGCATCGATGTGCTGTGAATAAGTTAACAAGGGGCTCGCATAATCTGAGGGCTATTCACGGTTGGATTTTTTACTACGATTGTACCCAATTGCATTTTACCTAAATGCAATTTTACCAACTTACTTTCAGTATGTTATATTACACAAACGTCTACGTCTCTTTTATTATACACTCGATATAAATGAATTTTATAAGAGATTTTCTAAAGGCACCAGAATCTTTTGTTTCGAAATATTTTGACACCATATAAAAGGATTGCATTTGATCTGATAACACGATTTTTTTTCCAAATATGACAAAGGGTGGCTCACCATCCTGAATCAAATTTAACAAAGGGCTTGCACGAACCCCTCAGAGCCCCCCGTCAGTCCACTCCTGGATATATGTGACGTCATAATAATGCGACAGTTGCATAATTTCTGCACTCAAAATGCCCTTATTAATGACGACGAACAACCGCAGATCTTTATTTTTTTTTGAATTCTTGTTACCACTGAGAGAAAAAAAAATCAAATTACGAAACAGAATGGTGAGTTTCTTTGATTTCTTAATGCGAAATGTTATCGAGAATTTAGATTAATTATATATTATTGAAAAAGGTGTTTTGTAAAGTGAACTGTTTGTGAATTCTAAGTAGTCACAGCGTATGATTTGGTACTTAATATTTTATCGATACTATTCGATATGTAAGCAGCACTTACATTTGAACACCATTTCTTCCCAATTGTCAAACGCAAAACACGAGCTGCAATTGTTAGATTTTTTGGACAGTTTGAAAAATATGCACTGAAACTATAATTAGTATTGAATAGTCAGTTAATTTATACAATTTAAGTAAGAATGCTGTTGTATGTATTGTGTTTTTTTTAAATTCAGTGTATTGATTTTATCATGACTGACTAACTAAGTAGAAGGTATCTATTTTTATAAAAAGGGCAAACATAATATTTTTGTTTTGAAATACATATACATGTAACAAAATACATATACGCATACTACAGCATAATTTATATAAATAATATTTTTTCCTGGTTTACATTCTGGTGGTTTGACATTAAACGCAAGTTTTTTCAAAGTGGTCAAAGAGTCACAAGTTGTCCACAAACCGTCAGCAGTGCGCAGAATAATCTAACAAATTATGACGTCTCTTTGATAATCGAATTATTATTCTTTTCTAACAACGGATACAGATGTGTGGGAAGCATTTATTTGACAAAAAGAAAAACTCGCACAACAGACAAAAAGTTGGTACCATTTACTTCTATGGTTGAATGCGCTTTTATTTATTTAACCTTGAAGTTCATAATAGTTTGAATTTCGAATGCTCTCGAAAAGAAATGGACATTATAAAAAAAAAATAGTTTCAGCGGCGGTTAGGTTAGTTACATTCAAACAACCCGTTCCAAGCAGGGATGGGTTCTAACGTAATTCTACATATCGATATTATAAGTGTACCGATACTAGGATCGATAGGTTATATAAAAATGATACGGTCGCGGAACAAAAAGATTTTTTTAAATTATCTTATGTTATTAAATTTATTTTGCATAACTTATTTTAAAATATAAAGGTCGACGCCACTCATCGATTGAGCATTTATAACACAAACTATGTAAACTCGCTGAGCGACATTGGCCCGTGTCATATATTAAGAAATTATGGTATAAGTCCTACAAATTGATTCATAAATAAATATAAAAGTGGTTAACGTGGTAAGAGCTTTACCAGAGCAATCGTTTCCGTGATGCTTCCGAACAACTCTTCTCTAAATAGAAAACTCAGTAAACAGATTATTCCGTAAATTACAATGGAACCTCTCATAACGAGCACCTCTTATAACGAGTAATTCGCATAACGAGCAAAACAGATTGTGAATAAATGCTCCCTTAACGAGCGATATTTCGCATAACGAGTTACGCAGAAAGAGAAAGTCCCATCTTCACGTCACTCACCTGTGAGTGTCCACTCTAATAGCATGGGACTGGAGGAGGATAACAACGAAATAAATGAGCTTGTAGAAGAGCACAGTCAAGAGCTGACCACCGAAGAGCTTATGTAGTTGCATTGTTTTTCACAGTAAGAAGTTAAGGAGAAGAGTTTGTTAGTGGAGAAGGAGGAAGTAGCAGATCAACAATCTTCTGGCGCAATAAGAGAAATGCTAAAACCATGGGAAACCATTACACCGTACATTGAGAAGCATCACCCTAATTAATAAGCTATGCGTTTTACAAATTTATTCAATGACAAAGCTGTGTCACATTTTTACCAAATTTTGAAGCGTCGGCAAAAACGAATGTTTCTTACGAATAAATCTTTCTAGTAAAAAAGAATTAATCATTTGTCATAAATTCATACTAATAAACTAGTCGATTTTTTTATTGTTGTTTGCAAATCGAATACCAGGTTGTTACGCTCCTTTACAATCTATGTCATATATGTATGTCATTGTATTTTCATAAACGTTAAAATATAAAAATTGCTTTTTTCGGCATAAAACGCATTATTGTATTTTACATTGTTTTATAAGGATAATAAGAAAATTGTTTTACATAACGAGTAAGACTCTGGAACGAATTAGTCTCGTTAAGAGAGGTTCCACTGTATATCTTAAATAATCGAGATTCGATATCGAGACTATACGTAGTACATAACCTTTTGCTTATTTGCAACCTGAAATATAATTGACACTTGACCGCCTAGTACAATAAAACAGCTTAAAGACCGCTGGACGGGTATTGGAGTCTTTGAAAATCAATGGTTGCTGGCTGGCGGACTCATAATATATAGGATTGATTTCGAATCCCGGCAAGTTAGAACATGCGAGTTTGAGGATCTATAGTATTTCACATTTGTAGGAGACTGAATATGATATAAAAATGAAATAATCAATACGATTCGCGTATTATTAAGATGCGGTGAAGAATAATCAATTGAACTGTGAGTCAAAAGATCTAGAAAGAATCTTTAGAAAAAAATATCACCCGATTCGCCAATCAACGCGTTGCCAAGGACGAATACCATAAATTATTTTATATTTGTCGAAGAAGCGTTTCATAGGAGCCTGAAAGTTGCCGGAGAAAATCTGGCTATTTGTATAAAATCTGGGTAGTGAAATGTCGCAATTTATTTAAATGTAAAAAAAGGTTGAATATTTTTCAACTCCTTTTTGAACCACGATAAAATTTTAACTATTTTCATATGCTATGCATGCTTATAAAAAGTGCGCGCCCGTTTAGTTACCAATATATATTATATGCATTCAATGTTTTTTAAATTTTAATCGTTCAAATTATGTACAATCACACAAATTTTGTCACTAACAACCCGGGTTTCGCACATTTAGACATCTTCAGGCGTTTAAGTACACGGATGAACTTGAACTGACAAAAAAAACTGAAAATTTGTGTGAATGTACATAATTTGAACGATTCAAATTTAATATTGAAAATTCCACCGAGCACCTTCAGTCGAAATCTTAAATTGACAACGCATGCTTGCACTTGCGCGAAAGTTATAGTACAATTAAATTACAGTAGGTGGCGAGTGTGTTGTGCCATAGACAATCGGCAGCAAACGTCAAACAGACAGAAAAGGAAATCATGCACTTCAATAAACACAATTAAAACACAAGAACTTTGATTGGCACAGAGTGGTATCTATCGCCTCTCTTGTGGAGACTCAAGCTTCTTATGTAGGGCAGACAGGTTAAACCTTAAATATTATTTATGAACATGTGAAATAAAAATATTTCAGGAGTCCACAGATTATTGTTTTTAGATTTAGGGGTACGTGCAGTGGCGTAGCAAGGGGCGCGCGGTAGGGGCGGACCGGGCGGGTAGAGGTATACTTCGGTCACATTGCCAAACCTATCTCAATTAAAATCTCAGACGGGAAAGTAAGAATACATTGATACGATACAATCATCGACTACAAATTAATCCATGTTTCATTTCTTAAATAGGAGTCGAACAACCACCTATGCGAACTGAAGCAGTCTCCGCACCAGTTACTCTTCAATATGTACAACACGATAGCTCTGACAGAAATTAAAGGCTACACCACCATGCAGTTCTCGTGGATGCTTCTGAAACTTTATGGACACGGTAAGAAACTTCAACATCAATGAGTCCACAAAGTTTTCAAACAGCTTGTTTAGCGAACAGGGATTGCAATTTACTGTATGTTTGCTTTCGTTGCTTATATCATCAGATTATACGATTACACCTCTATATTTCAAGATCTGTAATTACCGAAACCTTTATATTGTAAATTATGTTATGAATATCTTTTTATCAAACCTTTTGTTTGCTTTATTTGACGCTCACCACCTCCTTTCTGTGAAATATAAGGTATCGCGATTGGTACAAAAACAAATAAAGTTAGAATGCATAATGTCGTGATGATTTCAAAGATGTCTCTGTTCGCCAGGAAACTTCACAACCGAATCCAATCACATGAGAGAAAAATTCGAAGAGCGTTCCGCCGTCACTTTGGCAGCAGTCAAGGGCGCAATGCAGCAAGCCAGCCGAGAAATGTGGCGTTGCGATCCATACAAACACGAGGAAGGTGAGTTACATATATACTGTCAGTTTTCCGTGAAAAAATTCGATTCAAACTCTTTGGGCCGGAGGAGGAAGAACACACAGTTGCAAAATATTACCAAGATAATGACAATGATTTCAACAACACAAAGTAATAATCGAAAGCATATCCATGATGAACAAACAAAGACAGCAAAATGCCGGAATATTGTATTATAAATAACTTCTAAGTGTTGATCAGTGATGGTGAGTGTTAGTATTCGGAGATGTACATATTTATATAACGATATGTTAGCATTTTGATTAAGCAGTTATTATCACCTAGTTCAGAAATATTATATTCTTTCAAATTAAATTTGCTACGAAAACAATGAATTCATTTTTACGATTGAATCTTAGCATTTATTTGCATTAGATAACGATCTTTTTCGAATACGAAAGCCTTCTTAAAAAACTAAAATTATTCTTTTTTATCAACCTAGTGATGGCCTTTGATGTGGAGTGACTAATATATTAAGATGTGTCGAATTTATATTTTTATAATCTTTAGTTTTTAATATAATTTTATCTAATGTAAAATACATACATCCGGTATATTTAGTTTTACAAAAGGTATGTATGAAAATTGAATGAATGGGCTGAACTCTTTTATATCCATGTAATTATTTGTTTCCAGCAAAAAAAAGCGGTTCTTAAAAGAAATGATAAAACTGGCTAATGTTATGAGAGTGTTTGCCAAATATGGACAATTCTAGCGATGTAAAATTAACATAAAGAATAGCATCCTCCATTTTTAGTCATATTGCGCAGCGCCGTGTTAAGATATTTATAATGTATAGTAGATTTACATTTAACGCAAAAATTTACTGACCAAAAATTACTCATGTAGCACGCCCCTGGATTAGTCAATTTAATATTTTAATGTTCCATAATACTCGTATTCTAGTGTAAGGCATTGGCTGTCCCAAAATTCTAATACCATTCACATACTATAATAACATAACACCGTGGCAGTGTAGCGATGATTAATTTGTTTGATCTATCAGCTAAAATACTGTCACCCCAAAATATTTCCACCAAAAGCAGAACAATTTAAAAAATCATTACTGGTAATTTAAAACGCCCCCGAATGGTGTTCATATGCAAATTAGTGACGTGCAATTCAAATATGTATACAATTAACATTGTTCACTGTGAATAGTATTTTAAATTGCTTATTTAAAAAGAGTTTGCAAAATTTTTTGCAAGCTGAAACGGTGGAGAAAATTATGTATAATTCCACCATTCTTGAGAATGTGAATCGAAATGTTCCTGATTATTTTTTGAGAAATCGTGGATATGAAATTTTTGTTCTCCCAATCTGTAGAACCAGCCTGCCAGTGGGGATGACAACGGGGAGAGCTTTAAGGGTGTTCAACAATATTGCTTCGGATGTCGACATATTCCATTTAGACGTGGATGAGTTCCGACGAATACTTTTTTTTATGTATTAAAGTAGAGTTCGCCGGAGCTTACTCAGTTGACTTCCTTGCCATTTTTTTCTACTGCTTTTAATATTTAATTGTACTATTTTTTTTTCTTCATTGTAAAAGTTTTAAATTTATTATTTGTCAACCTTGTGCAATGTTAATTAAATAAATAAGTATACATGAATTCCATAGTTGAGACCAAAATCGAATCGATATTATCTACGTAGCAAGCTTATCGATATAAACTGGGTCAAGTGCAATGCTTAATTATTATTGAATATTGGGAGGGATGACTTGGTAGTGGAATTAAGAAATTATATAATAGTTATTATCTTAGACATTCTACCAAGTCGCACGATTTTTGGTAGACAATATTGACACGACAATAAACAACTTGTCTTTTCAGCAACTTGTGATGTGCAGCTTGTTAAATAATTTATCGTGATTTTATTTACGTCAAATCGTTTAGAACACCATAACCCAATGTACCGTAATATGAGTGTTCCCTAATACTTTCATGGCATTTGAAGATTTAATTTCAAGGCTATTAGAATGAGACAAAAATACACGCAATTCATAATAATATCAGATATAAATATTGACAAAGCTACTGTGTGCTTAATAATAACTGCGTGTTATCTATCAAGTGATGGAGATTTTTTTGTTGACGCAATGTTTTATGTATTGATTGAATTGATATTTAATTGGAAGAATCCCGTTGTAAGAAGGTGAAAAAAATATCAAAGTATTTTAGTTTTACAAATAGATAGCTATATACCTACGCCCTCGTCGGTAATACAAAGTTTCTGAATTCTCGCATTTATATAAGACAATAAATTTAGCACGCTGTGATCAGGGCTGTGGAGTCGTGTAAAAAAACTGATGTTTATAATGCGGCCATAGTGAAATTTCACGTGATGAACCACTGATCTAGTGTCAGTTTCACCGTACGATATAAGTAAAAAATGATTTTGGCGTAAAATAGCACGCGGCAAACAAAGGAAATGAATTTAACCGATTGAAGCGAAAATTAATGTTTGTGAAGTAAAAACATCACAAGCCGATTCGCAGAATGGCATACGAGAATAATTATTTCCAGCGATTTCAATACATACACAAGTCGCGAGCCGAGTATTACAAGGTTCTATGTGGACAGCTGCAGGAAAAAAGTTATGGGCATTTGAAATTTTGAATGCTTGTATTTTGAAAATTGTAATTTTTTCGATTCAATGATGGTACTGGCATGATATAACTATTAATAAAATACTGTTCATAGTTAATTAGAAATACCTAAACTTCTATTAAAACCGTATCCATCTGAAATTCAAGCAACCGCCAGTGCTACAAGGTTCTAACTGAAATTTGTATGAAAGCACAAGTGATTCAAGACAGACTTACGCTTTTTATACTAAAATAAAAAGAATTCTACGGAAGATATCTGATATGATCATTATTATTGGAAAAAGTGGAGGATAAATGGGAAAAGGATTTTTTTTCGTAATTTGTTATCATTAATGTACTAAGGTCATATAGAAAAATGTAATAATACCACACTGCAAGAATATAAAACATCGAAATGGTAAAAAATAACACCATTGTGTTGAAGAATAAAAATAATTGATAAAAATCAAATAATTGAAGGAGAAAAAGGAATAAAATTATCAAAATATAAAAGATATCATTCAACATATGTGTACATTCACACAAGTTTTATCACTAACGACCCAGGTTTCGCCTTTCAGCATCTTCGGGAGTTCCAAGTTGACACCACAGATATCTTGCGACGAGCACTAGAACTACGGCTTGTTGGAAATTTAAGCAAAATTTCTACTACATATTAATACAGCATGTAGATAATGCTACGCTTAATTAAGAGGATATAGTACCTTCGCGCCTGAAAATAGAGTAAATCGATCATTTGCCATCGACTAAGTCTCGTGAACCGTTCACTTAAAAAAAAAAAACAATATTTACATTTTCCAAACGCTTTTTTACACTACTGCATTTTTTTTTTCATGAAAATAGTCATATTTTCAAGAATAAACAGCAAACAGTTGACGCGGAATTTTTCAACTGCATTACGTCTTGTCATTTTTATAGTTTATTGTAAGATATCGAAGTTTAATGTCTTAGAAAGAAATGCAGATAAAGGTTTGTTTAAGAAAGTGAATTGAGCAGAATTTCCAATTTATGTAATATAATGATTGTACATCCATCTGAAATGTACCATTTCTCCCACTTTTTCTGACTGATTTTTAAAGTATAATTGGATCATAAATACTTCCACAAAAAATTGGAGTGATAAAATACTTTATTGTTTACATTTAAAAGCAAAAAAGCATTGACTAGATCACATTACTAACCGAACATTTTATCGTTCAGAATCGGATATTCAAAGAAATATGTCGCAAGGTTCAGTATTTTGGTCAATACAGTGGACAGCCGGTCTACCGCTCTCGTAGTCATCGTTTTTTAGAGGCCCTTAAAAAACGATGAATAAGGGTTAGACTGTATTGCTTTGGAGTTTAAAATTTTCGTCCATTTCCAGGTTCTACGTACGTCGCAGTGACGCGTCTACTGCAGGGGTATATCGAGAACGAGGTGGATATGAACAGCGATACCACTTGCTGGGAAAACTGCGCATATTACAAACATGCGAATAATCACGGATGCTTCAAAGATATGTTCTGCTCCAGGCAGAGACCCTGCGGCGGAGATATTCATGATTGCATATACATCGACTCCGACATGACGATATGCCCATCGGTATGCAATAGAATTTCGATTCAACAGTAACAATTATCGGCCGGGGTTGAAAATAAAAAAGAACACATTCAATTGGTACGGCGAAAACTATGGTGGACCAAAACAAATTGCAGTAAAATCCCACATTGCTTTCTGGTATAGCAGAAACAAGGTGTGATCGATAACGAATAGATATAATACATTGTCATATATACAATCAAGTTCTCGGCTAGTCAACACCTGCTATGTGTGAACCATGTTAGTTGATCGAAAAGCAATTCCTTCCTCACCAACCAAATAAATATCTAACGGGTAATTATCCCCTGGCTAATAATGATATTTTAATAATTGTCCGAAATACGAATGTTAGCTTTTATTAACTGTTTTTAGCATGTGACGTGTTTAAAATTTAATTTTATCGAAATTTCATACCCTCTACACCATGTTTACCTATAATTACGTATAATTTACGCGGTGAATATAGTATAAAAGAATTTGCGTAAAGGAAACAGTGTAAATTAAATTTCATACAAAATAGGATAGGATCCAGGATTTACAAAATTACATTCAATGATTTTTTGATTTATTTATCAATTCCCGAAAAAAAAACGTAAACATTGTACTTTAAATAGATCAGTAAAAATTTTGAACGAATGAGTATTGATTGTATTTACACATTTTAAGGAGATTTAAAAAAATATTCGTCATTTTCACCACAGGTAGCAGGATTGCCGCGGGAGGCCAGTTACAATGACACGACTTTCGCGTGACGCGTCGCGCGGGTCAATAATTTGTCGCCTTGACCGCAGGTGTGCACGACACGCATACCGCACGCGTGTGGGCAATCTGTGCACTTAAACGCCGAGGATGCCGAAAGGCGAAACCCGGGTCGTTAGTGACAAAATTTATGTGAATGTACATAATTAGAATGATTCAAATTTCACTTTTTTTGCAATATCGACTCCTTTTTCTCCTAGATTTTTTTCAACGCCTTGAATTGTTTTCAGTTTCTCAGCTAGAGTTCTTCATTTAGGCATTTTAGTTTTGACTTTTATTCTCGCACTATTAATGAGCAAAAAAAGAAATATTCAACAAAAACGGGCAATTGAGACCGACGATAATATTTAGATGATGAATCGAGGAAATCGGTAAGTCGAGGAATGATTAACGTGGACATATTAAACGTGAAACGAGATGCGAGGCAGGATTATTCAATTTATGAAAAATAGTCAGTCGGGATAATACTTGTAATGGTAAAAAAGAATTTAAACGACAAATCGAAGAACGATTAATGCGGGACTATTTCACATTGTTCCAATAGGTGTTTGGCCAGGACTATGAAAAATAAATGATCCATGCGGGAAAACAAACAATGCAAGAACGGTAGATCAAGGTTCCACTGTATATAGCATTTATAACAAAATGCTAAAAAAACGTATCCCTACTATTTGGGAAATTTGCCACAACGTACAAATACTGATTACAAGTTTTGAGTTAATTGATTTAATATGATGTCTAATCTCAAGTAAAGGATTACAGTAAAGAGAAATTAGGGAGATTAACTTGCTCTTTCAAAATAAGGAAAATATTTGGCCGCGGCCAATTTTTTATCCAATGTCTTGATAAATAATCCATCTAAGAACCCGCATTCGACATATTGTATTAAAATGATAATTTATATTAATTATGTTACAGCAATACTCGTCTACAAGGCGTTACGAATGGATTGAATATGAGAGCGGAACGATTTTCGGAACGAAAAAATCATGCGCTAAGGGATCCACAAAGGTAAAAAAATTAATGCATGCGTAACAAATGGGATATAACTATTGTTAATCTCAGATAATACGAAGCATGATAAACGGATGATCATAACAATTATTCAATTCGAATGCAACAGTTTAGTTATCAAAATATAAGAATAAAAGAATGGACGAAAAAAAGTGGGCCAAGTCTCGTCGAAAATAAATTTTATTTTTGATTTCTTTATATAATTTTCAATTCTTATTCAGAAATATTTGAGGGGTTAAACGATTCATAAACTCTCATGAGTTAAGTTCAAAAACAATTGATGTTGCCGAGTGGTCAATGTTGTTGGTTTTGGGTGCGGCGTTAACGGGATTCAATCCCTGTAAAGTCAGGTTCATATATTGATTTTTGTTTGGAGACATGGATGAACACGCGATATCTAAAATTTCCTTCCGCTTATCTGATCCGTGGCCGCTCCCGATGCGAAACATATGGCCTTCTAATGGAGGTATCTTAACAGAAGTTTTTTTTATGATAACTGTTTGTGAGAACTCAGTCGCTCAAACTATATTTTTAAAAAAGATCATCAGATAGAAGGATGGGTCAGAACAAAATTAGTAATAAACTAATAGCTGTCACTACGCCCTGTCATTTAAGATTTGAAGGGTGGGAAGGAATTTTTAGCCATCACAAACAAATAGTTGTTTGTGATGGCTGATAAAAGCAGATATCGATAAATTGATTGAAATGATGCTGCTTGTACTGTGATTGGACCAGAAAGATCCATCACGGAAGCGAATGGGGCTGACCGCTGCGCCGAGAACCAGATATTTTGTGAATACAAATGAATCGCGTACAATAAAATATAAGTCAACTTCAATAATTGTCAAACGAGAAGAACCGATGAAGGCTGTCGTGTGTTTGCACAACAAAACCTGTGACACTGCTGTTTGGAATGTATAGGTGGACTCGTGGTGGAAATGGGTATTCTGGCATTGCTCGTACTGCGTCTGCATTTGCGACCAGCCTGACTCCCAGTCCGACAGACACATCAGCTTGCTCAAGATCGAGTCCGATGTTAAGAAAAATAAGTTAGAATAAATTTTATTTTTATTGCATCTGTCACTGTGACGCGATAGCAAGCCTGCCAAATGTTGTCTTAGTCCTGCTTAATTGTCCTCGTAAAGCTGAAAATATGGTAGACCGGTCGTATTTAAGAATACTCAAATATTTATTGTACTATTTTCAATGGATTCAACATCTATTCTGCTGAAACAAATTTTGTGACATGCTGAACAACAACTGTATTGGTTCGGTCTAATTTCTTTTCATTTACTAAACTTATGTTTTTGAACCATAAATTTATACTAGCGAAGTAGTACTGTAAAATAAAAGTCCAAAAAAATTAACCAAATTCAGTAAACTTTTCCTTTAAAAGTAAAATTAACAGACATTAAAGGATAACGAAATGAAATTATATAATTATGAATTATTGAATTTCGATTTGTTGATACATTATTTGAAGTTATCTGGTCTACAATTTTTTTAAGCATTATTATAGTATATAGCTTTTTTAGTAGCTAATATAATTAATCAAACTATATATTTATATTGGATGCTATTCATACCACATATCGTCGGTATACTGTCAGAAAACGTTAAACAAAAAAAAAGATATTTTGTGATAAACGACTTTTTCGAATATCATGAAGCTAACGTCAATTTAGTGTGGCCGTGGACGATTGGACATGAATGAACAACAATTAATCAAAAGGGTCATGCAATGAATGCACAAGGACTAGCAGATAAGGGCGGCCCAAATTTCTACACTCCGTATAAAAAAGAACATGGGGGGACGTTTGCATGACGGCCTCAAGTTTTTAAGCTACGCCATTGATCATAACTAAAAACACCCAATTTTTGACTTAACGTTTTCCGGCGGTATACCAACGATGTTGTATAAAAATCATTTCCTTACAAAGTTTACTTTCACTCTTCCAGCACTGCAGTGGTAATGCATACAAAAATAAAGTTCATACACTATTTTTTAACACCTCCATGCCTATGATGCAAAAGTAAATAGTTTAGTCATTAAGTCATTCAATATTTCTCTTAATATTGTCAATAAGTATTAATCATTTTAGGTATTCTAGCATATATTATTTTTTAGCTGTTAACTTAGGTTTAAATACTGTCAATAAACAGTGAAACTGAGATGCCATCATGGCAGGGAACGTGATTTTTGAGGTTGGCATGTTACGGGTTAAACAAAACCATCATTAATTTGCAACATTCGCACACTTATCACACAGAGCTTAATGTAATCATTTGAAATATCGAAACCATATAATTTTAAATTATATACTTGATATGGCATAAAATTTTAAAAATCGATATATTTACGTTAGAAAAGACGGACATATTGCCATTTATCTGAATATTTACAGAGTAGATTTTGTTTTACAACTGAAATGTGGAATAATTTTAATCACTATTTTTGGTGAATCTTGTACCGAACGTTTGGCATTAATAAATTCAATTTCATTCATTTAGATTCGTATGCCACGAGAATGTCAAAGTAAATTAACAGAAAATCAACGTTTTAGATTTTGTCTTTAGTAACATTTGCTCGTATGCGAAATACATCAATTCTCCAATACCAAAACAGAAACAATTTATCTATAGTATATCCTGTGAGTGTTCACTTGCGAATCGAAGAATGTAGATAAATGTATATTTTTTCACATTTTAATTGCACGGTTGGTTTCCTCTTTTTTTGACCACCAGGTCGATTCCTGGTGGAAATGGAATCTATACCACTGCTCGTACTGCGCGTGCATTTGCGACGAGGCCGGCGCCAAAAGCGACCGCTACATCAGCTTGCAGAGCCTCGTGGCCAATGTCACAGCGAACAAGTCAGTATCCCACTTCTGAGAGCCGGAGGTCTATTATTATCATCAGACCACCAAAAGCCACCGAATTCCAGCACACGCATTTCAATTGCTGATTCACATACTGTAATTTCGAATTAAATTAAATTTGAATTTTTTCCACTGTATTACTGTCGACTAACAAAGAAGCGTTCAAAATTCCCTTCTTTAAAACTGTTTTAGGATTTAAGATTGATTCATTCTTTAACAATACGATATGGTTCACACACAGCCATGTTTCATTCGTTTCCATTGTCTTTAGAATGAATTTGACGAACCTGACCGCCTGCAGTAACAGTGGGCAAAACTGGTATTTCAAATATGCAAAAGAATCACATTTTGCAGACTTCTCCCACTTCAAATTTAATTGAACATTAATTTTTACCTGTCACATTAAAGGGGATGTCTTAGAAGCATTGATTAGCAGTATTGCATAAAAGCTAAAACTTTTCTAAAGCTTCGATAACATTTCCCATTTTTAAATCATCTCGTTCTAATTTTTCTTGGCTGTTTGTGATTGTCAACTTTTTGTGACTTATGATTAAAAATACACTGGTGGAGGCCTACAGAACAAGGATACTGAAGTATTTAATCAGATTCATATTGAATTTTTATATTTGCATGAAAATAAATAGGAATGGCTTATTAATTAACATAGTCCAATGCTTCAGTAAATCTGCATGAAATTGTTTTTTTGTGTATTATCAAATAACATATAGAATGCTATTATTTTTATTAGTTAGAGTAAGCTTTAATTTGCAATAATTAGTGACTTTTTATTGCAATTATGTGCTTGTGATTATTATATTAGTTTGATTTAACACACACAATTGGTAGCATAGGTTGGCTATACAATATTAATGTTTGTACAGCGAAGTATTTAAAATTCTTGTCCATGGGTTGAAAGTCAAACTTTAATAATAAGAGTTAACACTAGCATAGTTACACTATAGATCATATAAAACCATAGATTAAAATTTTGCTGTACCAAAATAAATTTACGAAAAGATGAATAGAGAAGTAAACTTCGTACTTAATTATATTTTAAAAGTTTCAAAACATATTAGATTATTATATGTCAAGGTTAAAAGCGCGACATTAATGTTGATGACCTTAAAACAATGTGCTTTTGTATAATTTGTAACACATTACTACCAATGTTGATGCCACCCTATTTATTTAATCTTAGTGTTTACTGTTTTATGAACTATTTATTGGTGATATTACGAATAGAAATCGCATGATCTAGTTCTCGCAACAGTAATCCTGACACAAATAATTTTAATTCATAGGGTAGTTACCGGACTAAGATTCGTTAAGAAAAACCGAGTGATCTATTTGCAAATAAGCGAAGGCACGCTGGAACCGATGGGAAAGATAAATCAGAACTCTGTCAGATGGAAACCCATTGAACCTGTCGACATCCATGTTGCGAGCAAAGACTATCACACTTTAGTTTACAGGAGTCGAACAGTAGACCTGGACGATTTAGAAGGAACGAAGGGTCATGTACTGACCGGCGTGCGTTTCCGCATGCTTGGCACTCATCTTAACTTGGAAATCATGGTGTCGCCTTTCGATTTCAAAACGGGAAAGCTGACTGATCCTGATAAAGGCAGTGAGTGGATATCAAACGACAACACAGATGCCTCCGGAAAACCAAGGTGAGCAATTAGATTTGAGCTAATTAATATAATCAGGATAATTTTTTTGAAAAATATTAGTGACAAATTTGCTGATTTTTATTTTGCAGAAGCAAGGTGGAGCTGACAAATCCTGACATCCCAACAAAAACGAAGGCTCCGTCAATCCCCGACTCTAATTCGAATCAGTACATCGAGTTCACCCATTCCAGTATGGAATCAGACGTTGCCCAAACCACTGTGCCCTATCTCGATGCACAGATTGTTATGTCGGCGCAAGCAGTTCCGCTGTCAGGTATACTATCTCTAGAATTTGTTGAAAACAAAAGTTGTTTGATTTTTATGAAATACACTGAACATCCGCGGTGTATTAAATTAATGACGATGTTCTTAGGAATCCAACACGTAATTGATTTTTTATTCACACCGTGTTTTATATTCACTAAAAAATGAAACCTTCATATTTTATACCATATCTTTGTATGTAACACTTAAGTGAAGAACACAGAGCAAACGTACGTTTTATACAAAGAAGAAAATTTATGAATGCATCTTAAACAATTGATATTTTGAATTTCAGGAGCCGGCATCTACCACAAAGGGCAAAAGTTTTTCGGCGGATTCATTGCGCCTAAAGTCTTCACATATGACTATTCCCAGCACATGGAGATCGCCATCCCAGACTTGGAATATGTGATCGATGAATAATAAAACGTTAATTATTCATTGTGAATTTTAGTATTTTGAAATTTGTATAGGTATACAAGTTCCAACTACCAATTATTTTCATGTACTGTATTTGTCGTTAATATAAGTGAATTCTTCTCACTCTGACGAGTATTTTATAACTAATTATCTAATATACTTGGCACATTTGGATATTAAATCAATTCAATTTCAACTATGTAATAATATAATGATTGTTTTCAATTATTTTCCCAATATACCAAGGTATAGCTTTACAAATGAAGTACAATGTGTCCCTGTAAAATATTATCAAATTGATATTCCTAATTATATATTCAATAAATTGTAAGATTCAAAAATTAATGAATTAATTAAACACAAACAGATGTAAAATATGTTATTAATGTGTACTTATTTTTAAGAAGAATTATTAGTAGTAATGGGACTTAAATAAATAATGCATCCATCATTTAGTGCAAATATATTGTTCGTATGGAGAAAATGAATTTTCACAAGCGAAATGCTGTTAAAATTAAAGTAAGCCCAAATTGATATTAGCCTCGTTCAAATACATAATGTATCCATTTTGCTGACATTTCTGATGCATACAATTTATATGGCTATTAATTTTATCTCACTTCAAATAAAATGCAGTAAAATCCCGATATAACGAACTAATGCAGGCGAGTGAGTATATGCTAAAACTGCAAGTCCGTTTAATAATGATAAAGTAGGTTTCATTGTACATTTTTTATTTTTTGAGAAAATAAACGACAATACATTGACATGACTCGTAATTTATTTTTGACCGAGTTTCATTTTTAATTAAATTAAATTTGTAATTTTTTTCGCGATGTATACCCCAAGAATAAATCCCCAATAATAAAAGTCATTACGACCAGACTAATTGGTTCCAGAATCTTACTTATTATGTGAAACACTCGTTAAGCGAAACAATTGTTCCCATTTAAAACAATGTAAAATAAAATAATGCGTTCCATGCCGAAAAAAAAATACATACTTATAAATTGTAAAGGAGCGTAACAACCTGGAATACGATTTCGATTTGCAAAAAACAATATAAAAATCGACTAGTTTATTATTTATGACAAATAAATAATTCTTTTTTACTAGAAAGCCGTCTAGAGACATTCGTTTTTGCCGACGATACTGTAGGAGTTTTTCAAAAAGTGGGTGAACACAACTCCCATTTAAAGAAATGATAATGTGTAACAATACGGTGACACGGGTTGAGTTAAATACGACTTTTGCAAAATTCAAAAAATCTAGCGCTGACTGCTGATGATGCTACATGGTTCAAAAATAAATTAACAGCGGACTTAAAAGAATAAAACAAGACATTTTCATGGCGTAGAAATTCATGTCTCGATATCTCCTCTCTAACACACAAGTTGTGCTCATATTTTATATTTATTTATTTATGTACACGTATAGACCTGTAATAATTGTAGTACGTTTAAAATAAGAGGTGAATGACATATGATTTTTTGATAATCTTGTCTTTTGTGCGAACTAGAGGTCTGCACTGGTCGAAATTTGATGAAGATACCCGGTCTGAGTCCGGCCAATAAGACCCGGCCCGGACCAGAGTCTGAAATACACACTTGTTACCCAAACCCGAACCGAAACCTAGATTTATATTTCCCGGTTTGAAAAAACCGCTTTTCCAAAGTAACAATAATATATGATAGTTTATTGAACAGTTAATTATAAAATTAAAGGCTCGAATTAGGTGGCTCATTTTAAAGAGTTTCTTAGCTAAGGCCATGCGTTAAAAATAAAAGAGTTTACTCTTAAGATATTCTGACAATGTGAAACAAATTATTTCATTTATTATTTTTTTAATAAAAATAATAAAAGATTTTTAGTACTTTTTCCACTTAAAATTTATTTGATCAGGACCGGTTTCGCTCCTCACGAGCATTATCAACTGATAAGGAAAATAAATGAAACAGTGCTATTTACACAAGTTAAATTGAAATAAAAAGGTGTAAGCAATTACTAACAATTAAAAGGATTTACAAATTACACTATAATTACACAAAATTAAAATGCTTAAAACCTATAACATACAATTAAAAAATCATCAATAATTTCTAATTCTAATTTCTAATAATTTTTTAATTGTTAGTAATTGCTTACACCTTTTTATTTCAATTTACCTTCTATAAATAGCACTGTTGAATTTATTTTCCTTATCACTTGATAATGCTCGTGGGGAGCGAAACCGGTCCTGATCAAATAAATTTGAAGTGGGAAAAGTACTAAAAATCTTTTATTATTTTTATCATAATGCCATTCCACCAAGTATTGACAGTGAACACCTTAGAAGTGATATTATTTTTTTGTTTTTAATAGTATTTCCCATGGCTGACTCATAATTCGTACAGTCTGAAAAATAAATTTCTTACCAGAGTCCTGCTCGAGCCCGAATCTCGATCGTCCTTACCCGCTTGGGTCTGTGCAGACCTCTAGTTAGAGCGAAAACATGTAACAAATTAATACCAAATGTGAAGATATCTTTCACTGAAGCAATGACGTTATGAATATTGCAAACACCAGACAGTCTGGCAGCCTAAGTTTGGACACATATTGGCATGTGTAGTTATGGTGCGACAGTGGCAGGAGCTATGTGTGAACTGATTTTAAAACGAAGGAATAAAATACTTACTTCGTTTATTTCTAATCAAAACTGATTTTAAATGAACGAGATTGAAAACAGGACTTTTGCACTTATTTGCATACAAGGAATTGAAAAGAAATTGCATTTACTCATACTCTTGGTTTTTTTTTTAGATTGTTTCATATAAAATGCGTTTTTTAACCATTAACGCTCGAGTTGTTTTTCGTATGTGCATACCGGTAACTCGACGGTTTTTGCACGGAAAAATCATATTAGCACTATGAAACATTTATATAGTAAAAAAAGTATATTGATAAAAAAAAATATGGAAAATAGATTAATAATGAATAAAACGTACTTATTTTTTATTTTATTTGTATTTCTCCATCGTGTGGTATTTCACATAGCAGTCGGCAATATGCAATCCTGCCTTATTCACGCAGATCTCGCAGAATAGTCGTGTTTTCGATCTCACACCTGTTTTTTTTTTCTATTTGAGCATACTACACAATCCTTCTTAGCCCCAGAACCCAGGATATGTAACTTATCCTTATATAAAAATTATCGCCTAGCATTTTACCATCAACCTAGCTGGCGTCGCAAGATTCAGATAACAACTTTTGTTGAAATTATGCACTCTCAATTTTTTGGCGACTTGTTTCTCAGATTAATGTTTTAAATTATTATTATTCTTTGTTATTTGATTAAAATCGCAATATAATAGCTAAAAATGCTTAAAAAATGACCTAAGGGGTATGCCGTCGTAGCGGCGGCACTCGAGTGGTAAGGGTTAAGTGATAGGCTATATCTTGAGGGATTTCGACTTTTGGTCCATATACCATAAACGAGAGTTTTACGATATAATTTCACGATACAATTTCGTCGTGTAATATGCACTGCACGCCGACCCATTACCATACAACTAATATTGACACTGACTTGACAGATTACAACATTGTGGATGATTTGAAATTAATATTACGACCACAAAACCACATAACTATAAAGATAAGACAAATGTGGACAAACGATAACGTTTAACATTTTAATAAATTCATCCATTGAAAAAATACTGCACCCACGCACGGTATCGGAGTTTAAATAGTAACAAAAATAAACAAATTCCTATATTGATAAGTCTCTCAAAAAGAATTTTTAAATCAGGCATGAGCAACCTTTCCTCATAGCTCTGGTTCTCAATCATCACACTGACTCCGAATCGAGGGCCGGAACAAATTCTCCTGACAAAGACCGAAATCTGATAATGGAGGGAAAATTTGAATAAAATTCAAATTTAGATTTTTCTGAATTGCCTGGCTGATTTTATATTTTAGAAAAATGACATCGCTGAATTATTGAGAAGAATTGGATTGAAAACAATAACAAAGAAGGTTGAATGTTGCTTTGTTCGATAATTAGTTAACTATGAATTAATGAAACATAGGTAAGAAAATACAACAAGCGTCTAAAATGGAATTTATATGAACTACTGCGTTCGGTGATTATCCGTACACGAATTCTCCGCACCAACGTTCCCTCTAAGCCAGTGTCTGCCAAACTGTGTGCCGCAAAAAGTCTCAGGTGTGCCGCGGTGGAAGAAGCCTTAAAAATGACAATTTTAAATAATACCTATTCGGTAGCAAATCGAGGAATTAAAATTCCTCGATGAGCTAAAAAAAAGGGGAAGTTTTGGAGAAAATCTGCGGAAAAAGTATACCAAATCGAGGATCTTAGCATCATTCAATCTGCAGCATCTTGGTGTGCCGCGGTACTAGTTCCATTCATCAGTGTGCCGTAAAGGAAAAAAGTTTGGCAGACACTGCTCTAAGCTGAGCGGCGCGAGCGCGGTAGCGCAGCAGTTTGAAATCCTCCGCACACTCATTCCGCGCTCCAAGACAACTATGTATTAATATTTAATTAGCCGCGCAGCCTTTGAAATTTCCGCGCAGCTAACCTCTTGTTTTGCGCCGCACATCGATTATTTCTGCAATAAATTATATTTTTGATAATCCTATAGAATCGGAGATTTGTGAACGGAAAAAAAACCGTTGCTCAATGTATTGATAACAACTGATTACGTAAAAAGTTACATATATAACTGAATTAAATACTTGATCGAATGTAAATTTATTTTTCATTCGTAGATAATTTTATCAGTATTTTAAATTTTGATATCAGTAAATATTAATTCTAAGTACTTTTGCTACTTAAGTATGAATTAAATTAATTGTGCATATTTATTTTTCCAGATTAGATTACACTTGCTGCGCAACACCCGTAAAAGATAATTTTAATCTGTGCTCATTGAAAATATGTCAAGAAAGTCGGTGTTATGATTCATTGCTGATATCGGTTTGATTCGCCAGATAAAAATCTATACATTTGGCATACACTAAATTATACTGTTTGGAAAGATTTATATTATAAATTAAAACGACGAAGAAAGTCTACCACTAATATAAAATAAAAATAACTTAGATTATTCCACGTATTGTGTTACAAAATGTGACACGTGTTTCGCCTCTTTCAGAGGCATCCTCAGACAACTACTTTCGCAAATGTTTGCTTAAGTACTTAATCAACATTTGCGTACCTCCTGAGATTTTGGATCCTAGATTTAAAAGGTCGATAGAAATATGGAATCCGCAATACATTTTAGATGCTATTAATAAAAAAAAACGTAAAGAAGTCACTGTGCGAAATGTTGATAAGAACGATTACTTAAGTTACAATAATTTAAAAATATCGAAGTTTTTTGTCTAACACATAAGACAAAGTTAAGATAATTTTCAGATTAAATACATCGTCAAAACCATAGCGTGAACCAGAAATAACTGTCAATTGCAACTTATAATTCTTTTGGAACTCAATACTTTTCTATGCAACAAGTTTTAATCTTTTTTATGCAACAAAATTATTTTTCAAAACTGTATTCATCAATATCAATATCATAACACATCATATCAAATCAATATCATAACAAATAGGTTATACAAAATTAAAAATAAAAACTTATTCCTTAAATATATTAGAGAAAGTTTGAGAAATTTGTATTGTATGGTTTGTTTTGCTTCTCGCGTAATTTACCATGAGCAAAAACCGTTAATTTATTAAATACGATAGCTTACTGTTACTACCATGTACCAATACCTCATTACTGTCTAAATGCCCATTCGTGTGTTAGGTGGCATTGTTATTTTTGTAATGAAATAGAAAAATGTTTTGCTTGTTTTGATACTGTAAAAATACGTATTGTGGTGGTTACTTATTTAAGTCCGTGCAATATTTATGCTGTAGGTCAAATTAAAGTTTTGCATTCCTACTGAGTCGCCTTTGTTTAAATAATATGTGGGCGCAATTTTTTGCCTTTTTACATAAAAAAAAAACTTGCTCTGAATAAAAATCAAGCATAAAAAACTTCATGTGTATATCAAAGTAATAATTTATTAACAATATATTATGCCTATATATAAATAAAATTTGTTAGCTTGTATATTTGAAAGCCTTGGATTTTTGCAGTCCGCAACCGTTTAATAAAATGGCAAATATTTCTTTAAAAAAATAGGTCGTATTTTCAATAACGTGTTCACTCCGCCTATGGATTTTTTTGTGAAATGGTAAATGACGGACACCTATAAGTTATAATCTCTATAAGAGTATTTATTGTATAAGAAAGACATCTATTTTCGCAAGAGTTGAATATGCTATCTGAGAATGAGACTTGATTCATGAAATTAATAATTATTCACAACAACATAATAGTATCGATGCCATAAAACGACAATGTTCAATACACAAATAGGTTGATAATAATCATTCATCACACCAGACTACACGACAAAACCAATGAAAATTAGATGAAAAAAACTAAGTCGTAATTTGTTTCTTTATAAGCCACAAGTATACCTCAAAATTATTATCAGTATGCACACCTGCCTATCAAACAACACTACAATCTTTTAATTACACTTAGCCGCTAACATCGAGTCCATTTGTCTAATTTCAAAATTTCGTTTTATAGGCTGGTCTGGCTCTTAGCCACTGGTATAATTTATTGAATAGCCCACTTCCAACATTCACTGTGACAATTTTATTATGTATTGAGATATTTACTTAAAAAGTGTATGGAACCTCTCTGCTATACTGAAAAGACCTAGGTATACATTTCAATTTGATTCAAGAAAACATGGTTGTTTTTGAAATGTACAGGTTCCAGACTTTTTTTTATCGAAAATGGGTAACTTACGTATATATCGTGATATATGCAACGATGTGCTGTCAATAAGTTAACAAGGGGCTCGAATAATCTGAGGGCTATTCACGGTTGGATTTTTTACTACGATTGTACCCAATTGCATTTAAACAAAATACAATTTTACCAACTTACTTTCAGTATGTTATATTATACAAACGTCTATGTCTCTTATATTATACACTCGATATAAATGAATTTTATAAGATATTTTCTAAAGGCACCAGAATCTTTTGTTTCGAAAAACATTGACACCATTTGATCCGAGAACACGATTTTTTCTACATATGACAAAGCCATCCTAAATAGAATTTAAGGGGCTTGCCCCTCAGAGCCCCCCGTTAGTCCACTCCTGGATATATATATATATGATTTGGTACTTATTTTTTTTTTCGATACTATTCGATATGTAAGCAGCACTTAATTAATATATTATTTAAGTAAGAATGGTAAGTATGTATTGTGATTTTTTTTAAATTCAGTGTATTGATTTTATCATGACTGTTGTTTTTTGCTGAAACACAAGACTAACTAAGTAAAATGTACTTATTTTTATAAAAAAAGGGCAAAAATAATATTTTTGTTTTTTAAATACACGTAAATACAACGAAATACAGTGGAACGTCTCATAACGAGTCTAATTCGTTCCAGAATCTTACTCGTTATGTGAAACACTCGTTAAGCGAAACAATTTTTCCCATATAAAACAATGTAAAATACAATAATGCGTTCCATGCCAAAAAAAAACGTTTTTTTGAATTGTTAACATGTATTCAAGTAAAATTACATATTTATAAATTGTCGAGGAGCGTAACAACCTGGAATACGATTTCGATTTCATAAAAACCAATAAAAAATCGACTAGTTTATTATTTATGACAAATAATGAATTATTTTTTACTAGCAAAAATTTTTTTTTGCCGACGCTTCAAAATTTGGTGAAAATGTGACAGCATTAGCATTGAATAAATTTCTAAAACGCATAACCACCTCCTTATTAGGGTGATGTGTCTGTACGATGCAACAGTTTCACATGCTTCTAGTATTCTCTTATTGCGCCAGAAAATTGTTGCTCAGCTACTTCCTCCTCCTCCATTAATAAATTCTCCTCCATAACTTCTTGCTGTAAAAAAGAATGCAACTCCATAAGCTTATCGATGGTCAGCTCTTGACTGCACTCTTTCACAGGCTCATCAATATCGTTGTTATCCACTTCCAGTCCCATGGTATTGGCCAAATATATAATCTCGTTGACTATAGACTCCACAGGTACTGTTCCAACCCCTTCAAAATCACATTCGACAACGCTTCTTGGCAAAGCTTCTTCCAAGCTAAAGTGAGGGTTGTCTTGGTAACCCCTTCCCACGCCTTGTCAATCATCTTGAGGCAAGCAACGATGTGAAAGTAATCTTTCCAAAACTCTGCGTCACTCGTTATGCGAAATATCGCTCGTTAAGAAAGCATTTTTTCACAATCCGTTTTGCTCGTTATGTGAATTACTCGTTATGAAAGGTTCCACTGTACATATACACATTCTACAGCAAAATGTATATAAATAATATTTTTTTCCTGGATAACATTATGGTGGTTTGACGTTAAACGCAAGTTATTTTAAAGTTGTCAAAGAGTCACAAGACTCACAAGTTGTCCACAAATATGGTTGCCAGGTGTACCGGATCAGCCGGGATTACCCCGGAATTGGAATCAAAGTCCCGTATCCCGGATGAGTGCTAAATTGTCCCGGAAATTTAGAGAAAACTATTCAACTAACTAATTTCTGGGTTTTTGGATTCGAAAGTCGGCAAATCAGAAAAATATCCTGGATTGACTTGCAAGAAATCTGGCAACCCTATCCACAAACCGTCATCAATACGCAGAATAATCTAACAAATTATGACGTCTCTTTGATAATTGAATTATTATTCTTTTCTAACAACGGATACAGATGTGTGGGAAGCATTTATTTGACAAAAAGAAAAACTCGCACAACAGACAAAAAGTTGGTACCATTTACTTCTATGGTTGAATGCGCTTTTATTTATTTAACCTTGAAGTTCATAATAGTTTGAATTTCGAATGCTCTCGAAAAGAAATGGACATTATAAAAAAAATAGTAACAGCGGCGGTTAGGTTAGTTACATTCTGACAACCCGTTCCAAACAGGGATGGGTTCTAACGTAATTCTACATATCGATATTATAAATGTACCGATACTCGGATCGATAAGTTTTATAAAAATGACACGGTCTTGTGGAGAGTAGCAAAAATACTATCATGGTTTAAACCATAGGTTCCCAAAGTGGGCCTTCTGGCCCCCTAGGGGGCCCTGGAAAGCCCTTTGAAGCAAAAAGGGGGCCACGAGGTGCTAATATTTATAACCTTATAAGAATTTTAAAAATCCTTTATTACACGATATACATAATACGTATCTAATTTGTTACATACCAAAAGTTTTTGATAAAATCACCTTAAAAATAAATATCATCTATGGAATCGGAATTGTACTTAGAAGAAGAATCGATTGAAATATCGAGCAACAGTGAGTTTAAATTTAAATTCAAACACGGATACAAAGAGTTCTGGTTACAAAAGCAGATACCCACACTTTATCCTGGACTATGGGGCTGTGGTTAGAAAATTTGATTGCATTTCCGTCATCATACTTGGTGGAACGTGGATTTAGTGCAGTCACAAGTATTTTTACTTAAAAAAGGAAGAAAAAATAATGGAAAAACACCAGGCTCATCCTTCGCATTAGAAATTAATTTAATTTTACATTTTGTGATATTATTCATAAATAATAGTAAGCAATCTATATGTGCAATTTATGTCGTTATTTTATTGCAGTAATTAACATTATAATTTATTTTTTCGAATTGTTTTATTTCCAAAATACCTTTTAGATTATTTAATAAATATTAATTACTCAATAATTTAAGTATCGGCGTTTCTTATTTATAACACTATAAGTGAGCATATTAAAAAATAAGTTCACTACCTTTTCTGTTTTATATATTTAAAAAAAGGTAAATTTCCAGAGGGGCCTTGTGTAATTTTGTGTCTGAAAGGGGAGGCACGGGTCAAATAAGTTTGGGAACCTGTTGTTTAAACCATATATGGGTAACCACCGGCCCGCCGAGCTATTTTTTGCGGCCTTGATTCATCTCGGTGAAGTAATAGGGAAAGAAATTAATAGTTCCAGGGAGGGATTATTTGATGGAGATGAGACGGGCGCTTGCAATGGCTCCACTCTACTAGTTCATGATCACCACTATATAAGAAATAGCAACGTTTTTTATTTAATTTAATATTACTTCATTATGTTTAATAATTTGGTCCGGCCCTCGACTCGGAGACATAATGATAATTTGGCCCCAGACCTAGGAAAGGTTGCCCATGTCTGGTTTAAACTCACAATCGAAAATGTCAATATGTATTATTCTTTTAAAGAGTTGTGAGTCAATTTATTACCCGACCTCATTTCTTAGACAGACACATAGAAGGGTTGAAGGATGTTAACAAGTAAACTATATACTATATTTGTACTCATATGTAGACCTTATCTTATAACCCTTGTCCTTTTTGTGCTTTTCATGTAAATTTTAACCTATTATGTATAGAAACGGAAAATGAGAAAAATATCGTTTCAAGATTTAAATTATTTAATATAAAGCATTTTACTTTTTCTGTTACTTATTTTAATTTAGCCATCCGGCATTCGTTTTTCTAAAAATATAACATATGTTATACGGCCCTACTACAGCACAGGTAATAATTCATTTGTTCTTTATACAGTTTTAAGAATAAGTGGTAGTGTAAGAAGGAATAGGTCAAAGATATATTTTTCAACTTAGCTGAGCTCAATGAACAAGACTTTTACATTTGCATGTCATTACAAATTACAGGACTTGATAAGCGTAATGATCTACATAATATATTAATCACCTGCGTTTGATGGTGTTAAATAACTGTATCTTTATATTGCCAACAATAACGATGGATATCGTTCCATTTTCTTGACAAGCATCCTTATAGTCGGATATGATGAGGGCAAAATAAACAACAACAAAGTTCGATGACGGTGTTGTTGGGAAACAGCTGCGCGATAATAATCTACAGAAGAAATCGCAAACAATTCGGAAGATCTGGCAACACTGCCGCGGCGTGCAACATCGTGAGGCGTCATGCAACCATGCTTGTAAATATTTTTTTGGGAACAACAATATCAATGAGCCCTCATTCGAAATTTCAACGTTGTAAGTTCGTATGATTGCAGTATACTATCGTTTACTGATCGCAAAGAACAAAAAGATTTTTTTTAAATGAACTTATGTTATTGAATTCTTTTTGTATAACTTATTTTAAAATATAAAGGTCGACGACACTCATCGATTGAGCATTTTTAACACAAACTATGTACACTCACTGAGCAACATTGGCCCGTATCATATATTAAGCAATTATGGTATAAGTCCTACAAATTGATTCATAAATAAATATAAAAGTGGTTAACGTAGTTACCGTGGTAAGACCTTTACCAGAGCAATCGTTTCCGTGATGCTTCCGAACAACTCTTCTCTAAATAGAAAACTCAGGACAAAGATTATTCCGTACATTATATCTTAAATAATCGAGATTCGATATCGAGACTATGCTTATTATTTTACCATTTGCTTGTTCGCAACCTGCAATATTAATTTATTTAATTAACATTGTAAAAGGTTGACAAATTATAAATTTAAAACTTTTACAATGGAGAAAAAAAATAGTACAATTTAATATTAAAATCAGTAGAAAAAAAAATGGCAAAGAAGTCAACTGAGTAAGCTCCGACGAACTCTACTTTAATACATAAAAATAGTATTCGTCGGAACTCACCCACGTCTACGTGGAATATGTCGACATCCGAAGCAATATTGTTGAACACCGTTAAAGCTCTCCCCAGTGGCATCCCCATTGGCAGGCTGGTTCTACACCTTGGGAGAACAAACAATTCATGTCCACGATTTCTCAAAAAATAATCAGGAACATTTAGATTCACATTCTCAAGAATGGTGGAATTCTCATTTTGGCCACGTATAAGTCGAAAGAAATATATGGCCAGATACATTTCTCTTCGAACATTCAAACTATTGAAGTTAAGCATGCCTAAGAGAAAGTCAGTTGGATAAAGCCATGGGTAATATCCATACACCCTCATATAGAGAATATAATTGTCACTTGACCTCCTTGTACATTAACCATGAAAATAAAAAATACAATTTTCATATCATGTATGTTGCAGAATATTCGGTATCCGAAAGAGCCAGTTAACAGACAATTTGTGTTCGGATTTTCTTTGTACAGAAGAATTCATTCAATGATCAATTATATGGGACTTATTTCGAATCCCGGCAAGTTAGAACATGTGAGTTTGAGAATCTATAGTATTCGACATTTGCAGGAGAGTTAATATGATATAAAAAATGAAATAATCAATACGATTCGCGGATTATTAAGATGCGGTGAAGAATAATCAATTGAACTGTGAGTCAAAAGATCTAGAAAGAATCTTAAGAAAAAGTATCACCCGACTCACCAATCAACGCGTTGCCAAGGACGAATATCATAAATTATTTTATATTTGTCGAAGAAGCGTTTCATAGGAGCCTGAAAGTTGCCGGAGAAAATCTGGCTATTTGTATACAATCTGGGTAGAGAAATGTCGCAATTTATTGAAATGTATAAAAGGTTGAATATTTTTGAACTCATTTTTGAACCACGATAACATTTAAACTATTTTCATATGCTATGCATGCATATAAAAAGTGTGCGCCCGTTTTGTTACCAATATATATTATGTGCATTAAATATTGTACATGGTCATCCCACGGTTTAAGCGGTAAATTGAGCGACCAACGCACTTACAACGGTCTCAGCCACAACACAGACGCAACGCCTGAGCAGACAATCAGTTGAAAAACGACTTTCGTAGTGCGTATAGGAGACAAGCGAACATAATCCAATGGAAAAGACACCTGGGCAGTTCTCAATAATAATGAATCACGCTTCAATTTGAATCTATAAAACTGGAGCAGTAGATTTATGGTTACGTCAGACTCGGCAGCAATCGGCTGTTTCCGGAGCCACGTCGGTCGTCGGTCACCTATGCATTGCTGATGTTACATTACTGTAGATTTGACACTTGACTGAAGTGACAGTCGGATGGAACGTTTCGTTTGTGCGCTCGATTGTACGAAACCCTAGTTCATCGATCGTCGTCGAGGGTGCTATATAACAATTGTGCTACATTGATAAAACATTTTAAAACAAAAACTAATGCATTTTGATAAGTGAATATAAAATTGTGCTACAGTAAACATTTGAATTTTAAACATGGCTAAAATATTGGCTTTGTCCTTTTTGGTGGCCGTGTTTCTGACCGTGGAATCGAAAAAATATCACGGAATACCAATAAACGGTTTGTCCCAGATCGACCAACTGAGACATGATATTTTTAAGATGGAAGACGACCTTTGGAAGAAAATCATGAATCCGAGATGGAAGGAAGTGACAAGTTCTAGCCAGATAGGTCCGGATGTCGAGATAGCGAAGGAGTATAGTAAATTCTGCGCGAATTTGGAGACACTGTTTCCGTACAACAAGCTTCGGGAGTCTGACGTCGTCATAGATTCTTGGGTGTGGGCCATGCTGGCGACGGAGAGGCTGCACATCGACAAGCTCTACGAAACTTCCAAAAGATTTATTGATACCCAGGCAACTTCGGTATCGCCTTCGAATGCGCCGAAGTGGCTGGATCTGGTGGAGATCGTACTCCAGGACCCTACGAATGCCGTGCCGCTAGCGATGACTAGAATGCACGAACTGGTCGTACATTCAAATCTTTACAATCAGGCAGTGCAGGTAAAAATTCATCGATAATTAAATGGACACAATTTGAAAGCTGTGTCCATACTTCATTCTGTTCATTGTAGGTACGTGTTTTATGAAAAAAAAAATACTACTTCCAGTAATGTCACGCTCAAATTATGTCCATTATATATTTAAGTGCACGCGGCATTTATAAAAAAAAGTAAAATCACTCTGTCCCTGCAGATTTAATAAAACATTATTATTGTCATAACGTGTGGGCTAGAGAAAATACTTAATGGTAGTCATCATAAACACGAGACATGAAAAGAACCAATGAAGCTAACCTACGGGAAATAGATTAAAATAGTATTTTGAATAATTGTGTATCAATATATAGGAAATTGCGAAAACGTATATAACCATGCCCTATTGCAGATATAAAAGCAAAAGACAAAACAAGAAATTCACTGGATAATAATATAAATAATCGTCAATATATCATTTCGTATAATTTCTTCGCTTAGTTTTGAAAGCAATTTTATTATATGAATTCAACATTACGTTTTACCTTTTGTTTTTATTATATGTGAGGAAAGTGATATTACAAACAAAGGCACGTTGGTTAAATCAGGTAAATATTATCATACATAATATTTTTAAATTCCTACGTGATATTAAACCTCTGTTGGCGTTCACCTGTTTGTATGCATGTGTATGTACATGTACATACATACTCGAAAAATGTATTAATATTTATAAAATAAACAAGCGTTGACGTACGGTGTCAATGAACAGCGGATTAGCATGGTCATAGTAAACTATATGGGAACGTTAACATAATAAAATACTGGGGGATATTAACTCAGATAAACAGATAGTGGTGTAAATTACATGCACGTTGTAAAAAATAGAGTGAGTATTCGAAACTGTATTACTTTATATCAGCGATTTCCAATCTGGGAGGCGCGAACAGTCCAAAATATGTATTTACCCTTTAAAACGTGTCTTTATTTCTATATGAAATAAATGATAGGGAGGCGCGAAGATTTTTTTTTCTTCAAAGTGAAGCGCAATGACAAAAAGGTTGGAAACCACTGCTTTAGATAAGAATACATAAATAATGATCGATAATGGATCTTTCACAAATTGGACTATCATTGAAAATTTTCTTTTCTGCGGCCTTATGTTGAATCAGAAAAATTAATTTGGCATTTATAAATGAAAATGTTCCCTACCCCTGCACTGGACTTAACAATACCATTGTGCGCGTTATCTTTTAGTGGAAAATAATGGATTCAAGTGCGTTGCCATTATGTAAGGTCAATTAGTAATAATGTGATTATGATCGGAATACAGTCAATTGAGAAACACAAAAGAAATTAAATTTGAATATACAACAAAAGCAATCGGCATTTACTAAAATTTAAATTAAGGGCAAAGTGCTAGGAATGTTCAAAGCACGCGGTCAATTTGAATACCATACTTATTAATTGTGTTAATTCGATTATTAACCCATAATTGATAGTAACATGTACGAATGTGCGATTAATTCACAACACGTCCCGATATAACAGAGACGCGGTTAAAGTTTTTCAATGATTTTCTGGAGTAGTAGTACATAGTATCCAAACGGTACACCACATGAACACTCAACTCTTTTTCACACTGTTTTGTAATAACACGGTCCACTAAAAGAACAAATATTATATTTTTACACGAAATATTTGTTCGAATACGATTCCCAAAAATAAGAAATTCAATGACACAAGACAGTAGTAATAGCAAACAAATGGCTTCATTAAATCCTAACACATTAGACCAGAGGTGGGGAACGTTTTCTTCTCTAACGGCCACATTCATTTTTCTGATTCGACATAAGGCCGCAGTAAACATTGACTTAGGGAATCTTTGGCCGGAAAAAAAATCATACCAATTTGTAAAGCCCTGAAATTTGCGGATTTCCCAAAATTATCAGCTTGGGAACTTTTTTTTTTTAGGTCTTTCAAAGATTTTGACATCAAAAATCCCAAGAATTTACGGATTTGCTGAAATTAGCAGCGTGAGACCTTTTTTTAGGCCTTTCAAGGATTTTGACATAAAAAATTCCAAGAATTTACAGATTTGCCGAAATTAGCAGCATGGGACCCTTTTTTGTGGTCTTTCAGGATTTTCAAATCCAAAATGTTCAGAATTTTAGAATTGGCCAGAAGGCCGCACCAGGGTAGCCAAAAGGCCGCAGGTTCCCCATGCCTACATTAGACGTTTCTAGCGATGAAAGCGATTTGTGTCCAGCCATAAAAGTCCCCATGTATAATAAAAAGTATTATCTTTCTTGATTAAAATACATATGAGTAATTTACTTATTCGGTCTTGGTTATTACATTAATACGCGATTTTTTTTTATACCGCAATGTTTTATTTTTAAACATTACACTCCTTTAAAGTCAGGGAATCAATCTTCAATTTTTCTATGAAATCTATAACGTTTTAACACGATTTTTTTGGAACGTATTTACCGTGTAAAAATAGATTTGAGTGTAAATAAAATATCTATAGAACGTCAAGAACAGATGTAAAAGTTTCATGTTACCTATGTCGTCTACAACAGTACTTCCCAACCTCCAGTCCGCGAAAATTTTCATTCTTTGAACATTCTTTGTGATAATATATGAACATGTGAAATAAAAATATTTCGGGGTCAGCAGATTATTGTTTTGAGATTTAGGGGTCCGTGCAGTGGCGTAGTAAGGGGCGTGCGGTAGGGGCGGACCAGGCGGGTAGAGGTATACAGTCAATCCAGTTTTTATGCGATTTCGAAGATATGCGGTTTTTTAGAAATGCAAATTTTTTAAAAAATGTACTATATTTTACGATATATGAAAATGTTAAATATTGCATCGAGAGCATGTATCTTTGTATTTTGGATAAAATAGAGAAAAAATCACAAACACAACCGACATTTGGAAAAAAAATACGATTTTGGACTGCTTAAATCATGTTGCATCTGCCATCGCTGAATTAAGTCCACCTACTTGGGTGTGTTACAGTCGATGCAACCATTGAAACATTGGTAATATCAGCTGAAATGATTACTTTAGCACATGAACTCGACGGAGAAAGGTTTAGCGAAAATTATATCGACGAATTACTAACGGGTAATGCTATAAGTGACGATGATGTCATTAATTTAACTTTAACTATTGACAAAAAACTAGAAAACGATGACGAACTGGAAGAAATTCCAGTTCCTTCACTGCGAAAATAATTGAAGGTCTCCAACTTTTCAGTAAATTAAAAGATCATTTTATTCTAATGATTCAAATTCTGAACGCGCATTCAAGTTTCAACGACAGCTTAAAAATATATATTTATGGGTATAACAAACTGCATAACCAATTAATTATCTAAAAAGAAAATCTGAACAAACTCTGATCATAATTCCATTGTTAGAAAAAAAAAAAACATATTTTTATGAAATTGATGCGCTATTACTATTTCTTCCGAAAAAGAGTGATTTAGAACCACACGCTTTAAAAGACACTTAGAATTGTGGCTGAATATTTTTTAATATTTTTACGCCGTGTTTTTCCCCTAATTTTCCTCTACTTCTCGATTTAGTGTATATTTTAACTCGCTGTTTCATAGTTATGCGGATTTTAAAATTTATGTAACATATCCCCACTTTTTCTATGGAATTCAAGTTTTTTTTTATGCGATTTTAGGTATATTTTGACTCTCTGTTTCAAAGTTATGCGGATTTTAAAATTAATGGAACGCATCCCCACTTTTTGTATGTATTTTTTGTGCGATTTTTTAATGCGATATTTTGTGGAACGCATCTACCGCATAAAAACAGGATTGACTGTACTTCGGTCACATTGCCAAACCTATCTCAATTAAAATCGCAGACGGGAAAGTAAGAATGCACGGATACCATACAATCATCGACTATAAATTAATTCATGTTTCATTTCTTAAATAGGAGTCGAACAACCACCTATGCGAACTGAAGCAGTCTCCGCACCAGTTACTCTTCAATATGTACAACACGATAGCTCTGACAGAAATTAAAGGCTACACCACCATGCAATTCTCGTGGATGCTTCTGAAACTCTATGGACACGGTAAGAAACTTTAACATCAATGAGTCCACAAAGTTTTCAAATAGTTTAGCAGACAGGGATTACAATTTACTGCCTTTTTGCTTCCGTTGCTTATATCATCAGATTATACGATTACACATCTATATTTCGAGATCTGTAATTACCGAAACCGTTATATTGTAAATTATGTTATGAAGATATTTTTATCAAACATTTTGTTTGCTTTATTTAACGCTCACCACCTCCTTTCTGTGAAATATAAGGTATCGCGATTGGTACAAAAACAAATAAAGTTTGAATGCATCATGTCGCGATGATTTCAAAGATATCTCTGTTCGCCAGGAAACTTCACAACCGAATCCAATCACATGAGAGAAAAATTCGAAGAGCGTTCCGCCATCACTTTGGCAGCAGTCAAGGGCGCAATGCAAGTAGCCAGCCGAGAAATGTGGCGTTGCGATCCAAAGAAGCACGAGGAAGGTGAGTTATATACTTTCAGTTTTCCGTGAAAAAATTCGATTCAAACTCTTTGGGCCAGAGGAAGAACACACCGTTGCAAAATATTGCCAAGGTAATGACAATGATTTGAACAACACTCTTTTAACACAAAGTAATAAGAGCATATCCATGATGAATAAACAAAGAAAGCCGAAATCCCGGAATATTGTATTATAAATAACTTCCGAGTGTTGATCAGTAATGGTGAGTGTTATTATTCGGAGATGTGTATATGTATATAAGGATATGTTAGCATTTTGATTAAGCAGTTATTACCAACTATTTCATAAATAAAATATTCTTTCAAATTTAGCACAAAAATAGGTTTAAAGTTCGTCAATTAATCGCTGCATGTGGGGGGGGGGGAGATGTGTGAATTTGTTTTTCTACGGAAACAATGGATTCGTTTTTACGATTGAATCTTAGCATTTATTTGCGATTGTTTCTTTTAATCAACCGAGTGAGTCAACCTTTGATGTGGAGTGACTAAAACATTACGATGTATGGAATATATATTTTTTTAATCTTTAGTTTTTAATATAATTTTATCTAGTGTAAAATACATACATCCGGTATATTTATTTTTACAAAAGTTATGTCTAAAAATTGAATGAATGGGCTGAACTCATTTATACCCATGTAATTATTAATTTCCAGCAAAATCAAAACCGGTTCTTTAAAGAAATGATAAAACTGGTTAATGTTATGGGAGTGTTTGCCAAATATGGACAAGTCTAGCGATGTAAAATTAACATAAAGAATAGCATCCTCTATTTTTAGTCATGTCATCTTGCGCAGCGCCGTGTTATTTATAATGTATAGTAGATTTACATTGAACGCAAAAATTTACTGAACAAAAATTACTCACGTGGCACGCCCCTGGATTAGCCAATTTAATATTTTAATGTTCCATAATACCCGTATTCGAGTATAAGGCATTGGCTGTCTTATGCAAAATTCTAATATCATCCACATACTATAACTTAACACCGTGGCAGTGAAGCGACGATTAATTTGTTTGATCTATTAATATTAGCTAAAATACTGTCACCCCAACTTATTTCCATCAAAAACAGAGCAATTTAAAAAATCATTACTGGTAATTTAATACGCCTCCGAATGGTGTTCATATGCAAATTAGTGACGTGCAATTCAAATATGTATACAATTAACATTGTTCACAGTGAATAGTATTTTAAAGTGCTAATTTCAAAAGAGTTCAGCGAAATTGCAAAATGTTTTGCAAGCTGAAACGGTGGAGAAAATGATGTATACATGAATTTCATAATTGAGACCAAAATCGAATCGATATCATCTACGTAGCAAGCTAATCGATATAAACTGGGTCAAGTGCAATGCTTGATTATTATAGAATATTGGGAGGGATGACTTGGTAGTGGAATTAATAAATTATGTAATAGTTATTATCTTAGACATTCTACCAAGTCGCACGATTTTTGGTAGACAATATTGACACGACAATAAACAACTTGTCTTTTCAGCAACTTGTGATGTGCAGCTTGTTAAATAATTTATCGTGATTTTATTTACGTCAAATCGTTTAGAACCCCATAACCCAATGTACCGTAATATGAGTGTTCCCTAATAATTTCATGGCCTTTGAAGATTTATTTTCAAGGCTATTAGAATGAGACAAAAATACAAAACGATGATGATAAGGGGCTTAGTCAAGACAGCGACTTAATAGTATAAAAATAAATACACACAAACACACGCAAATAATATTATCAGATATAAATATTAACACTGATACAGTGTGTTAATTAATATCTGAGTGTTATCGATCAAGTGATGGTGAGATATTTTTTTTTGTTGACGCAATGTTTTATGTATTGATTGAATTGATATTTACTTGGAAGAATCCCATTGTAAGAAGGTGAAAAAATATCAAAGTATTCTAGTTCTACAAATAGATAGCTATTTCGGCTCACGCCCTCGTCGGTAATACAAAGTTTCTGAATTCTCGCATTTATATAAGACATTAAATTTAGCACACTGTGATCAGGGCTGTAGAGTCGTGTAAAAAACTGATGTTTATAATGCGGCCATAGTGAAATTTCACGTGATAACCACTGATCTAGTGTCAGTTTCACCGTACGATATAACTAAAAATTGATGTTGGCGTAAAATAGCACGCGGCAAACAAAGGAAATGAATTTAACCGATTGAAGCGAAAATTAATGTTTGTGAAGTAAAAACATCACAAGCCGATTCGCAGAATGGCATACGAGAATAATTATTTCCAGCGATTTTAATGCACAAGTACCTACTTACTAAATAGTACCGCATTTGTGACGAAGCTGTTGGCAAGGTCGTATGTTTCATTTTAAATGAATCATACCCACTTGATAAAAAAAATGAACAATTCACCTTCACGATAGCAAGGTACTAGTTTTTTCTTGTAAATTACATTGATCTCAAAATAATTTACAACAAAAGCATCAGTTTCTGTGTCATTCCACCAAAGAGTTGGATAAAGTATATAAATGTAGTCAGAAAATTATTCGTATCTCCCCGCAAAGAATCCGATTATAAGACGCACTCTTATTTTTACATGCTGATAATAAAAAATAACGAAACACAACGTCATCGATTATAAGCCGTACCCCGGATTCAGAGACGTCAAAACAAGAAACAAAGAATGTCTTACAATCGAGGAGATAAGATTACAAATGAATGGGCTGCACAATTAATAAATGTGTACATACATATAATTAGTAGAATAAATTTAATATGCATTGTAAAGCGTATATTTATTAAATTTCTTCAAAATGCTCTTTCTATATAGATTATAAGGCAATCCGTACATTGCGAACTGTAATTTGGGCAATTTGGCTAAATGTATACATGAATTGGCAAAGAAATCTTCACGAGGATAGGACCCATATTCGTAATGATGACATGCCGCCCAGTGGTCGACGCGGTGTTGTTCGGCTGCTGTTTCCACTGGTTCGAATCCCAGTACGGACACTAACATAATTGATTAGTCAATCCATGAATGGTTTGTGTTCGAAAGGACAAATGTTTGCGATGTCTTAATTGCATCCCAACCACCCGATCCCAAAAAAGGGAAAAATAGCTTCTTCTGTTGAGACGCATTCATTTAAATAATATCAGTCTGCGTATGGAAAATAGGGCTAAGTCTTAAATCAGTACCTTTCAGGAGAGCCAGAACTAGATTTGCATTTACATTAACTTTGATGTAAAATGTGATGTTTCAACGTGAGATGCTGATTTGATTGGTTCTTTCAATTTTTGACGCATTTTTCCTTCCGCAAACAGACATGGTCCACATTTGGAGTGAACATAGCAAAAGAGAGTGAGGTAATGTCGCGGATAAAGTTAAGGAAAGTAAATGGGATTTAAGAATGCGTCGTATTTAATGTTTATAATTCTTTCTTCTCTTCTATAAGATTTTGAAAATGAAATGCAAAACGAATGATAAACCTACCAAACTTCTCCCTCGCTTGAAAATTGAACCATTTGCTCATTGACTAGATCATATTACTAACCGAAAAGTTTATCGTTCAGAATCGGATATTCAAAGAAATATGTCGCAAGGTTCAGTATTTTAGTCAATACAGCGTAGAGGCCCTTAAAAACCGATGAATAAGGGTTACACTGTATTGCTATGGAGCTTAAAATTTTCGTTCATTTTAGGTTCTACGTACGTCGCAGTGACGCGGCTACTGCAGGGGTATATCGAGAACGAGGTGGATATGAACAGCGAGATCACTTGCCGGGAAAACTGCGCCTATTACAAACATGCGAAGAATCACGGATGCTTCAAAGATATGTTCTGCTCCAGGCAGAGACCCTGCAGCGGAGATATTCATGATTGCACATACATCGACTCCGACATGACGATATGCCCATCGGTATGCAATAGAATTTCGATTAAACAGCAACAATTATTGGCGATCAAATACCCCATCTAATGTGATAGCGTTTTACGATTACAACCGGAGTTGAAAATAATAATAAAAAAATAACACATTCAATCGGTACGGCGAAAAATATGGCGGGCAAAAACAAATTGCGGTAAAATTCCACTTTGCCTTCTGGTATTACAGAAACAAGGTGTTCGGTAACAATACATATATGTACATTAAAGTCCTCGGCTAGTCAACAACCCTGCTATGTGAACCATGTTAGTTGATCGAAAAGCAATCCCTTTTCTCCCTAACCAAATAAATATCGAATAAATATCTAGCCCCTGGCTAATGACATTTTAATGATTGTCCGAAATTCGAATGTTAGCTTTTATTAAATGGTTTTGAAATTTAATTTTATCAAATTGCCATGCCCGTTATAAAATAACACCGATTTACGCGGTGGATATAGTCTAAAATAATTCGCGTAAATGGAAACAGTGTAAATCAAATTACATACAAAATATAAGGATAAAATTTCAAAATTACATATCAATTCCCGAAAAAAGACGTAAACTATTAATAGATCAATAGAAATTTTGGACGAACGAAAAATTGATTGTATTTACACATGTGAGATTTAAAAAAAAATATTCGTCATTTTCAACACAGGTTGCAGGATTGCCGCGGAAGGCCAGTTAGTGACAAGACTTTCGCGTGACGCGTCGCGCGGGTCAATAATTCGTCGCCTTGACCGCAGGTGTGCACGACACGCATACCGCACACGTGTGTGCATACTAATTACCCGTATTGAATAGGCAACAGTGTTTCAGAGCAGCTGGGGAACGTGACGGCAGGAAGTCGACTTCTGTTCGAATGTGACGTAGCAGAATCGATTCACCAGTATTCTCCTGCTGAATGTGACAGCACAAAAACTTACTCGTCACAAAATTTTGAACATTTCAAATAAGTGATTGTAAAATCTGTAGGTTTTCAACTAAATGTCGTCATAATCGATTCTTTATTAATTTAAAGGTACCTTTAAAGAGAAACATATTTTAAACGTTAATCAATTCCCATATTTAACGAATTTCGCACTTATTAACATCTATTCCGATTTTTAGCATATACAGTGAAACCCCGATTCTACGTTTTCCAAGGGACCGTAATAAAACAACGAATAATGCGGTAAACCGATAATGCCGGAAAATGATTAATTTTCAACTAAGTTATTTATTTCACTTTTTTTATTATTGAAAAATATATAAACTTATTTTTTTGTCGCCTATTTGTAGTTTTGCACAAATTTTGACAGACACCCTTCAAAACTCGCATACTTTCCTAAGTTTACTTTTTTGCTATGTCGACTCGTTTTTCTCCTACATTTTTTTCAACGCATTGAATTGTTTAAGTTTTTCAGCTAGAGTTCTTCATTTAGGCATTTTAGTTTTGAGTTTAAAAAATTCTCGCACTATTAATGAGAAAAAATAAATATTCAACAAAAACGGGCAATTGGGATAATAATTGGGACAGGACGATAGTATTTAGATGATGGATCGAGGAAATCGGTAAATCGAGGAATGATATTTAACGAGATGCGAGGCAGGATTATTTAATTTATGAAAAATATTCAACAAAAAAAAATTAGTCAGTCGGGATAATACTTGTGACGGGACCAAAGTATTTAAACAATAAATCGAGGAACGATTAATGCGGGATTATTTCACATTGTTCCAATAGGTATTTGGCCGGGTTATGAAAAATAAATGATCCATCCGGGAAAACGAACAATGCGAGAACGGTAGATCAAGGTTCCACTGTATATAGCATTTATAACAAAATGCTAAAAAAACGTATCCCAACTATTTGGGAAATTTACCACAACGTACAAATACTGATTACAAGTTTTGAGTTAATTGATTTCATATTATGCCTAATCTCAAGTAAAGGATTACAGTAAAGAGAAATTAGAGAGATTAACTTGCTCTTTCAAAATAAGAAAACTATTTGGCCGCGGCCAATTTTTTATCCAATGTCTTGATAAATCATCCATCTAAGAACCCGCAGTCGACAAATTGTATTAAAATAATAATTTATAATAATTGTGTTTCAGCAATACACATCTACAAGGCGTTACGAATGGATTGAATATGAGAGCGGAACGATTTTCGGAACGAAAAAATCATGCGCTAAGGGAGCCACAAAGGTAAAAAAATTAATGCATGAGTAACAAATAAGCTATAACTTTTGTTAATATGAGAGAAGACGAAGCATGATAAACAGATGATCATAACATAAAGTAGGCCAAGTATACGCGAAAATATATTTTATTTTTGATTTCTTTATATAATTTTAAATTCATATTCAGAAGAATTTGAGGGGTTAAACGAATTCATGAGTGAGTTTGGTTCAAATACAATGATGTTGCTGAGTGGTCAATGTTGTTGGTTTTGGGTACAGTGTTAACGGTATTCAATCCCTGTAAAGTCAGGTTCATATATTGATTTTATGAATTTGTGTTTGGAGACATGGACGAACACGCGATATCTAAACTTTCCTTCCGCTCATCTGATCCGTGGCCGATTCGGATGCGAAACATATGGCCTCCTAATGAAGGTATCTAAACAGAAGTTTTTTCTATGAGAACTGTTTGTGACTCAGTCGCTCAAACTATATTTTTAAAAAAGATCATCAGATAGAAGGATGGGTCAGAACAAGATTAGTAATAGCTGTCACTACGCCCTGTCATTTAAGGTTTGAAGGGTGGGAAGGAATTTTTAGCCATCACAAACAACTATGCCTTCGAGCAGATATCGATAAATTGATTGAAATAATGCTGCTTGTACTGTGATTGGACCAGAGAGATCCATCACGGAAGCGAATGAGGCTGACCACTGCGCCGAGAACCAGATATTTTGTGAATATAAATGAATCGCGTACAATAAAATATAATTCAACTTCAATAATTGTCAAACGAGAAGAACCGATGAAGGCTGTCGTGTGTTTGCACAACAAAACCTGTGACACTGCTGTTTGGAATGTATAGGTGGACTCGTGGTGGAGATGGGTATTCTGGCATTGCTCGTACTGCGTCTGCATTTGCGACCAGCCTGACTCCCAGTCCGACAGACACATCAGCTTGCTCAAGATCATGTCCGATGTTAGCAAAAATAAGTTAGAAGAAATTTCATTTTTATTGCATCTGTCACTGTGACGCGATAGCAAGCCTGCCAAATGTTGTCTTAATCCTGCTTAATTGTCCTCGTAAAGCTGAAAATATGGTAGACCGGTCGTATTTAAGAATACTCAAATATTTATTGTACTATTTTCAATGGATTCAACATCTATTCTGCTGAAACAAATTTTGTAACATGCTGAACAACAACTGTATTGGTTCGGTCTAATTTCTTTTCATTTACTAAACTTATGTTTTTGAAACATAAATTTATACTAGCGAAGTAGTACTGTAAAATAAAAGTCCAAAAAAATTAACCAAATTCAGTAAACTTTTCCTTTAAAAGTAAAATTAACAGACATTGAAGGATAACGAAATGAAATTATATAATTATGAATTATTGAATTTCGATTTGTTGATACATTATTTGAAGTTATCTGGTCTACAATTTTTTTAAGCATTATTATAGTATATAGCTTTTTTAGTAGCTAATACAATTAATCAAACTATATATTTATATTGGATGCTATTCATATTACATGTTAGAAAACGTGAAGTCAAAAGTAAAATATGTTGAGATACGACTTTTTCGAATATCATGAAGCTAGCTTCAATGTAATGTGGCCGTAGACGATTAGACATATGAATGAACAACAATTAATCAAAAGGGTCATGCAATGAATGCATGAGGACTGGCAGATAAGAGCGGCCCGAATTTCTACACTCCATATAAAAAAGAACATGGGAGGATGTTTGCATGAGGGCCTCAAATTTTTAAGCTATGCCACTGATCATAACCAAAAACACCTAATTTTTGACTTAACGTTTTCCGGCGGTATACCAACGATATTGTATAAAAATCATTTCCTTACACAGTTTACTTTCATTCTTCCAGCACGGCAGTGGTCATACATACAAAAATAAAGTTCATACACTATTTTTTTAACAAAACCATCATTAATTTGTAACATTCGCACACATCACACAGAGCTTAATGTAATGATTTGATTTATTGACTTGGCATTTACATAGTAGAACTCCATTATAATAGTGTAAAATAGCAACGTATTTAGTTCTACAGTTCTTATATCCATTTCTCATCGTCAGAACTATATAGTTCTGACGGCTGAAAGCCGAAATAGCTATCAACCAATAAATATAAAAACTGTAGAACTAAATAAGTTGCTATTTTACCCTATATAATATTTATGAATTGTAACTACATATTTGAAATATCCTAACCATATAATTTTAAATTATATACTTGATACAGCATAAAATTTAAAAAATCGATATATTTAATCAAAAAAACAAGAAAATATTGAAATTTGTCGTGAATATTTACAGATTAGATTTTGTTTTATGACTGAAATGTGGAATAATTTTAAACACTATTTTTGGTGAATCAATCATTTAGATTTGTTTGCCACGTGAATGCCAAAGTAAATTAACAGAAAAGCCCAACAGACAATCAACGTTTTAGATATTGTCTTTAGTAACATTTGCCCGTATGCGATTTTCATCAACACTATTCATATCAATTCTCCAATACCAAAACAGAAACAATCTATCTATAGTATATGTGTGTGTTCGCTTACGAATCGAAGAGTGTCTGTAAATGTACGTTTCTTCACATTTTGATTGCACGCTTGGTTTCCTCTGTGTTCGACCATCAGGTCGATTCCTGGTGGAAATGGAATCTATACCATTGCTCGTACTGCGTGTGCATTTGCGACGAGGCCGGCGCCAACAGCGACCGCTACATCAGCTTGCAGAGCCTCATGGCCAATGTCACAGCGAACAAGTCAGTATCCCACTTCTGAGAGCCGGAAGTCTATTATTATCATCACAACACCAAAAGCCACAGAATGCCAGCACACGCATTTCAACTGCTGATTCACACACTGTAATTTCGCATTTAATTTAATTTGAATTTTTTCCACTGTTGACTGTCAAAGCGTTCAAAATTTTCTTCATAAAATCTCTTTTAGGATTTAAGATTAATTCATTCTTTTTTTCAGTATTGAATTGGTAACAATACAATATGGTTCACACACAGCCATGTTTCATTTGTTTCCATTGTCTTTAGAATGAATTTGACGAACCTGACCGCCTGCAGTAACAGTGGGCAAAACTGGTATTTTTGCCAATTCAAATATGCAAAAGAATCATATTTTGCAGACTTCTCCCACTTCAAATTTAATTGAACATTAATTTTTACCTGTCACATTAAAGGGGATGTCTTAGAAGCATTGATTAGCTATAGTATTGCATAAAAGCTAAAACTTTTGTAAAGCTTCAATAACATTTCCCATTTTTAAATCATTCTAATTTTTCTTGGCTGTTTGTGATTGTAACTTTTTGTGACTTATGATTAAAAATACACTGGTGGAGGCCTACAGAACAAGGATACTGAAGTATTTAATCAGATTCATGTTGAATTTTTACATTTGCATGGAAATAAATGGGAATGGCTTATTAATTAATATAATCCAATGCTTCAGTAAATCTGCAGTAAATCTGCATGAAATTGCTTTTTTGTGTATTATCAAATAACATATAGAATGCTATTATTTTTTTTAGTTTAAGTAAGCTTTAATTTGCAATAATTGACTTTTTATTGCAATGTTGTGCTTGTGATTATTATATCAGTTTGATTTAACACACACAATTGGCAGCATAGGCTTATACAGTGGAACCCCGATCTACCGTTCTCGCATTGTTCGTTTTCCCGCATGGTTCGTTCATTTTTCATAGTCCCGGCCAAACACCCATAGGAACAATGTAAAATAATCCTGCATTAACCGTTCCCCGATTTACCGTTTTCCTCGATCTATCGTTCAAATATTTTGTTTCCCGTCGAAAATATTATCCCGATTGACCGTTTTCGTTGAATATTTCTCGACCAAGACCCCACCCCGTAATAGCAATGTTTAGTAATTCCACGTTAATCATTTCTCGATTTACCGATTTCTTCGATCTATCATCTAAATATTATCGTTCTGTCCCAGTTACTATCTATCCCGATTGACCATTTTTGTAGAATATTTTTTTTGCTCATAAATAATCTTACATTTCATCTGGTTGCGTAAATTTTTCTAACTCAAAAGACAAAACTAAAATACCTAAACGAAGAAAACTAGACTAGAACTCTAGTTGAGAAACTTAAAATAATTAAAGACATTGGAAAAAAACCAGGAGAAAAACGAGTCAACATAGCAAAAAGGAGTTAGTTGATTTAGAAATGTACGCGATTTTGAAGAGTGTTTGATAAAATTTAAGTCCCAAACTGCAAATAGGCTACTTAGTTTGTATAAAATTAGTTAAAAATACATTTTTTTGTTCTTTAATTAATAAATAAATGAGTTTTTTGAAAATTAAACATTTTTTTGTGTTATTTGAATATTTCCCGCATTATTCGTTCATTTATTACACGTAGAATCAAGGTTCCACTGTACAGTATTAATGTTTGCATAGCAAAGTATTTAAAATTCTTGTTCATGGTGTGGAAGTCAAACTTTAATAATAAAAGTTAACACTAACATAGTTACACTACAGATCAGAAGCGCGACATTAATTTTAATGAACAAAACAATGGGCTTTTGTATAGTTTGTAACACATTACTACCCATTCGAAAGTTCTACCAATGTTGGTTCCACCCTATTTATTTAATCATAGTGTTTACTGTTTTATGAACTATTTATTGGTGATATTACGAATAGAAATCGCATGATCTAGTTCTTGCAACAGTAATCCTGACTTAAATATTTTTAATTTGTAGGGTAGTCACCGGACTTAGATTTGTTAAGAAAAACCGAGTGATCTATTTGCAAATAAGCGAAGGCACGCTGGAACCGATGGGAAAGATAGATCAGAACTCTGTCAAATGGAAACCCATTGAACCTGTCGACATCCATGTTGCGAGCAAAAACTATCACACTTTAGTTTACACAAATCGAACAGTAGACCTGGACGATTTGGAAGGAAAGACGGGTCAAGTACTGACCGGTGTGCGTTTCCGCATGCTCGGCACACATCTTAACTTGGAAATAATGGTATCGCCTTTCGATTTCATAACGGGAAAGCTGACTGATCCTCATAAGATCAGTGAGTGGATATCAAACGACAACACAGATGCCTCCGGAAATCGAAGGTGAGCAATTTGATTTTAGCTAATTAAAATAATCAGGATAAATTTTTTGAAAAATATTAGTGACAAATTTGCTGATTTTTATTTTGCAGAAGCAAGGTGGAGCTGACAAATCCGGACATCCCAACAAACACGAAGGCTCCGTCAATCCCCGACTCCAACTCGAATCAGTTCATTGAGTTCACCCATTCCAGTATGGAATCAGATGTTGCCCAAACCACTGTGCCCTATCTCGATGCCCAGATTGTTCTGCCGGCGCAAGCAGTTCCGCTGTCAGGTATAATATCTCTAGAATTTGTTGAAAACAAAAGTTGTTTGATTTTTTTTAAATATACGCATCCATGGTGTATTAAATTAATGACAATATTCTTAGGAATCCCACACGAAATCGATTTTTTTTTCACACCGTGTTTTATATTCACTCAAAAAATGAAACTTTCATATTTTATACCATATCTTTGTCTGTAACACTGAACACAGGGCCAACGTACGCCTTATACAAAGAAGGAAATTTATGAATGCATATTAAACAATTGATATTATGAATTTCAGGTGCCGGCATCTACCACAAAGGGCAAAAGTTTTTCGGTGGATTCATTGCGCCCAAAGTCTTCACATATGACTATTCCCAGCACATGGAGATCGCCATCCCAGACTTGGATAATGTGATCGATGAATAATAAAACGTTAATTATTCATTGTGATTTTTAGTATTTTGAAATTTGTATAGGTATACCAGTTCCAACTACCAATTATTTTCATGTACTGTATTTGTCGTTAATATAAGTGAATTCTTCTCACTCTGACGAGTATTTCATAAATAGTTATCTAATATACTTGGCACCTGTGGATATTAAATCAATTCAATTTCAACTATGTAATAATATAATGATTGTTTTCAATTATTTTCCCAATATACCAAGGTATAAAGCGGTGGGCTGCCAATATCTTAACAAGGGGCTCGGTAAATGCTATCCATTTTTTTATCCATGTCCGCTCCCTATGTTGAGTATATGGCCTCCTAATGAAGGTATCTCAACGAAAGTTATTTTTCTACGAACACTGCTTGTTACTTAGTCGCTCTATCTCTCTTTTCCAAAGAGAGTAGTAGTAGTGATAAAATGATAAGCATAAGACAGGACTAGTGATTAACTAATAGTAGTGCCCAGTTGAATTGAAGAATCGGAAGAGTGGGAAGCAATCTTAAGACATAACAAACACCCATTCCTTTGAACAAAAAATAGATAAATCGATCGAAAAAATGTTTTTTCGTACTGCGACTCACGGACGCCCACAACGCTGAATGAAAAAATGAAACAACTAATTTTCAAATTTATCCATCTACAGAAATTGCAGTTATGTGACGATTTGATCTAAGACAAATGATTTTCTTATCTTAACAAGGGGCTCGCCGGCCGTGCCGAAATTTAGCAAGGGGCTCGCGTGAGCCCCCCCGAGCCCTCTCCAGCCCATCCCTGAAGGTATAGCTTTACAAATGAAGTACAATGTGTCCCTGCAAAATATTATCAAATTGATATTCCTAATTATATATTCAATAAATTGTAAGATTCAAAAATTAATGAATTAATTAAACACAAACAGATGTAAAATATGTTATTAATGTGTACTTATTTTTAAGAAGAATTATTAGTAGTAATGGGACTTAAATAAATAATGCATCCATCATTTAGTGCAAATATATTGTTCATATGGAGAAAATGAATTTTCACAAGCGAAATGCTGTTAGAAATAAAGTAAGCCCAAATTGATATTAGCCTCGTTCAAATACATAATGTATCCATTTTGCTGACATTTCTGATGCATACAATTTATATGGCTTTTAATTTTATCTCACTTCAAATAAAATGCAGTAAAATCCCGATATAACGAACTAATGCGAGTGAGTATATGCTAAAACTGCAAGTCCGTTAAATGATAAAGAGGTTTCATTGTACATTTTTTATTTTTTGAGAAAATAAACGACAATACATTTATAGACAGAGCCATATCCCGCCAATAATTAGCCGGCATGCGTTTTAACCATCAGAGCTGTGTGATCTCATGTTTGTTATATCATGTGCTGTGGCTTGTGGTTTGAATCATGCAAACCGCCAATAGGATGATTTAAGAATTTTCAATTGATATGCTAAACCCAAAGTCCATCGTATCTGATTTTTAATGCACTTTTTACTTTCAATGAACTTACATAATAACCTAGAAAACCTGATTTTTCAAAACTTTTTTTATATTCTTCAATATGAAAAGCCCAAAATATGTGTGCAATGGATACAACAATTGCGCTAAGCACAACAGTGATTCTTTATTATAGTATTATTGTAAACTAGTGTTAATATAAATATCGATAATGAATTTCAATTATGTTTATCTTTACATGTCAATTAAAGGCATACATATGTATCTGTGGTGGGTTTACCTCTGTCTTTCTCTATTAACCTACACTACTTGGTACTCGTGAAAAATACTGTTGAAAAAAAATACATGTTCCAGTAAGGAATAGATATGTTAACAAAAAAAAACTTTTAAACTAACTCTTATAATAAGTTGACTAGTTAAGATGAATAACATTACTGTTTTTACTGATACTCAATAGAAATAATAAAAGTTTAGGCTTATTTTAAATATATTTTTGGGGTGGTGTAATAATGATCATCTTAGTTGTCTAATAGAAATTTTAAATAGGATAAACGGAAAAAGCATTTCTCCAGAACAAAAACTTCACTAGTTTTTGAATACTTGAAATATAACACCCATAGGTATAAAAAAACAACATTATTGCTGCCAAACCATCTATATTTAAAAAGTGACTTATTTATTCGCGATCACGGATTCAAATCCCGATAAGAAATTTTATTGCATTGCCTTTTCTATCGATCAAAAGAATAACCCAAAGGCAAGAGCTGTCATGATTTCAACCTTCTTACCCAAACCAATCCTTGACCCTTTGACAAGTGAGTTCATTTTTCTTAAATTTGGTTTGATTATTCGTAATATTGCTACACACAAAAATAATATGAATACGGATCAATCTCTGAAGAATATAAATTATTATTTCCAGAAATAAAAAATATTTTTTGAATTATAAAATGCATATCTAAATGTGTAAAGTAAACTAATCAAGCTATTACTCCAAATTTGGGCCTAGATCTTTTTAGCTGTCATGACCTCGATTCCAGGAAGGGAATCGAACCGAAAAGGAAATTCACACTTAATATTATGACTACCGATTTGTATACAAATATTAACCTTTTTAAAAAATTCTTTTGGTTATTTACAAGAAATAATTAAAATAATGAGAGTGTCAAAAATCATACATATAAATGTTTTTTTATTCATATGTGAAGAAATAATGACAATTCAATAAAAACATAAGAATTACAACAAAATTGATACAAGTCTTTGCGATTTGACATTTGGGCGCACATATGCAGCGATACTCATCAATGGGTTAAAAAGGGAGAGGTATGGATTTATCATCATTGAAATATCTTATAGAAAGAACATGTTAGCAATTAACATTTCTTGTGGTGAATCATGTAACTCTTTAAGCCAGCAGTTCTCAAACTGATCCCCTGGGGCAGTGGTATTTTTACATTGGCGTTACAAAAATCCTAAATATTATTTACCAAAAATTCAATGTGACAAACAAGAAATACGTTTACCATATTTACTACATTTTGATTGTATAAGTAACATCATGTAATAGTTCTGAATTGTTTTTATCTTAAAGAAAACTAGCTATAATGAATAATCGCTGAAAATAGAATCATTGTGAATCGCTCACGTGCCAGCAAAATTTTCGAATTTGCCAACGCGTGCCCTTGGTTCGCCATCCATTCTCTAGGGGGCTGCGAAACAGTTTCGGTGGGACTACGAGAAATTATTTAAAGGGAAATGGGAGCAAAATATTCCACGAGACATTTTTTTTAAGGGAACTGTTTATATCTAAATACGAGAAGGCAAATTGCTGGACTGAGTACAGTATTAGAATGGCTAACTGATTAAATTTATGATTTATTGTCACGAAGTTTGTTGCGATCAAATTTTAACAAAAAAAAAACTGTTTTTACCAAACAAACCTTGTTTTAAACAGTTAACCAATGACGAGCCAATGGTGGATTTTTGTCATGTTAAATGTTCATACAGTATTTTTATGATAGTTTAAAACCTCAAGAGAAAATATGAAAACTCGATGGTCCTTGAAAGGTTGAATGCTTCTCATATAATATTATAATCTGATGATTGTATGTCTGATAATAAACTACTGCACAAATAAACAAATTATACTTTTTAATTGAATCTTGATAATATAATAAAATTATATTCACCTCCATAATGATATTTTATTTACAGATTGTTTTTCTAGGCCGCCATAGCATAACATAGCACGAAGTATATTAGAAGAGTTCTGGTTCAAAGCAGAATTCTTGAGTATGTGACCGTCAGATAATTTAATAAAATTTTGACTTCATCATGCATCTTTAGTTGTGACAGTGTGGCAAAGGACGTCTTCGGTGACCATGTAAATGGATTCATGATGGAAAGACTAAGACCCACAGACGGTAGTCGAATCAGGAAGATTAGTTATTTTACCAAAAGACGCTTAATATATACAGCATATCTAAAAACTACGGTATATTTTTCAAACAGATTTTTATAAAATATCTTAAATTTATTTATGTTTCTTCATTCATGTAAAAGAAATAAGTTTGGAACTGGTGTGGGTAAATTGATAAAAGACTGACCTGAACTCTGAGAGGATGCATCATCAGCAAGAGGAGTAGGTCAGTTTGCGGCACGAGTTCGGCGATGGGGACTTCCATGTGTCTGACGGCTTGGCAAATAAACGCTGCCAGATAACGGTGCAGCGGAAAGTGGAATGACGCTCTCATCACTTCAGTCTGAAATATTAATTGGGTTAGTCTTATTGTCTCCACGCAAATCGTGCTAGAGTTTTGTAGTCAGAAGAACAGCTAAGCAAGAAACTCACTTACAAAATATATATGTCACACAGTGGAATCAGTTAAAAATGTATTGAACATGTTAACTACTAATAAACCTAATACTATATTGATTTTACATAACTAAGAAACCAATCCAGATGGAGAGGGATTCCATATTAACTTTTCGGGCACGTATAGCTGAAATAGATTTTGAATAACAACTCATCGTGCTTTTCAAATATAAAGAATGACTCATTATTCCAGCTTCATGTGTAAACAAATGACCCACTTACAATCAGCTTGCAAAATCGAAACACATGCCCGAGAAAGATGTCCATTATGATACAAGAAGGAAATTGAATTAAACCTACCCCGTCAATGTGAGGCCTAGAGAATGATATGGCATCAAGCCATCGGGTCAGATAAGCGAGGCAGTACCGGATCAGCTTTTTTGCAAGGTCCGCATGCGTGCTATCCGTGAGATGGGAGATCACTGACCACATTGGGTATGCGGAGGCTTCTAATTCGCAAGAAAATGCTGCGTAATATGATGACGGCTCAAATTCAACGTGGCTGCCCAGTTCTCGGACGTTCACGTTCATACCTAATACAAACAAAATAAGAGAAAGTGAATAAACAAAAAATTATTCCACTTGTGTTTGTCTTAATCAGAAAACGATGAAAATTTGAAGAAGTCATTTATACAAAAATATTTTTATGACACATTCTTTATTGTTTACAATCTGTGAAATAACAAAGTTACTAGCCTAATCCACCGAAAATAGTTTTTTTAAAATTCATATTTGTACTATTTCATAGAGTTATGTGACACACATTGACACAGCTTTGTGAAATTAATATTGGCTCCTGAGGTATCAAGCGGAATATATTACAATTTTTTTCTGAAACCAGCATACGACATTTTATCATTTGAAGCTATTCGTCATTTGAAAACTCAATGAGAATATTAATTTTCTTTATGATTTCTTTCCAGTGATATTTTTCCCATGTTTTAATGCTTATTCTCGCGTGTGTTTCAAAAGTGGTAAGATTGCTAGATCAATTTATAGTTGCGAGAAATACAAAGTTGGTTTGTGTCTTAACAATTGTTTTAAAATTTGGCATATACGTAAAAATTACTGATCTTTATGTTTTGGAATGTTTTTAATTGTTGTATTATATCTCTTATTTTTTTATAATGTTGTTAATTTTTTTTTATATAATCTGATGTAAATTTTCAATCTTTGTATTATATTATCTTTTATTTGTTGATAGCAGTGCTTTTTTTTTAAAAAAAAGGTGCCGGAACGCACTTTTTTCGAGCATTTTCTAAGAAGGTATATTATTTATTATATATTCGAATATCATTTTGATAGAATTAATGACGGCTTTTCATATAATGCATAGAAAATAAAACAAAATATACATATTTTAAAATAGCAAAAATAAAATTAAACATTTATTAAAATTTCGAGAAAAAAAGGTGCCGGAACGCCGTTCCGCCGCGTTACAGGGTAAAAAAAGCCCTGGTTGATAGTATATAAAATATGTAAAAAAAATCTGATTAAAATGTTTTAAATTTAGAATAAACCTTTTATTTGAGAACCCTTCTTATTTTATCAAAAATAGTTCACTAGTTTTGGAGATACTGATTTTTTTAGACATCTCAACAGCGCGCGAAAAAATGCTCGGGCAACTGAGCGACGCCTATTGCGCACGGTGCACGAGCGTTTAAAGGTTAAATATTACTTCATTATGTTTAATAATTCGGTACGGCCCTTGACTCGGAGACAGAATGATAATTTGGCCCCAGACCTAGGAAAGGTTGCCCATGCCTGTGATGTACTCTATTAGAGACCAATCATCACCATACTAGCAAACGTTAGTAAGTAACAAATTGATAATTTTCAGTAAACATCAAATGAAAATTTGAGCTTTTAAGATAAAAAAAACCTCCAGCCTTGATATTTTATGTAACATAGACAACTATAATATCAAATACTATAAAAATAAATGGATTTATTTCTATCTGCCACAAATTAAGTCATGAATTAACACATTATAGGCGGGAAACGTAAAAATACGTTTATCGTCTACTGTCGGTTTTGTTAGTATGTGGACTCATAGATTTAATGGTTTCTTCAAAATAACTGCCACAACAAGTGACCCTTTTTGACAATAAGCAATAAACCTCATAATTTATTATGCCCTGAATGTTCATTCACACATAGTATTTTTATTAAAAAGGCGACACATGTTTCTCGAATATTTAGGGCATCAGATTTCACACTTCCAGTGATTGTAAATTTGTAGGAATGAGGATTTTATACTATAATTATTTATATAATTGTATGGTATGGATAAATGTTATTTTTTATACAGAATATTTTGAATATTTCATATTGTTAACAAGTGGAGGGCTATATACTAAATTAATAACAGGTTTTTATATTCAGCTTAGAAAAGTAGTGAAATTATGATGTGTTCAAAATGTTTTCTTTTTATGTTTAACTAGCTGGCCCGACGAACTTCGTACCGCCTCAGAATCAATAAATGCTGTGTTAATTTATTGGATGAATTAAATTCAGTTTGAATGAATACTCAAAATGAATTAAGTTCAATAAATGTTCAAAATTCAAAATGAAAAGTATTTAAATTACATTGAAATGATCTAATTCAAGTGGCACAGTCGATAGATTTAAAGGAATGCAGTAGATCAACGATTTGATTTTGAATTTGATCAAGAATTGCTCGTTCACTCAACCAATTGTGATTTTTGTGATTAGATGTTTGGGAACATTTTGTTGATGAAGCCGTCCTTCGTTGAGACGAAATTGGAAAAATTCGGCGGAATCGAAATCAATCCGTTCGATTCGTCAACAGGAACACGGCCGTTACCGACGATAGTCAGCAATTGCTTGGAGAAATCTTCGGCAGATGGATCGTTTAAAAATGCAACTCGCATGTTTATCGTTAGCTGAAGTTTCTTCACATAGCGCCACAGAGTCAATGTTTTGAGGCAAGCGTTTATTTCATCGGCAGCGGTCGATCTTGGAATGACTGGTAGTGTTTGGCGGAAATCGCCAGATATTTAAATCATTGCGTCTTCAAAACATCTTAAGTCGTTGCAGAGATATTCGATTGAGTGCTTCCAATGCGCGTCTGTGCGTCATTGTGCATAAATCCCAGGTGATGATTTTACTTGCTACCAAAACTTTGGTCATTGCTGAGTGTTTCGCAATCTTGCATGTCAGTTTTTCAGTCGTTTAAAGGTTTAACGGATATTTCAGCACTGAATGAGCCGTTCGCCATCCTTCTATCAACGTGGCTGCTATTTCAGAAGACGAAACTGCTACAACAATTTCGGATCTCGCACGAACAGTCGCCATAATCAATGACATGAGGAATATCTTCCCAGTCCCACGATGTGGCGTTGGCATTCCTAACTTGACTAACAAAATGCCTCACATGAGGTAACACATGTCTTCGATCTAAATCAAAGCCTGGTTATTTATCTCTTCATTCACCTCGAGATCGGGATTCCCAGAACTGACACGAATTCGATGTAAAATGTCTTCCGACATGTCATCCTTGTACTTGTTCCACAGTTCACATGGATTCGATGTGAAGCATGTCAAAATAATGATAGAAAATAATGTGCGTATCTGACTTGGAGATTCAGAAACAATTTCTTCAGCGATTGTCATGTCCCAATAAGTATCATTTTCAAGCAAATTGAGCTGTTGACATGCAAGTAGAAAGAAGCATTCGTCATTTTTCGGATGAACTGTGTAAATGCGACCAAAAGCATCAATAGTCATTCGGGTGATCAGGAACCGCATCGCTTTGCTTTTGACGTTAAAATTTCTTCGATATAGCGTTCCAAGTGTAATAACGTGTCATCTCAGAGTAAAGCAACGTTCGTGCAAAATATTGTTGTCAAAAATTTATCATACCTAATTATAAACATAACCTTATTTCAATATTATCCGATTTTCTTTCGTTTTCATTTCATATCATCGATTTCTTTTATTCTAATCCATATTCTAAATTTAAAATTATTTATAAGTCAATCGTATGCAAAAGAAGCAAAAACAAACAAATATAGAAAACAGTGCGATCTGGTGGATTTTTCTGAAACCAGCATATGACATTTTATCGTTTGAAGCTGTTGAAAATCTTGTTCTGTATGAGAATATTATTTTCTTTATAATTTCTTTCCCGTTATCGATATTTTTCCGATGTTTTAATGCTTATTCTGCTATTCTAGGTGGACACAAATTTAATAAATCAAAGATCATTGAAATCCTTGCAGCAATTCTCGAGATATACGTGGTGTAAATAACCCCACTTTGTTTTATATATATAGATTATTAAATGTCACATATGATTTCTTTGAAAATTTCAGCCGAAAATATTGTTTGGTTAAGAAGTTGTGTTGATTTTAAGAATGAGAACATTTAAGTCTGCATTAATAAGAATTATCAGTAAAATAAGTTGGTGTTTTTGCCAAGTTGATACGATAAATGCTCCTGAGTTATTCCAGATAAAGCATGGATATTTAAGAATATTATTGAATACTTACATACCAGCATCTATCTGCCAGTATGGTGAAAATATGCTACACGTTCCGAGCACCCATGGTTAAAAAAAATATGTTTCTATGAAAGGAACAAAGATATGCCCCGTTCAACCCTCTGGTCCCCTTAATAAGACAAGCCCAGCTCTAACAACAATATAAATCACATTGTTTACCTTGTAACATTGAGAGGAACTCAAACCACATATCAATGAGGGTCTCTTCCTGAAGGAAGACCAGCGCTACACTCTTGTGGGATAGGACATTGTTGAAGTCCGAAACCAGTGGCCAATAGCAGTGCTCTTTCATCACACGGCGGGCACAGTCTATTACGCGATGGCAATTCTTGCATTGATCTGAAACGATCAAAACGAATTCTATCAAGGGTCACAACATATTACTATATATCCATGGCCTAGTTCCATAGAATGATAAGACAAAAATTTGATGTTTTGAGTTATATTACTCATTATATTCGAATACTACTCTTCTGTAGCACCACAAAAGTGACTAGTTTTCTCTCGGTTGGCAGATATTTGTATATGGAAAAAAAAGAAATATAATCAATCTTTTCTCAGTTCCATATGAACATAACTCGAAATATCATTTTACAGTTTTGTCGACATTTAAAAAAAAATTGAATTGAATCGAGATAAATGATTAAAAAGATGAAATTTATTTGTTCATGTACCGTTCTGCTATTTATTAGACATCAATAGCAAAATGAGTCCCAATTCAAAATGGGGTTAAATAAAAATAACACAATTTAAAGAGAAATCTGACAATTTTAAATTTTGGTTTGCCATATAAAATAACTTCAATAGGTAAACTGTATAGGGAAATTGGCATATTGTGGAACTGAACACTATCAAAAGAAGAAAAGGAAAACAATCGAGTACTAATAGGTCTCTTCAACGTTGTTATACATGCTGTTCCATTGATGAACAAATTAGTCGTATGGTATCAAAAGCAGAACTGTTCCATACATCATGTATGGGACAGTTCTATTTTTGATACTATATGATTAAAATATTTTAAAATGCTCTTTTTACACATTTAACTCTTTGGACTCAAGAATTTTTTGCATGTGATTATAGGGAACAAGGAGCATTTAAAAAAAATACATTTTTACAATAGAATACTAATATATCTATATTATTTTACAATACAAAAATAATGTAGAAAAATGTGAAGTGCAAATATAACCAATATTGAGAAATGAGACTTTATATTTATGTTACCGCTACGGTGACACTCAAGTGATACGACAAACCATACATGTCGTTGAACATTTGTACATTTCTGGAAATAATTAAGTACAAAAGTCAAAGACTGGCTGTATCTTTAAAACAACCTGACAAAAGCGTCAACTCGAGGAAGAGGTAGTTAATGTTTGTCCGTGTATCGAAATACATACCGTGCAAAGTATTCTTGACCAATATCTTAGTCATCATGACCTTGAGAGAGATAACCATAACGTGTAGCAGATTCAGCTGGTTGACCATACGCAGGGCGAGGGCTTCGTTCGAGAAAAGCTGAACCGACATGTGAACCACTCGGTTGCTCAGCATGTCGGGGTCCGCCGACAACTCCAAAACCAACGGGATACGGGCGTAGTGCATGACGAATGTTCTCGTTAGGTGTTCCTGTAATGAGCAGTGAATGAAATTATTTTTAAGCAAAAACATCAATGAGTGAAAAACAAAGCGGGGCCCAAGTAAAATGCTATATTTTTTTAGACATAATTTATTATCATGAAAATGAAAATTTAAAATAAAAAGTTAACAATTTGAAATAATGATAAAGGCCGATCAAATGGCTACAAGTAATTTGATAACAAGATGGTTCCATCATCAGTACTGACTTTGTAATCTTGATCGGGCAGCATGTTGAGAAGGAAGCAAACAACGTTTTGAGGAAATTCATATTTGAATGTCCAAAAAATGAACTCCTCTAGGAGAGTCGTGTGGTTCATCTTTTTTCCGAGGGCCGGAAAGTGTTTATATCTGAAAAAAAAAGGAAATTATGATTGGTTTATTTTAACTTTTTTTTCATAAAAATACTTTCATCAAGCATCCCCCTGTTGCTCACTGTTTTTGTTTGCATGAGGAATTGGAGTAATTTTGTAAAATTAAAAAAACATTAATTTGAGTATTATGCATGCAGGCTTGCAATAAATTTTAATGTAAAAATTCGGACTGAATCTGAACATATAATAAATACGATAAATAAATGACATACATGTAAAATTCTTCACAAAAATTTTGTTTCACTGCGCAGAAAGTTATCAATTCTGTGAAGACAAGATATGAAAAAAAATTGATAATTTCAAACAATAACCTCGTGGATTGCGTGATGGTCATGACAGGTAAGTAATATGACAATATTCCTCACATGGCACTGGTACCCTTTGCTGAACAATCATATTGTAACAGTTGACCATTAGTAGGTCCCAGCATTCTTTTCATGTAGAAATGTCAGTTTATTAAATTAAAATTTTAGAATTAAACATATTGTTATTTTTTATTTATGTATAATGGAGTTTCAAAACAAGCCATTGCCACCTTAACCCGTGTCAAGAGTGTTCATACTATTCTTAATCCTTTCCACACCTTTATAACTTGTACATGTATAATACAAGTTTGACAGGAATCCATCTCTAATAGGATTGGAACCTGTGAGTGCAGTAACCGAAGCCAATGACGTTGACTACCTTCTAGCAACCACACCAGAAGTACAGGGTTTCCTATCTCCGTCAATGACCTAAATCATGCTAGCAACCAGAAGTTTCATTAAATATATTCTGGATACTTCACCAGAAAGAAACGGTAAGCAGTGTTTAATTAGACACTACATGCTTTATGATGAAACAGGAGGCTGCTTGGTAAGATTTCAGTTTCTAAAATATCTGTTCCCATAGATATTATATATTAAGTCTTCGTCAAAAACATATACATATAAAAGCGAGCGTGGAAGCCTTTATTAACCTTAAATATTTAATTGCTGGCTATGCAATCAAAGATGATGGATGCATGAAATATAAATAAGCAGATCGAAATAAATATAAATTCACGAAAGTAAATCATAATATAAGAACTCTGTTACAACAACAAAAATAAAATAACGCATAGTAAGTTAAGTCACACACATAAGTTTAATGATAAGAAAATTGTTTTTAAAACTTACTCGCTAGGTGGCTCAGGTGCTGGAAAATCCTCTATTGCTTTTTCATATATGAGCCTCGACTTCCCCATATACATTCCATATTCAGTCTCGGGAAAGGGCGGCTCTACCATATTTCTGTACATCTGAAAAATAAATATGATTCCGGTCAATATACAGTAAAACCCCCATTTACACTATAGTCAGAACCGTGTAATTGGGGGGTGTGAATCTCATACAAAATTAGGGATTTGGTTTTTTTCCACGGAAAACGCAAAACTTAGATTTCCCTTAGTTTTGCAAAAAAAATATGGACGAAATATTTAGTTTTTGTAGTAGTTAATATCCCACACACAGACAAACGCCCAGCTATGCGTGTATAACCTGGCACGTGTTGAATACACAGACGCTAGCCAACATTTGACTGTATGCGCGGCACAGACGACTGTCTCTTAGTAACGACAATGGAATGCGACCGTGCAATTGAGGGATTTGCGGCGAATATTTTAAGCCAGCGCGTTATTCGGGGTAATGCAATTGGGGGTTCCACTGTAATAATATATTTGGTGGCTGATGCTGGGTGGTCGATATCACAAATTGTTGATATTTATGTCCAACAGTAACAATTACAAACTAGTTCTTTATCTTCACTACAGACACTGTTTGTAAGCCAAACTGTAATTAACAACTCCCTACATTGCCTGACTGAAAAAAACTAATTGATGCTGTCCAGTGATCTTGGACAGGCTGAGTAAGATATAAATACAGGTAGTCCCTGACTTATGACGGGTCGACTTATGACCGAAAAAAAAATGCCATTTATTTAAATTTTGAATTGCATCACGTGAACCACAGCAGATACATGCGTAAAGTAAGATGACTTGACAAAGATGATGCAATACATATTTGCTCATGTATAAAAAAAAATGAACAATACAAAAATAATATAAAAATGGTTTGTTTTAATACATCGTGCATCATGATATATATGACTCTGGCTACATTATAAAATAATCGATAAAAACTGTTTAAAAAAACGAAACGAAAAAATAACACTTCTATTTATGCAAAAATTAGGGAAAAATGTTTTATTCAGTATAAGAATGTGTATTGGATATATTTTCTATTTTGAACAAGAAAATGGCCTTTTACTGCGTTTTTTGAACCATTTTTGATACTAGCTGTCAAAATATTTTATTAAAAATAATTCGAATTTGATAACTAGGCAACAGTTTAGTCACTGGTGTCAAATTAACAGAATTCAATAATGAGATTCTACTATCAAAACATGTATGTGAATGTTATGGACATAAACAGTGATATCAAATGTGATTTTCACTTCGACAACAGCCAAGACGCGTAGAAGGCGGAAACAATTTCGACTACTGCAAGTGAAATCATAGATATTAAATATTAATCATGTGACCATATACGCGGTACTAGAATGTATTAATTATTTTTAGGTAATTTTTGTAAAATTGTCAAATATACCATATTTGATGTGCAGCAATGACATATTTTGTATGAAATTCAACTTACGACCAATTCGACATACGACCAAAGCTCAGGAACGTATCACGGTCGTAAGTCGAGAACTACCCGTATTTAAAACCATTTTTTCAGGATTCAAGTCAACTGTATGTTGTCTAATTGAGGTGAATTGTTCCATATAATAAAAGCCAGCAGGCTGATAACATAAATACACGATTGATTTAAAAATATATATACCTGTGGATTAATAAGAGCTTTCGTCATGGCTTTTCTCATGAGTTCTCCCATATTGTTGAACTCCATCAGCATGGCCACGTATCCTTCACACTCTTGAACAGCTTTCCGATATGTGTTGGATTGCGATTCCCCGCTGAAATAGTCAAAGAGATGCCATTAAAAGATATTGTTATTCAATTACAAGAAACAAAGCTGTTTTAATGAAATAAGACTGACACTTATTTATAGAAGCAGAACAATACCTTAAACCTGATTATTTTTTATTAAATGATTCCACAATGATAAGGACTAGTTTCGCTCATAGCAAGCATTTTCAACTGTTCGCAGTTTACAAAAACCTATGTTTTATTTTAATATACATATGCAATACCTTTCAACCAGGAATCAACAGTTGACACCTTTAAACTGATAATTTTTCTTAGAAAATATAGTTATCCCATCAAGGTATCTTTTGAAACAATCGAAAGAATCTTTCATATATGAAACTTCGAACCGACATTAATAGATGGTATAAAGGTTGATTCTTCAAGAAATTTTTCATGCCCTGTAAGAAATTTATGTGTTTTTTCTTGTTTTTCATGACATTTTATTGACCAATTGATTTTTGTACATCGTAAGTGGTTTTATTGTAATAGTGGGCACCACTGTAGGGAAATATAGAAAATTTTCCTTAGCAATAAATTTGACAACACTTCATATAGATAAAATATTGTATATCGTTGGTTTGCTGCCAGAAGTGATAGTGACAAAATTTTGATTCTGAGATAATCGACATGAATGTTTCAACTACATTTTATCAGTTATATCCTAATTTCAATAGTAAAAAAAATATTCTCTTGTAGGTATAATCTGAAAGTTTTCAAAGCATCACAAATACTTATTCTCTCGATTCCAGAGAAGTTTTCGATAGTAAGTTACCGCACTTAGTTACTTCTTGTGAAAATCATGAAACAGCAAATGCACTGAGTGACTGTTAGGGTATTCAATTTAGCTTCATAAAATGTGTTTTTCGACATAATAACCTATTTATTGGGTAAAGCATGACAAAATACGTAGACTGTGACATCCCAATTTTGACCGCAAGTCAATAATAACTTTTGGCAGTAAACTGATGATATATTACAAAAGCTAAACAGTTTTCCCATTTTTAGATTAGAATAACAAGTTAGGCACGTTATCTAATACATTTTGTGCATGGAGCGTAAGGTGCAAATAAATTGCTAAGTGCGCTATCTCCTCTGATACAATTGCTGCTTCGTGAATCAGCTGACCATTGTGTACCTTAGCACTAATCATCAAAATGCACCGACATTGATGTTGAGCTTAAAACTTCTGATCTTTTTTTTTTTCACTTATAACTAACTATTTGAACATATATATATATATATATATATGTAGGAATTACGAACCTGTTTTCCCGAAAGTGCTGCAACAATCTAAGAATAACCCTCGGCATCATGGCCTCCGCCACGCACATCAGATCAGCAGGTGCTGGACTCTTGGTTGCGCAGTTGTTAATGCCATGATTACTACAGAATCTGCAACGATGTTAGAAAAATTATCATCAAAAAAAATGTCAAATTCAATAATGTCTTTTCCATATATCAAAAACTTAAATAGAAACAGATTGGATAGATATCAAACATAACATTATCGGAAATTTCAAATTTCGTTATTCAGCACAATAAGCCCTACTTTTTAAAACTATTATAATATAATATTGTTGGTATACTGCCAGAATAATCAAAAATTGGGTGTTTTGAATGCAGATCGATACATTTGAACAAGCTCTATCGTCTAAAGAAACAAGTTCACTCATTAACAATTATTTATTTAGATATTTAAAGAAGTAATACGAACTAAGTCAATTTTGTTGGCAGTTATTACTGGCACAAACCTATAAATAACTGAATGCTTTTTAGCTGTACAGATTTCTTATTTCTACAGGTATGACGACTAAACGTTTATCAGCTGTAAACATTTTGCTCAATTGGTGTTAATTCATTTGTCTATGGCCATGTTTCATTTCAGATCGATTTATGATATACTTAAAACAAGGTATTTTTACATAATGTTTTTTGGCATATACGCACTATAACGCCGATATCTAACTTTTTTTTAAAGCATCACATTTGATAAATTGAGGTCTTAAAAATAGCACTTCCAGTTTCAAACAACAAATTTGTTCCAGTTATAAACAGAACTATTTGATGGCCAACAATGCCATACTGTAGATATTTAGATTCGTGATTTTTCTGCACTCCTGAGTAACAAAATGAGTAATAGTAAGATTAAATGTCAGAAAGTAAAGATAGACCAAAACACAAACTAATAAATGTATTCTAATAAGATACAATGTGAACACTGCAAAAGTTGCTAAAAGAACTTGAGCAGGAAATTCTATCATATAATAAAATTTGACGATTTTGTTATTGTCGAGAAGTCATATAATGACAAAGAAAGGTATATTTGACATGTACTTTCTGATCAATCTTTAATAAATAGTGACAGTAAGATGTTATTGGTTATAATAAGCATTCTGAATTAAGATATTCCAAGAAATACAGTGTTTGATATTCTAATTTTTTTTTTTAAATATCTCACTGCTAGAAGATGTTTTCTCCATGTCCGCTCCCAATGTGGAGAATATGACCTCCTAACGGAGGTATTTCAACATAAATCTTTTTACGAGGACTGTTTGTTACTCAGTCGCTCAATCTCTCTTTTTCAAAGTAGTAAGAATTAGGGTTTTCGAATGTCAATATTGTTCGAAAGCCGGTTTTATCCGGTTTTCGAAGTTTTACAACAAATGGATAACTCAATTAAAATAGCGAGAAAGTCATTTTTTTTAATGTTGTTTATTTATATACATAATAATACACATCAAGAAATTATTTGGTGTTACTCTTCAGAAAATATGATTTAAGAAAATACAAAGCGTCCAATGATCTTGTTCAAATGTTTTGTAACAAATTTTCCTGATATCGAAAATACCCTTTCGCTGGGTAATGATGTGGGGCATATGGTATTTAAGCCATCAAATAAAAGATCCAAATTTTCTGTCCTTTTGTTTATAGACTCGTTTATGGAAAACTCGGCACAACCGGTTACGAAGTTGAAAAACCGGTTTTCGAATGTCACAAATTTAGCTAAAAAACCAGTTTTTGAAAACCGACAAGTCCTAGTAAGGATAGAAGGATAAGGCTAGGAGAGGACTTATGGTTAACTAATCGGTCTCGCTACGCCCAGTTATTTAAGGATAGAAAGGGTGGAAGGGAATTTTTAGACATCACAAACACCCATGCCTTTGAACAGAAATCGATAAATTGGTTGAAAAAATGGTGTTCGAATTGCATGAGTTTCGGCACGGAAGCCAACAATGCTAACCGCAGCACCACGACACCCGACTTAAGGGTATAGTAAAAAAAAAATATTTTTGTATTTTTTCGCTGATCCTCCCGCAGCCAAGGTGAAACTAGATATTTGACAATCAAGCAGTTAACCATAACAACTAAAACTTTGAGTTATAATCAAGTTCATTGTAACAAAAGTAAAAGCTTAATTTTATATTTTTTAAGCAACTGACCCATCTTCTTTCATGACGCTGGTGTCTCCGCAGTCGCATGCTCCTCCTGCCTGACTGAGGAACATATTGAAGTCGTGCGTGGAGTGGTCGCCTCTCCGGAAGCACTCACGGCAGATGCTCATGCAAGGTGAGATACCGCACGTCCGACAACGGTATGCCACGACATGAGGGATCCACACTAAGCCGCATTTCACATGATTGTCGTAGCCTCGCACTAAAAAATATAAAAAAAACCTTTTAACATAAATGTGTTAACATGAACAACTGATTTTCCTTTGGTTTACCAAAAGGATAATTGATTTTTTTCTTCAATTCATTATTTGACTATAAGTTGAATGCAATATAATGGAGTTCTACCAAGTAAATTACAAGTCAATAAATGAATGCAATGAGTTATGAAAATGATTCAGTAACCTCGAGCTGCAATTAATTGGAGTTATGCTTATCTGATTAGCTGACATTTAAGGTAAATCATGCGAGAAAAGCAGCATCAAAATTCACCAGATGAAAGGGAAATTGGAGCTCGGCTCCACCGGCCCCAGAATTTGATGTATGGATATCAATCAATGAAAATTAATACAAATCAATACACCCAAAAATTATTACGTTTCAGTTTTTATTTTAGAAATTAGCTTGTTTTTTTTTTAAATTATTGTTTGAATCATGTAATAGAATATTGAAATATTTATATGAACATTATATTATATGTATAAATGATACTTCATTAAGAGTCTTTGTCTTTATAAAGCATATTACATGGTTGAAAACATTGATCAGAATCTTTGTAATTGAAGTGATTTTTTTACATAATATATAGTCTGGGGAATCTTTACTAAAAAATCTTTGAAAAAACACACACAAAACAAATAAAAAACACAATCAGAAGATAAAGTCAAAATTCTCCCATCCTGCATTATTAATAACATTTGTCATAAGCAAATCAATTGGGATAAACAATTAATAAAAAGGTTGTCTTCCACTGTCTTGCATTGTGTACAAAATGAAGTCTAGTCTATATTATATTCCCAACCTTTTTGCACCATATAGCGCATTCTAAAATATAGATAGGGCGAGGAGCACCAAATATTTGTTCTAAGAATATTTACTATAGGGCAAGGGTAATATAGAAATCTAAGGAGGCATTCGGCAGGGATCGCAAACATACGAACGAATATAATAAACCTACTCAAGTAATT
>CM062835.1:456639-680930 GCA_031772345.1 Himalopsyche anomala | reverse complement strand
TTTTTCCACTGGTATTTTATAAAACAGGTACCAAATAATGTAATCAAGTGAAAATAAAAACGGATAATATGGTTCCACAAATACAATAAGAACAGTTTTCCAAAAAAAAATGGCAAAAATCCAATACTCGGCCACCAAAAATCAGTAGTATGCCTTTCATAGGCATTAACTTTTAAAAGTCTTTGGTACAAAGATACATCTTCAAGAGGTTAACTACCGACACATATTTAAGCAATTCTGTTTTTTTTCAGTGTCAACACTATTATTCATGTTTAAGCAAAAAGGCTGACAACTAGACACGGCTGACTATAGGAACAGTCACCCTACTTACATTACACCAATTGTAAAAACGTAAGTTATGACCAATTCCAATTCGATCGGCAAGCGGTCACCTCCCCTTATTGAAAACAAAAATTATTAACGTAATATCATAGGTAACATACACACTGAAAGCCCAAAACCAAAGAAAGTGAAAATTATGTTTTGCTTTAGAGACCAGTCCATCATCACATCATCTTATTCGCGCCCTTTTCGCATCTCGCATGCATGCGCGATGACGAGAGAAACGAGAGATGGGCGGGGAATGAGGTGTCAGCGAGGGCGGAGGCAGGCAGAGATCGTAGACCCCTCGCGTAGCAGCGGTCACAGCTCACAGCTGTGCGCTGTGGCCTTGGCACCCCCACCCCACCCGTCCTTCCGCACCTCAAGCACACACTATCAAGTACATACATACAACTTACTTCCGCGGGACAGGGTCATCAAACGACGACAAAACCATTGATGGCATATTAAAAATTTGATACAACAATGTGTATCTTCCACCCACCACTGCCGCTTTCACATCCGATGAATTTATACGGAGGTTTATAAAAATTTAATTGGCAGTTACTTGGTAGAATTATATTACAATAAAGTAAAAATGCTGAAGTATTTAATTCTACAAATTCTTAGAATGAACTAAATTATTCAATATTTTGACAAAGTAACTGCTTAAGTCAATTCATCTCAACTGTAGAAGAGTTTTAATAAGATAGGCTCGTTGACTTATAAGCCATCAGCACAGTCAACTGATCCAATGGATAGGTGAATTGACGTGCCAAGTTTTTGCCTTTGCCCCTACGAAAAATTACACTCCAATAGATGTTTTCAGAATCCTTAAAAATATATACATACAATAATATAAAACAGGCGGTCCTCGAAATACGTACAAATGGATATTTCATACGTTACATAAAATTTATTTTTGTCGACTATGAAATGAAATGAATTGTCGGGTTCTATGGCGCAGCGGTTAGCGTGGTCGGCTTCCATGCCGGATCTCACGGTCTCGAGTCCCAGTACGAACAGCATTTTTTTCGGTTGGTATATCGATATCTGTTCGTAGGCATGTGTATTTGTGATGTCTAAAAAAATCCTTCCCACCTTTCCGATTCTTAACTTTAATAAGAGCGATTAGTGAACCACTAGTCACATCCTAGCCTTATCCTTCTATCGCTACTACACTCTTTGGTAAATAAAGGTTGAGCGACTGAGTAACAAACCGTTCTCGTAGAAAACGTTCTGTTGAGATACTTTTATTAGGGCATATGCTCCACATTAAAAACAGACATGGATTTAAAAAAAATGATAAATAAAACATATTTATTTATTATAGGTAAATATAAACATTAGAAAATTTGTTTTTACATGAATCTACATTCGTGCAAAATAAAGGACTGTTTGCATAAACAGCGAGGTAGATCATAATAATATATTTTTGGTGGATTCGAGAAATCCATTTTTTTTATAAATCACATCGCTTTGCGTACATGAAACAACAATAAAACATCTACTATAGTGTGATATATAAGGAAATTAGAACTGTAAGTAGAAAGGACACCTGACGTTACCATGGCAACGTACACAAGTAATTTAGCTTAAATTAAATTGACTATAAATCAATTGTAAAAACAAAAAACCCCATTTTCAAATGTATTTTTTGTATATGTACATATATATTATATCTCAGGCATATAATATTTTCAATGAATTAACTGTTCTAATATTTTCTCATCCACAATAAGCGCGGGTCATTGCCCTGTGTTGGCAGCCCTGTCGCGAAATTGAACCTGCGGATTGGATGGTATCAAATACCGATGACGTCGATTATCATGAAGGCGATTGATATCGCAGACGGTCATCAAAAACGTCCACTGATTGATGGAAATATTGAAATCAAAGGTGCCAGAGGTTACCAACTTTCTACATTACATTGCTTCACACTTAATGCGAGCTCTAAAACGGCCAATAATTTAATAAACTAAAAGAAGAAAAATCACTCATTAATAGTTACTATAATAACGGTATTAAAATGTATTCAATGTATGTATTACATATAGACTGTAGAAAGGGAAAAGAACGTACCCACACAAAATAAATTTTACAGGAGACACGAAAAACGTTTTTTGGTAATTTTGGGTCAAAGGAAAATTATTGAATATCCAGGACTTTGAAGTGCACGGAGACTGATAAACTGGTTCTAAATTAACTTTATCTAGTATTAATTAAAATATTTTTTCATAATCGAAATTTTCTCCGGCCCTTATTTTTTCAAACATAAAAGCTAATTTAAAATGCTTATTCGGCATATTCAGCTAACATTCTTTTGATAGAACGCGTATCAAGTTGTATACATTGTGATTATCGAATATCGAATTCGAAATCCTCTTTTTTTAAATTCTATTCTAATTAAATTCGAAATTTTTTTTTAGCTCACCGACGAGTTCGAAATGATCAATTTTCGGAATTTGCACAAAATTTTTCAATCCCGCATCCCGCGGTGGCCCCGGTTATTCTAAAAAACGTCGGTCTTAGTTCGAATGATATTTTGTGTTTGATGTATGAATTTGTTACAAATCAGTCAACATCATATTTTTTTACCCGTTGCTCCACGATCAGTATAACTCTAAACCAGCGTTTCGCAATCTTTTAATCCGGTTAAACGGTCGATTTGCAAATATATTTGTATACCATCCGAAAAAATGTCGTTGGCCCGCAGACCATAAGGTGGGAAGAACTGTTGTAGAATAAACAAAAAATAAGCTCGCCTTCCACTCTCCACTTCCCCTTCAAATCCGTCAACTTTTCACGAGACGTATTCAATTACGTGTCAAACGTCAAGCTGAAATGAAACATATCAATGGAAATGTCTCAGGAGCAATTGTACACAATTTACAACTATTGTCATATCGAAAGGAAAGTCTGACCGAAAAAATAATTCTTGTGTTTGAAAGACTGTATTCAGTGTAACTTCCATCCGAAATAAAGAGCCGTAGGGTAATTGGCTATCAAATATTCCTCCAAATAATATTTGATAAACAAGTTTGTTTTTTGACACTAGAAGACGCGATGTAAGTCAAAAATACTATTGCATCGTGCAGCTCTGCTCGGGCTATGAATGTAAGGGCTAGACTCCTTTTTTTATATCGATAGAGCGTCGTTGGAATACGGCTTTTTCATATTGGTGGGAAACCAACTTCAAAATCATGAACACAACTTCAACACAAAAAATGAGAACATAATATTTTGTCGACACCGGAAAATGAGAAAACATTTTTTTATCCATGTCCGCTCCCAATGTAGAGAATATGGCCTCCTTGTGGACGTATCTTAACAGATTTTTTCTATGAGAACAGTTTGTCACTCAGTCGCTCAATCTCTCTTTTTCGAAGAGAGTAGTAGGAATATAAGGACAATGTCAGGACAGGACTAGTGGTAAACTAATCGCTCTCGCTATGCCCAGTTATTAAATGATTGAAAAGGGTGGGAGGGAATTTTTATACATCACAAACACTGATCGAAATAATGCTGCCCGTACTGGGACTCGAACCTGCAATGCTAACCGCTGCGCCATAAACTCGAGAAAACGGATAATCCATGGAGACGTGAAGAAAGAATTTGCGTTACACAGTGATAAGACTCGAATGAACGAATCAGATAGGATAATTGACTAACTTTTTCCTCATGCCAAAAATGTATGGTGGATAGATATATAAAAGATGTATTGTCGATGAAAAAAAAGCATATTTAATAAGCCGCCGGGTCCCGTTTCGTTTTTCTCCGTCCGTCGCAGGTAAAATTTGTTTGATATAATAGATAACAAATTCAATTCGAATTATTTCTGCCGCTTAACCAGGTAGCCGTGTAAACCAATTAAAATATAAGACATAAATTACAGACAAATAGTTTTAGGAGAGGTTGTTTAACCGAGGGGGGAAAATTCGAGTCTAGTAAAATCGCAGCAACAACGTGTTCTCAGAACATAATTTGGCACGGAAGCAGATAATTTAACGATAATGGGCACCACTTTGAAATTAGCAAAAAAGTCAAACAGTAATTAAACATTATTAATGTCAAGTTGTTTAGAACCAATCTATCTATCAATACACACTTACAATATGCATATCTCTATTAACTTGATTCAAGCGTTTCGGCGTTGTATTATTCTTTGACAGTATGTTTATTTCTCTCATCAACTAGAGCAGGGTTTCTCAACGGTGGGCCATGTGAACCCCCAGGGGGCCACATCGTGTTCTAAGGCGACCACAGAGATTTATTTTTGTTTTGAGGAGCCACAACACAGTTTAGGGGGGCCACGAGTATTGATAAAACGATACAGGGAAGAGCACAATGGTGGACGTCGCGCAGCTATTTTTTGTAAATAAAATAAATTACTGGCATTCTAGATTCGAAAATCTCGGAAGAGCTATAAAAAAGGTGGGTTTTTGAAATTATAATTTTCATGGGAAGACAAAACAATGGTAAGGGGGCCACAGAAAAATAAAGACACTCAAAAAGGGCCACGCTCCCAAAAAGGTTGAGAAACACTGAACTAGAGGTGGGCAAATTATTTTTTGTAAACAGTAAGATATTTTTTAAAAATAAGCTAGACTGGCCAGGAACTCGAGGCTTATACGTATTATCGGTATATGCAATATAGCCAATAAACCATTTTTATTAGACGAAGATTAGAGAATTAGGGATATTTACATGTTGAAAAGGAGATATATAGAAAAAGTGGGGATACGTTCCATGATTTTTAAAATCCGCATAACTTTGAAACAGCGAGTTAAAATATATCCAGAATCGCATAAAAAAGTTTAGTAAACCTAGGGGAAAAACAAGGCATAACAATGACTTGGATTCTTTTTATATTAAAAAAATGGTTATTGGTTCACTTTAGGAACACTAAATAAATCTATCGTCAGTGTATGACAATGTTAGGTGCGTTTTGCGTGTGGTTCGAAATCACTCTCTTCTTCGGAAGAAATAGTATACGCATCAATTTCAAAAGACGATGGTTCTTTACGCATGGAATTAGTTCCAACCACACTATCGTTCTGCGTTGGTTTTTTTCTAACAGTGAAATTAGTGATTAAAGTTTGATCGGCTTTCTTTTTTCGATGATTAATTGTTTATGCTTGATGGAATTTAATAAATTGAAGACACAAGTGGGTAAAAGATTTATGTTACATAATCAAAGTTTTATGTAAATTATGTTAAAAGTTTATTTGGTGATGTGTTTAATTGATCACTAGAAATATTATAATTTTACAAACTAAGAACTTAATTTTTAAACATTTCAAATTTTTCATTAACATATTTTTAACAAAAATAACACAAATGATTATTATTTATTTATTGTTTAAAATTATAATTATGGTACATGGCATAACAGCTTACGCCAATACGCCATGTACTTGACAAATAAAAGACACAAAATATAAAATAAAACTACATAATACATAAAAATCAACACAAAAAAATCAAAAAATAAAATAGTAAAATTTCACAAACAGTTCACAAATACTATTACTAAAAATGTCCACTTCACTAGGCAATGAGTTGATCAATCGAACGGTCCTAGGAACTGGTGACTCATACCTCCTAAGCGAGGTATAAGTTTTTAGAAATAAAAGTTTTCGCTCGTAATTTCGCCCCCGTGAAAATAAATTGGGAGCATGTAAATTAATAGTCATGAGAATTTCAGGATTATTCTCTCGGCCCCGAAGGAGAAGAGAAAAATGCTTTAAGCTTGAAAACGATCTTCGAGCTTCAAGAGAGTGAAATGATAACATTCCTAAAAGAAATTTGGTGGGGTAGTATTCCTTTAAGGAATACTACCCCACTTTAATAATATTATGGGCGAAGGCTTAAACAGGCTAAGACATCCTCTCTTGTCTTAAAAAAATAACTTAAAAACGTAACATTTTCATCCACTCATGTCTTTAATTTGATATTTTAAATTATTCCGATGATTTGACACCAGTAACTTGAAGCGTGTTGATGTTTATAGCAAATAATAACAATTTACAATATAAGCAACGAATAAATAGAAATATCGATCTATGTGCTGAGAAAAAAAAATGTCGACAGTCATCAATCAATTCCACCGCTTAAAATGAATATACCGAGCAATAAAAATTGATTGGCAGTTAAAGCTAGCTACCAGTTCGCCTCTTCTGTACGAACGCCATGTTGGATTCTGAATAATTTGACGCCGGACGATAAATCTAAATAATAACGACGCACATCGGACCATTGACTATTCAATTGGGGTTTACTTTGTGGTTATCCATTTTTGTTAACAAAAATGATGAACAAATAAACCGATATCCTGGATCGAAAACTGCGATTCCTGGCCGCCATTGCTCGGTTATCGTGAGGGATTGGAATCCGTCTGAATCAAAGTGTGTTTATATGATTTGTATCTAAAAAGCATTATTTTTGTAATTTTACAAGTCAGTTAGGGTGCAATATTTTTAAATCAATAGTTTAATACGTTTCCAACATATCATATATATATATTTACGTTATTGTCAATTATGCAATAAAAGTATTGACAGCCACTGCAACACTTCGACTACTGCAATATTGTGGGAATTGAAAAAACAATGTTTATCCGCATTTTTTTTTTGAAAAACATTGTATAGAAATCGGATATGGACATATAATTATTTAATAATCTGTCCGGCGCTGGTGCACCTGTAAAAAAGGTCTTTTCTTATGGAATAAATTATGGACGAGCGAAAGAAACACAGTTGCAAATCGAAATTCTTAAAGCAACGTTGATTATCAAAGACAATTTTTAAAAAACCTGCCTAGAATTTCATTATAATTTGAAATCAACACCGCGTAAATTATTTATTTCCACGTGTTCGTTCCTGCCCTTTTCATTAATAGATAAAAAAAAAAAGACTTACGCTATATAAGAATTAAGCCGACATGTTAATACCTAAAAATTAATAGATGTTCCGTATTAAGGAAAAAATAAATAGTCACGTTAATTATATGTAGATGCCACGAAAGAAGCTAATAGCGATACAGATTTAAACGTATACAACATCAAGCAATGTGGAACAATGATAAAAGAAAATATATGTATATGTACATTTTAAAAAATAGACACATTACACATTTTTTGTTTTTACAAGACATCCGTAATTAAGACCATCATCGAGAGAGTCCTTGCTATGCGCAAAGGCTCTACGGTTGACGCATATTGCATGGCGTTGAACATGAATTATTACAATAATACATACTATAAAAATAGTTGCCACCCGATTTCAAATCGAACACCTATAACAAATTTGAATTACTTAATCGATGTTCATTGTTTTTAATATTCGGCATGTCACTTAACATAATTCATTTAGGTGTAAACTATTTTCAGTGGGTGTAAGACGGCATTTTTCCCTGCTATAACTGCACCTAATCAGCTTATGCCGTGGGTCCTAACGATGGCAACGATTATGTGCTCAAGCCGAACTTTAAAAAAAGCTCAACTTTTGAGGTAAAAAAAAACTAAAATCGTTGCATTAATATTTTATGAAGAAAACACAATATTCCTTTGTACTTATTTCCACTTTTATTTATCAAGATCAGGACAGGTTTCGCTCATGGCGAGCATTTTCAACTGATAATAAATATAATTAGGCAGTGCGCAATTATTTCGAAACAGATCATTCGCTGGAGGCTTGTGGAGATGGGGTTCAAGAGCCGAAGCGCTCTCAGAAAGCCACTTCTGACGGCGGCCACGAAGAAAAAACGAATGGATTGGCCATTAGCCCACAAATCGTGGACTGTGGATAATAAAAGACATATCATCTTCTCAGATGAGTCAAAGTTCGAGGCTTCACTATCGAACCGGGCCGTTATGGAGCGCCCAAAGAGTGGTGAACTAAATAATCTTAAATGCATTCGGCGGACTGTCAAGCATCCACCCTCTGTAATAGTATAGGGGTGCATGACATACAATGGGGTACGTAATTTCTTGATCGTCAATGGAATGATGAACAGCATAAAATATAAATCGGTAATTATTGACGAATTATTACCGATTTTTGAAGAGATGGCGGAGTGTTCAGTGACCCGATATTTCAGGGCGATTCCGCGCCGTGCCACAGAGCGAAAATTGCGAGTCCAATTAATTTTTCTCTAAATATTTTTTTATACAAATCAATCAACTCAATCATTAGGTTTCAGATTACAAAGAAACAATTGGAATTACATCCCTTCCCTGGCCAGCGAATAGCCCGGACTTAAATCCGATAGAAAATCTTTGGGCTATTATGAAGCGGAAACTCGACAAACATCCGTGTAAAACGGCTCCTAAGATAATCAAAGCAGTGCAGTATGTGTGGGACAATGAAATTGATATTCAAATAATAAAAAAATTATACGATTCCATGCCTAGACGAATTCTAGAGGTTATAAAGAATAAGGGAGATTCAACAAAGTATTAAATATTTAAAAAAATATTAAATGTGTATTATTTATCTAAAACTATTTTTAAAAGGTCCGTTAATATCCTATTATCATACTGACAAAAGATAGTTTGGTTCGAAATGCATTATATTTTGTTACAGTAATAAAACAATTAAAGCTTAGTGTGGCGTAAAACGCTCAGTTTACGTATCGGTCCTTATTCTCATTCATATATCCACTGGTAATGATCTTATATATACAAAAACAAATTGAAATGAAAGGGTGTTGTGGAATGAAAGGAATATTGTGTTTTCTTATTATATGAAGATTGTTTCGGCTAATTCATATAGTATACCTAGTGGTATTTAATATGAACTAACTAAAAATGATAATATATTCGTCCGGTATTGCAATTTTTAGAAGTAACTGGCAAAATAAATACATTTAAAATTACTATCAATGCATTATATATAAGATCACATAGTGGGAGGACGTTCGTTTCGACAAGCCGTCAGTAGCTATCACATGTTATCACAACACGTGTCACATGCATACGTGCACTCATGTAGCGGACATAAGCACAGCTGATTTCAGGTGAGTCGCAGTAAACTATGCATTCAAATAGGAAATAGTATTATGGTATGTACCGGCACAACAATAAAGCATGTGAATAAGTCGATTCAATACGATGCACACCATACGATTAAGGTTTTCGATACAAAAATCAATTTCTGTTGTTGGGGGATAAAGTCCTATTCATCAGCTGGCCGTTGGTGGTACAGTCATTTTCGGGTACCACGATTAAGAGGTGCTACTGTGAAAGTATTATTAAAGTGATATATATATATATTTAATTCCTTTCCACCGAGAATTGACAGTGAACACCTTTTAAGTGATTGATTCTAATTCTTATCTTATAAATTCAAAAAATGTAATTTATGAATTCGACTGAAGGTGCTTGGTGCAATTTCAATATTAAATTTGAATCGTTCAAATTATGTACATTCATACAGATTGTATCACTAACGACTCGGGTTTTGCCTTTCGGCATTTTCAGGCGTTCAAGTGCACGGATGAACTTGAACTGACTTAAAAAAAAACTAAATTAGGATGAAGCGACGTATGGTTACTATATTTACTGATTCCCATACATACGGTATATGTGAGGCACATTGCACATTGTCTATTCAAACTGCGCGCTCAATTGACATCGACAATAATAGTGTATCCGAGATTACTATGCGACGCATTTACAATTGCTCAATTTGAATTATACATCCCCAAATCAACATAAAATTTAAATTAGTTGTCTTGCATGAGGTCGACGAACCAAGATGAAAGGTAAGATAGTTATATACTTTGCGTATCCACAAGGACCAGTAGTGTCATGATTTTGATGCATGGTAGTAATAGTAAATAACAAAGGACGCGTTTGCGTTTCATAGACAATTCAATAATGAAACAATATGAAATAATAACTTTAAAAATTCAAACACGACAGCAGAAATAAATTGTTTCAAATTCGTTTAAGACAGCGTCAAACTGAAATACCTCAGACCACTCGTCTCCAAAAATACCGTGTATTGGCATGGCTTGTTACTATATGGCGCTTTGGTTCTTTTTAAAAACAGTAGTAAGAGCGATTAGATACGATATTATCTTTCCAGTGCTTAAGTGAATTCAAATGATTGACATTAGTCAATCTTAGGAACTGAAAGTGAACTAAGACTTTGAAATAAACAATTTCGAAATAAAGTACAAAAAATATCTGTTCAAATATTAACATCCTGTAAATGTAATATATATTTTGATCTAATTCCCACCGCTTGTAAAACATCTTCAGCAAATGATAATCACGTCATACATATCGCACTCTAATTCGAGGCATAATGCCGCCCTGTTCGTAGACTGAACGTAGAACCGACATTTGCAACGTTGACCGCTGATTCACACAGCTGGATAGAACTTTAATAGATGTATTTATTACTAAATTCAATAAGTGTAAATTGTAAATTACAATCAAACACACCATCGTAATTATAGATACTCTTGAAATATAGACAATCGGAAAATAACTAATTGAAAATAAATTTTAAAAAAGCAATCTGAAAACTTACATTTATATGACGGACTTTCGGCTTTAACGGTCACTCTCTTATTCGCATTTTTATGTTATACCGATATCCGTTAGTTAAAAACCACACGTTTTAACAATTAAATCAATGAAAAAAACGCGCAATTAAAATTATAAAGAAAGAACCCAAAAAGAGGGGTGGTATTTCTTCATTTTACATATGTACATTTATTTTATTGTAAAATCCGACAGGCAGATCAATTTTGATACAATGCTTTTAAATTTTATGATCAGTATTTTGAATATATGTACATGTACATGAAAATTAAGTTACAGGTCAAAAATGTGGCAGGGCGGCGCCCTGCCTCATTTACAGGTGCCAGGTCGCCAACCTGGCCTCACTACACCACTGATTATTAGTGATTTATCTTTTTCGCCATGTCAAGCTTTAGTAAAAAAATCGGAGGACACCAATGGATATTTGAAAACAATAGATCTGGATTTGTTAATGACAACCATTCGTCGTTTGTAATGTTGTCACATCGTGTGCATCTAAGGCCTCGGCATTGAAAGTTACATCGACGACTAAATGGTTTTTGGATCTCGCATTCTCGAATAGGAAGTTTGAGAAAGATTTGCGAGATGCTTCGAATGGCGGCTAGCAGGTGGGCGGTGACGTCACGCACGGCTGCTCGCACATTGCAAAAGTGCCTTGCCACTAATTGTAGCGCATCACAAATGTATAAAGCGTAATTAATCAGAGCTACTTAGTCGGCATCCAACGAGGGAGCTTTAGGCATCTTACATTATTAATCGGAATATAAACGAGAGCTCAACAATAAGGTGGTATACAAGTAACTCGAATAGCTTGACCGGCCACATCCCACTATTTTGATGCAACCATTAACTTGACGATTGCCAATGAAGAATTTACAGGTTGATAATAAAATAAAAATCTACCCCACAAAACCTTAGTCTTTGTCAGGCTTGGGCTAAATGCAACCAGAATAGTTGGATAGTAAGTATAGATGAAAATCATATTTTACTTGCGTCCTGGCCCGCCCGTTCATATTGATATTTTGATGTGCTTCTTCGGCCAAAATGTTTCTACATGCCTGCCTTATACAATACAAATCTGTACGAGAGAGATCTTTCAAATAAAATAAATATACCCGACTCTTTTTTCGCGCCGGGATACGAAAGATGTAACATTTTTTTTTAAACGATATATTAGTGAGCATCGACAACTAAGGAATTGCTTTAATTAACTTATATATGGGTAGCAAGCAATCCTTAATCCACCCAGTCAATAAACTGCTGAAGGTGAAGACTACGGTAATGAATTAAAGAAGATGCTACCAGATCATTTTTCGGTAGGGGTAGCAAATTTCATATTATCAATAGGAACAGGTATCCGGGATTTTTTTTTTCAATAATGTCTGTAGATTATGTATGATAGCATGTCGAGAAAGCTAATAACATTAAAATTATAAATCATTACACACAACCGCATTGATATAAACACAATTTAATTTTAATAAAACCTAAAATTAAAAAAAATATTGATTTAACTAGGATGTAATAGTCACTGTAATATAGATGTCTGTAATATAAATGGTTACAACTAAATTAAATTAAAAAAACACTTTTAGGGTGTTTACTGTCAATACTTGGTGGAAAGATATTATATTAATAAAAACACAATATTCCTTTGTACTTTATTCCATTTTATTTAAAAGGTCAGGTCCGGTTTCGCTCATTGCGAGCAAAGCCAACTGATATATTTTTCTTATCAGTTAACAATGCTCACAATGAGTGAAAACGGTCCTGACCTTTTGAATAAAGTGGAATAAAGTACAAAGGATTATTGTGTTTTTATTAATAAATTACAACACATTCAAAATGACAGCGTCCAGTGGATAGCGAATAGAACTCAAGTCATGGATTTCAACCATTATTCAAAATATTTATGTTCATCAGTCAATCTGTTTATTTTTGTTTATTACACTATACGGTGGATTCCTGATTTCTGGAATAAAAATAAAAATACACAACGGAGACTACCGGTAAAAACCCTAAAATACCGGTGAAAAACTCAAGGACACTTGCCATTTACCGGGATTGCAACCCTGCCGCGAGCAGTGTGATGTCACATGAATCACGACTTGAATGTTTAACACAATACACGCGTGACATTGATTAAGTGTCTTTCAATAAATCACGAAAAGATACCGACAAAAAAGACCTATTGAAGACGGAAAAATATTGTGACTCACGGAGAAATGACGTAATTAATTTTATTACCAATCTTTTATTTCAATTTTGCCGTGAGGAAATTTATGTCATCGTCACAAACGGCACCCCTGCGACACAATAAATCTGATAACCATTAGAATAAGTGCACTAAATATGCATTTTTTTAATCCATGTCCGCTCCCAATGTGGAGCATTGAAGAGATACCTCCTAATGAAGGTATCTCAACAGAAGTTTTTCTACGTGGACTGTTCGTTACTTAGTCGCTCACCCTCACTTTTTTTCAAAGTGAGTAGTAGGAAAAGAAGGATAAGGCTAGAACAGGACTAGTGGTTGACTAATCGCTATTGCTACACCCAGTTATTAAAGGATCAGAAGGATGGGTGCAGAAGAAATAATGTGAATTGACTTCACAAATACCCAGTCTTCGATCACAAATTTGAATTGAATAGTTCTCAAACTCACTGTGATCTGACCGGGAATCGAACCCAGACCTGCGTGATCAGTAGAGAAAGTTCTAACCAACTGAGCAATTACTAAATAAAAATAAATTTGACTAACCTAATCAATAAGAATTGAGGTTAAACTAACTGATTTTTTTTTGATTGTTTCAAAATTTTATCGGCTGATAAAATTGTGGGATAATTTAAAAATGTTTTTTATATTATTTTTATAAAAATAATGCCTTTTCGCATTTGATATTTTATCGATAGAAGTGATGAATAACTAGTGTAATATATAACAACACACAGCAAGAAATCTTTTAATCAAATATGTGTTTCATATGTAAGGAATGTTGACATTGAGGAAGCCTTGGCAGTCGGGGATGTCTTCTCCCCCTTGTCTGTACGCTTCCGCCGCGTAGCGCCACGCAAGTACAAGATGAATAGTTTCAATGGTCGGAAACTTTGATTGATTATAGTTGCACACGCGCCATCTGCACGTACAAGTTGTGCACGTGGATAGGAGCACTGCGTTTCACTCGTTGATTTAATACTAAACATAGTAAGTAACCCACAGAAAAAATCTACGCCGATTAAGTGGTCAACACGGATTTGAATTCCCTGAAATATAAATTGCCTTTTCAAACGATTTTTTAATGTGTTCAAAGGCACAAATGCTTGTGATGATTAGTACACAATGATTATTCTGAAAAAGATACGCTGACCGACTGAATTAATATTCATTGATTGAATTGGCATTTACTTGGTAGAACTCCATTGTAATAAGGTAAAAAAATATCCATGTATTTAGTTCCACAATTTCTTTTTATAAGATAAGTTTATAGCTATTTCGGAGTGCGCCATCGTCAGAACTATGTTTAAACTTGCGGCCTAGAATAGATACACAATACATTTACTATTTGCTCTAACCTCCTATTTTATATAACAATTATTACATCTATTAAACATGACTTCAGTGTTTCTAAGAACGATAATAAGTATGGGGTTATTCAAGGTAAATTAGTTTAAATTAAACGGGTATTTATTATTAGTTACATTGGGGGTTTCCTTCTAAGGCAGTATATATATAGCTGAGTATATGCAAGTTTAAATATAATTCTGACGATGGCGGACGCCGAAATAGCTATAAACTCATCCTGTGACATCTGTGACAAAACTTGTGTGAATGTACATAATTTGAACGATTCAAATTGAATAACATTCATAATAAAAAAATATGCTGAGGTGCTATATTATTGCTTCATGTAGGAAGCATACATGGGTGTCATTTGAAATGATCTTCTATTGACAAAGAAACTGATTCGCAACAATCCGAATAACTTTCATAGAGACTTACTAGTGACTCGTACACTGCAAACATTATTTCATTAGATTCGTCAGTTTCAGTTCACGATATACAATATCTCAAAATATAAATAGCTATTTCAGAATTGCTTATTTTGTTGAAGACCATAGGAAAATTTACAGGGTAAAGCATAATAAAAGCGATACATTTGGTTCTTTGAATTTTGCCAAATATTGTTGTTACATATTTCAGCATTACGTCATCGATAGAACTATCCACTGACACTTGTATTTTATACCAGTGGATATAAACCGGGCAACAAAGTTTCGAAGCAGCCTTTAGCCGAGCTGACTACTTTCGATGCCCAAACCAGGATTTACCAAAATATGTTATAAAAAAGCTGTAACAAATACCAAGCGAAACCGGTCCTGGCCTTTTAAATAAAGTGGAATAAAGTACAATGGATTATTGTGTTTTTATTAATATATACATACATGCATATTTGAAGTGGGCTGCGAAAATCTGAAGTAAATTTTGGTGTGCCGTGGGAGAGAAAAGGTTGCGGAGCACTGCTCTATTGACCGACCATCGCCATCCTAAGGCAATAAAAATTGCCCAATTCTGGACGGTACAGTGGAGAAAAGAAACTATAACATAATTAACACGACTCCAGTGATTTAATGGTTCAAGGGACTCGTCTGCCAGTAATGGGCCCTAAACAGAAAACGTGTCGGTGTCCACCCCACTGCACACAGGGCCGAGCGTGTTACCGTGCTCTCTTCCCGTGCCTTCGTAACTTTGTTTTATTGTATCGTATTTTTTTTTAATAATGCCTCCGCTGATATAGCGCTTAATTAATATTTTAAAACCTCATCTCGTATGCAATGTAATATATGTGAGATCCGGCAGTTAAATACAAACGGTGATAGCTCCACAATTCGTAATTGGGTTGTTAGAAAAATCCTGTTTTTGGAAGATTATAAAAACTGTCGAGTGTATGTATTTGAGGCGTCCAGTATCAATCACGACCAATTCAATTTTTTGCCGATGTACACTTTTTTATAAATTATGCACTACCTACATGCAATTGAATATATATTACAGTTTCAAAACCGTACAATAGGTAAAAGAAAATCAAGTTTAAATAATGATTTTCCTATCAAAAATGGCTAAGTCAAAGGCATCTTGTTATCATACTGTCAGTTATTGAGAGCCAATCATATCGCATGATTTGAATCATCTGAGTGTCGTTCAGTATATTGTATGGAATGTAAGCGCTTAACGCATTGTCTGCCAAACTTTTTTACTTCACGGCACACTGGTGACTAGGACTAGTACCGCGGCAAACCAAATAAAAATGCTTTATAAAAGGAAATAAACCTTTAAAAAAGAAAATGTGTCGCTTTGATCACTATTTATGAATGCGACAAATTTTGAATGAGATGTTGAATTTATTTAAAATTGAAGAAAATTTAAATGAATACACATTGTTTTAAATTAACATTTTTAAGGCTTCTTTCACCGCGGCACACCTGCGACTTCTTGCAGCACATTAGTGTGCCGCAGCACACAGTTTGGTAGACACTGGCTTAACGTTTAGTGCCCGGGTTTGTCGTGGGTTTTGAAGTTAATTCGCATTCAAATTTCGGCTTTGGTCCAGTCTTACCCAAACTGGAAATGAAAGTTTGATGGAATAATAACAACTAATCTTTCTTCTGAAGTCCACATTGAAATATATGTGATCAAAAAATAAATATTTCATTTCTTCAACTATGATAAGATGAAACCTTATTTTTTACGTACAACAAAAACTTTGTTTCAATAAAGAAGTGATAATGAACCAATAATAATAAATTAAATTAGTTACCTATATTCAATACATACGAGCGTACATTCTAACCATCAACAAAGCCTCGAGGATCTCATTATAATTTCACTATAGGTAATTTCAATTGATAGGGTAAAAAGAGCAACGTATTTAGTTCTACAGTTTTTATATTTATTAGTTGATAGCTATTTCGTTTCTCGCCATCGTCAGAATTAGAAAAAAAATCAATTGACTTTATTGTTTTCACCAGGACCAGGAGTCCTGGTGAAAACAACAACGACTCCGGCATTTACAAATGGAACGACTCAAATTTAAAAAAAAAAGTTAATACCTACTATAACCCATAAATTTTTGTATTTAAATTGTATTATAAAATGAAGTCTCAAACTCTACTAAATATAAAGCGATATATTGATGGAAATGCATACATTCATAAAAGTAAATACATAAAGTATAAAGAAAAAGAAAAGCACCTCCTTTTATAATAAGTTTAAAATCCTCCTTTAATGTGTTCGCATTTATTATATCAACAAACAATTGGTGTGCAATATGTATAAAAAGGTTGGTGACCCCTTAAATAAACCTATAACGGTCGGTGGAGGGTCCACCGACTCTAATGACGACGGTCGCCCGAATTGCCCCGAGGTGGATTACCGTAGAATAATAATTTATTGTAATACAGGCACAGCAAGAAATAATGAATATAACCATACGGCCAGAAAAGGAAGTCCCCGGCGGTTAATTATCGGCCATGCTGTATGATCATCGAGCGATGCTTATTTTATTATTACGAATGCATTGGGACGGTGGATGCCGATGTAAAAGAGAATAAATAATTATCAGGCAAGTGAGTGTACGTACGGCCAGGAAATAATATCAATTGGAGGGGGGGGGGGTTCAAATCACCAGTTACCACTATTTTTTAGTTATTTTAAATACAAAATTGATCACTGCTTATGGTGACATTATGTGTGAAGTGTTTTTAAAATATAATGCCTTTTCAATGTACAAGTATCGGACAGAACAAGTGACGTACTGATTAAATAATCAAAGCAAGTTTGCTAAATATAAATTCAATTTAACCGCTTGAATACCGCGCAAATAAATCATTAATATCCCACAGAGATACTGCGTGTTTTTGAGAAAAATAATTTTGCCTAATATACACTCGAATTCGATATTTTAATTAGGCCTACACATATTCATCAAAATATTGCATATATTTTAGTATTTGATTTTTTAAATGTCTTGGACATCCGTCTTCGCTTGCATATGTTCCGGACACCGGTGTCCGCTTGGTATTCAAGTGGTTAAATAATAAAAAATAAAAAAATGTAGAAAATTTGTAAAATATTTGCCAATGCCTATGTGCCGAATATTTTTGAAAATAGGAAATCGTACATGATCAACTCGATGAGTAGAGACGATCTCAAATATAAAAAGCCGAATTTTATATTAACCTTACTGTGATCTGAACCCAGACCGGCCTGATCGCCAGTGAAAGACTGTCACCTACTAGAACACAGATGGCGACTCGAATTATTCCTATAATTTTAGAATGTTATCAACAATAGTTTAATAAATAATTATTGGAACAAGAAAAAAACAATCTAAACGTATAAACTTCCGTAACGATGGTATTTTTGGTGATCGTCATTTTCCTTAAGTTGGGAACATGGGGACAAAAATAACTATGATTATACCTATATTATTATATATATAGCCGATCATATTTACCTTACAACTCAATATGAATACTATAACTAATTTACGCTTATTTACTTTAGTTTATATAAAAACACCAATTTTGATTATTTAAAAAAAATATATATATTATCAGCACTATACATTATTTACATGTTAAAACATAAACAGGTTTCAGTAAATACGGAACAAAAACATAAAATAACGTAAATATATTCATCACCGAACATGTTCACTGCTATGATCAGGCGTTCAGCTTTTGCGACGGCATCTCATAAGCTCATTCAAATATGACAGATCAGCGATTTCCAACCTGGGAGACGAGCCTTCCTGGGGAGGCGCGAACAGCCCACAATATTCATTTACCCTTTAAAACGTGTCTTTATTACAATAATATGAAATAATGGATGGAGGCGCGAAGATATTTTTTCTTCAAAGAGAGGAGTAGTAACCTAAAATTTGAAAACCAGTGTGATAGACCCTTGCAAGCACAAACGTCACGAGGGAACCGGCGTGAGTCAAAACAGAGCTGAAGAGGGCTCACAATCCAATGCGACTAATTGCACACTTCACGTCACACGGCGACTCATTAAATCTCGTGTAATAGCGTGTCTAACAAAAAAATGCCTCCCCAAGCTACAAAAACCTTCGATATAATCGGTAAACAATAAATTTATTTTCAATGTATGAAAATAATCGTTCTGGGATTCAGACTCTTCATCGCGCAACCCTACCGGACACTTTGACTGTTAATTGATAAAATATTCAAGTACGGACTAGCTGTCTTATATTGCCCCCTACGACTAAGTCACGGGACATAACCTCGTACAGCTTGTCATATGCTAATCGCAGTCAAACTGCGGACTTTTGAAATAAGATTTGAGATCACTATCAGATGACTGGATGTCGATTCATAAAATAATCCCTACGAATAATATAGCTGAGTAAATTTACGTTTAAAGCATAGTTCTGACGATGGCGAAAGCCGAAATAGCTATCAACCTTTAACTTTTTAAAAAAACTGTAGAACTGAAATACCTTGATATTTTACCCTATTAAAATGGAGTTCTACCAAGTAAATGCCAAATCAATAAATCCCTACGAAAGATATCAATTGTATTGCATGTAGCTTTACTCTAGTGCTACTGAATGCGACATCTGTGCTGTCATGATAACAAGGCAAATTATCCTGAAGTCGTATTGCTGTTAACTGTTGGCATAGCAACCCAAAATATATATTTTGATAAAACACCATACTAAAATACTTAGTATTTTTTGCATCAAATGTATTTGTTTTCTGCTTTTATAGCTACGACACAAAATTATATAAAGTTTTATTAATATATATTATAACACCACTTACGATTTAAATATATCAATCGTTTTCCACCAATTGTAATATGTGGGTAATGATAAATATCTGTTGGTCAGACAATAATTAATGATGATGACAAAAATTTATATTGCTTACAATGGGCACAAATCCCATTTTACCCTAATTGAAATTTTAGACCCTATTCAAATTTGATTTCAATATAATTTGTAATAATAAATTGGAATGATCGCTCATTTTATTTGTCACTATGTAAATAAAACTTTTTGAACACCCGCTGCACATCTACAGCTTGTAGATTGTACGAGTACGATATTTCTCACTAGGAAATCTGTTTTGATGACAGCAAATTACTCGTAATGATATAGGAGGCCATCTTTCTATATCTATTGCAATATGCAATCAATCGTGTAAACGAATAAATAAAATTGAGACCTTAACGTGACTATGTGCGACACGTGTTTCGCCCATTTGAGAAACATGTTTAGACTCATAATATGTATCTGAGTTGTGAATACATTGTATATAAAATGAAATATTATATGGATATCAAAATTAAACATTGCGTTTTTATTCGAAACGAACTAATTTATTGATAAAAATGACGACGCCAATGATGCCATCTCCCATCCAGTAGACAGAAGGAGGAACAGTATCTAAATCAAATCCTAAATCAAATGAAACATTTCCAAAGAATACCTTCCTTATTCATAGTAATAACTGCCTTAGAATTAAATTGCAATATCATATAAATATATCAAAATAAGTATTTCGTTAATTCATATTACAAATACTGCCAATCGGGATAGTAATAACGGTTGAACAAACCATAATAGGTATTTCAATATTTAATGTAACATACTGTCTTTAACAATCGAGTGCCGAAACGTCGAAAATATGATCGAGGACCGGTGGGGTACAAAGTGACCCCAGACAAATTTGCCTAATACATATTTGCAATGCATTGAATGAGGTATCATAAATATCAACTAGATATTAATGGTGTTTAGCGAATGGTTGAAATAAGAAGAACTTTGCAATGCACACCCTATGGTATCGCCGAATGTTACAAATATATTACACGCATAAATTTTCATAAATTGCCTACGGTTTCATAAAATAATAATACATCATTGAAAGGTTCGTAAATTATAGAAACCTGTCAATATATATTGATACAACAAATAAAAAATAGTTAAAATTAATCGTGTTTTTTATTCAATTCTAAAGCAATAGATTCTAGACTAAAAAATCGTTTTGGCTAATTATCAATACTGAATTACCGGGTTTTAAGCATTTTCAAAAACACCATGAATACCGGGATCCCGGTTTTGGTTATAACGGTATTGCAATCCCTACTCAGTATTCAGTATCTGAACAAAAATAATACATATGAAAGTAAAAAGCAATCTTCACTAGTTTCAACACAACAACTCTCAAAAGATTGTTAAAAACATTCACGAGATCAAAACGATTATTTTCAAATTAAAGTTAAATGTTAATTAAGTATTTATAAAAGTAAATTTAAATAAGCTATTAACACACAGGATATGGCAATCATCGATCATTTATTGCTTTTGATTTTAATCGACAACATTATTATCGAATAAATATAAACGTTAATTAACGTCATAACAGTAGTAAAAAAAAAGTAATATAGAGGTAAGTATGATACAAAAACCCGGTCCTATAGTTGATTCTAATAATGAAAAACTAAGAACTTTGGTTATATTCGTTTACCAATCCTTAAATAGACACTTAAATTCACACATTAACCCTCCAAGGACGAGCGTGACCATATGGTCACAGTAAACAGCGTTGTCTATTGATCTCACTAGTCATCCTTTTTCTACCTGAATATCGTTGTTTTCACTCATATTTGGTTAAGAAGGATACAGACTTCAGTTAGTCATCAGTCTCGGGGACAGAAACGGCCATTAAAAGCACATGCGATTTTTTGAATTAATGGACTTTTTGAAACTGTCAGTTTGTTTGTTTTTTAACAAAACATCAAATTATTTACAGTTCTTTTGGTAATATATTTGTATTGAAATTATGTTGATCTAACGAGGTAAAATTGTAAATATTTTTTAAAATTTCACGTTTAGCTATATTTCAACCCCGAATGTTTGCGTGCCCTTACGGTCTCACTCGTCCTTACTAATGTCCGTACATAATATTACACGGTAATAAAAGGATGAGCGTGGCCATATATTCATGCGGGGTTTGCGTTTTTTTTTTTTAATTTTTCTTAGGAATAAAAGTTATCCGTGACTTTAATGTGGCTTAAAAAATACTTTTTTTTATCGAAAAAAAGCTCTCGTCTCTTGAGGGTTAATTAGTTAAACAGTTGAATGGATTTGTATACAACTGTACACATGGATGAGTGTTTTCCAATTCACATAACGTATCTTAGAGATAGTTTAGTTATTGGCTAACAACTACATGCTATCAGTAGCGTCATCTGTTTAAATTTCAGTTACATGACAGCGCGGCTTATAAGAGTGGCAATTAAATAAAGATAACCCACCGGATAAAAATAGCAAGTGAAACGGCGATATAGCAAGACCAGGTTGCCTGTTGATTTTGTACATCTTTAATTGCAAGAGTCACTGCTCATAAACGATGTTCCGTGTACAATTGACGCGTGTCGGCTAATGATTTGACGCGCGCTAAGCCACGTAAACACATAATCATAATCTTGTTATTAAACTATGAAAATACGATAAAGAATGAATGAAATTTAAAATACAAAAGTTGCATTCGGAAATATCTGTATTTTATATAAGTGAAAAACTTCTATAGTATATAATACCTCAACCGCGTTAGACCGTTATTCCGAGGTTTTGACTATACCCACGGATACGCGCGTCATCAAAAAAAAGTCATAGCGTTGAGCACGAATCCAAAAGATAATTGATTTCGTTTATGTTTAATTGGCTATAAAATGCGAATGCTCGTTGGTTTGAATATTAAAACAATTACGAGGAAGATGGTCGATTTCGTACATCCTGACACCGAACGACCAGCGGATGATACCGTGAAAAGCGTTCAACATCGACGTTTCGTGTTGGTTTTGTTTATCGTCGCATCCATACAAAAAAAAACGATCCGATTATATAATATTTATTTATGTTACATCTTCGACTTTACTTAATTTTTAATACAAAAATATGTTGAATTGGCAATAACTTAGTCTGACTCCAGTATGATATAGTTGAAAAGGAAAACAAAGTATGTATTCACCTTTACAAGAAATATTAGATTACAGATGATAATGTCATCTTTACGGTATCTTTAGAAGCATATACGCCTATGACGGAGATGAAAGATGACCCTTGAATTGCAATAAAGAATAATTGTTTAAAAATCATTCGCATACACACAATCAGTCATTTGTCGTTTTGTTGGTCAAGTCCCAGTAAGATTAATGTCAAATTCATTTTTTCAAGTCCTTCAAGTTTTTTTTTATGTATGAGATGTTGACATGTCGCGAGCCGAGTACTACAAGGTTCTATGTGGACAGCTAAACCAAAAAAGTTATGGGCATTTGAAATTTTGAATGCTTGTGTTTTGAAAATTGTAAAAATAAGTTTCTTTTTGATTGTATATATCAATGATAGTACTGGCATGATATAACTATTAATAAAACATTGTTAAAAATAGTTATTCATAGTTAATAAGGAATACCTAAACTTCAATTAGAACCTTGTCCACCTGAAATTCAAACAAACCGTTATATAATAACACCATTGTGTTGAAGAATAAAAATAATTGATTAAAATGAGATAATTGAAAAAAAAACACAAGAATAAAATTATCAAAATATAAAAGATATTATTCAACCTATGTATATTCACACAAGTTTTGTCACTAACGACCCGGGTTTCGCCTTTCGGCATTTTCAGGGGTTTAAGTTGAAACCAGATATCTTACGACGCGCACATTGAAGTGCGCCTTATTAGAAATTTAAGCAAAATTTCGACTTCATATTAATACAACACATAGATAATGCTACGCTTAAGACTGCCTCATTATTACTTAAATTTGGCCAAAAGTCGACACATAGAACCTTGTAGTACTCAGCTCGCGATGTGTGTTTGTGGTCTACTTTCCCATCGAGCTAATCTCGTATAATTTCCCAATTTCAAAATATTTGAAGCAATAGCAACTTTTTGTTTAATTAACAATTCTCACAAAAACATATAATATATTTCTCCATACTATGTTCGCTACCAATGTGAAACATATGGATCCCTGATGAAGACATCTCAATAGAAATCGTTTAACGAAAACTACTCAACCTGTCTGAAGAACCTGACCTGATTGAAGAAAAAAATGACAGCACAAATCAAAAAAATCCTAAAGCATGCCAAGTACTGTACAATTTCATTATGTTTTTAATTGAATACGTTTCAACGCTGCTCGAAGAAAAACAGCTCTTATATATATCTCAATTTCGGCATCAGAGAGACGACGATAAATTTAAATTTCATTCAAGTAAATGAATTCGGGAGCGCTGATAGACTTTACGCCCGGGGAAAGCTGTGAAGCGAAGTTCGTTCAATATACAGATTATGCAAATTATGACATAGACTTTGGACAAATTGATGGCAACACGCCACGTGTCAGTCAGCGGCGATCTCGTCATGCAACAGGTGGGTGGCCTGCGTTGCCACTCCCTCCGAACGAAATTAATATAGACAGAGAAGCACAGGTGCGCCGCCACTGGGATTAATTTTAATTAACTACAATATGTGCACGCGTTTGATTTGTGTCCACTGCTTTTAATCAGAATGAGACATCTAAGGGCTCGAAATGTATGTTGCAACATGAAGACCATAAAGATATCTTATAAAGCTCAATTGACATCGTAAAAATAACAATATGTTTGTCATAGTGGTGTTTTGAAATACCGAACTATTGATTGCAAATCACTCTCCAGATTGTCCAAAATAAATCACTGAGACAGATATGTAACGCCCCGTGGTACGTGCGTAACTCGCTGCTTCACAGAGACTTGAAAATACCTACCATCCGCGAGTTCGTTCGTGAAATATCTCAAAAGTTTCACAACGAGGTAGGAAAACATTTTAACCCAACGATCTCTAATCTCCACAACTATGACGAGACACTGCCTGAGAATCGTTTTAGACCCAGAGCAATTCTGCTCGACAATCCTCCATAGATCTTATGTCGTCTAAAATTGTCAATTGGCATCACGAAAATGACTCTCTTTGTTTATTTATTTTTTGTGTACTGTATGTGTGTGTACATGTACGGATATAGTATGGAGGAAGCATATGGAATGTGATTTGCAAAATAATGCATATGGAGTTCCCGTGAACTTCTTATCTCTGTAGTGACCGCGCCCTTCCGTCTGCAAACGACGGTAAGGGGATGCAATTTACAATTTTTCAAAATCTTTATCGATGAAGGAGACTGGAAGAACCTTGTCGCTGGCGCGTAAAAATAAAATTGATTGCAAATTACAGGTATCTTTGGAAAATTAATGTTTTAGAGTTGTAGTCCCCAACCCGAGGCTTGACATTTAATATGCATATCTCGAGTGCCAAACATTGACGATTAATTGGTCAATGCTAAATGTTACATTTTTATGAACAATTTTCAATAAAAAAAACATGTAATCAAAAAATCATGTAAAAAACATCATCCAACAAACTTTGGATTTAGTTTTCTTAGTCAGAAACAAGCCGTTACGTCTTATTATCCGTAGTAAAAAGTTGCCGACAGCAATACAATTTGTTTCTGAATACCGATTGCCGAGATCATACATTCTGACCACTGGATTTGCATGACACATACTTCACTTGCAGTTCACCTTCACGACACACGTTGCCCGCAATCCAATGTCGTAATTTGATTAATTTTAGTTAATTAAGTCGTATGAATATTTTTTTTCAATTCACATTAAAATCAAACATATATAAAATATATATAGTTTTCATAAACACACCAACCTACCTGTTAACAGTCTGGATGAAGAATAATCGAATTTCGGTGCCAAGGAGGGGGGGGGGTTTATACTCAAATTTATGCGCGAAAAATTGCCAGGTCGTTTTATGAATATTAAGTGTTTTTCTTTATGGCATTAATTTAAAAAAAAAATACAGTTTTATTTATTAACGATATGGCAACGCTGTTGTGGCATATAAGAAGACTATGTACCCATAAGCACGTTGAGCTCCCTAGTTTTTTACGTTCATAATCATCATCTATACTTCAATACAAATTTCTTTTGAGACCCATATTATTAAAACTTTAACTTTAAAGATGCAAAGGTAAATTGTTATTAATTTGATGATGGTCCTCAATCTGTAAAACAACTGTAAAAAAAGAAAAATGTTTCATGTTAGACAGCAATTTTGCGTCATCTACTGAAATCATTAAAAAGATTCGAGCATTTAATTTCAGTTACACGTTACAGTTACAGTTAGTCGTGTAGTTACACATTGTTATATTGTATAACCCTTATGCTTTTTCTTCAGATTTTAATTTATATTTATTATTTAACATGGAATTATCTGATGATTTTATGGTGTCCGAACAACACGGCCTCCAAATTGTATTGCGCCTGGGACCTCATATGTGATTAATCCGCCACTGGCCGTAAACACTCACAAACAGTCAATGGTTGGTGAAATTTTGAGCTGATGGAATCAGTCTTTAAAAATTATGCCCGCTAAAACGTTACAGTCAATGGAGAGCGCTACAGATGATTACACTAGGCTTTCCAATCCCGCGATCGCGACCGTCCCGGGATTGAAGAATTTAAAATGAGTGAATGGTATAAATGTTACGTTTGAATATTATTTCATAAAACAACTGTATAAACAAGGGGTGCATTGATCCAATGCCACATTGACCGGCCGCCACTGATAGATAAGGTACTAATAAATGGTATCCATTGGGATCCAAAAAAGGCTACGCTTACTGCATAGGTCATCAATAATGGTAGTACTTGCGTTAGAATTCAAAAAATCAATTAAGCCTACCTCAATTGATTAAAATCATATTTCATATGCCCAGTTAATTGATTCGCCTCAAGTGTTTACTTGGTTTCATGCACATACTTATATTTTTTGTGTTAATGAAGTACTTAATCTTCGAGTGTTGATTTATGTTATTTCGAACTCAATGATAAAAACATGAAATACTTGGTGTAACGACATTGTAAGATGTGACGAATACACGGCTACGCGATCAAGGATATTTTTTTATAATATTTTTCACTAGATTAATGTACATACCTAATTATTCTATAGATTAATGAATTCAAGGCGTATACTATGACCACAATAACCACGTGATGCTTATCACATACAATTGAAATTTCGGAAGATAGCTAATGAAATGGAAGAGTATCTCGAATTTATCGTCGGTTGGACCGGCCGGTTAATTAAACTGCATTAATAATTTATCAGAATCGTACGGACAGAAAAAATACTAATAATTTAGTACATATCAACAAAGCCAGCATTACAATGGTAATCATTGAAAAGAGCTTAACTCTGCTTTTTTTTTTTTTTTTTTATTCGATAAACTTTTTTCCTGTCTGCATCACTCCGAAGACGATGTCTCCTCAATGATACAGTTAAGATAAAGGCAATTTTATAGGTAACAATAATAATTAGAAATATAAAGAGATACTAATAAAGGTTAATTAAATAATTAAATAATAAACACGGAAAAAAAAATAATTAAATAATAATAAGCAAGAATGAGCTTAACTCTGCTGCTAAAAGATACGTCATGTGAGATATGTTAATCTGTTGAGAGTGGCAGAGTACAACTATGAGTACCTTCGAAAGATGTCGATTCGGCCATGTCCGTGCTGCCCAAAGGCGTGGATTTTTCAACTCTTGCGTATTGACTCGATACTACTGAAACAGCGACTAATTGTAAGCATTTGTTATACATTATCTAAAAAGGAAGCTGGGCATCTTTATGAAACTCTATGTTACATTTCGATTCACCAGTTACGCTTTTGAAAAAAAATAGCAAATGCATTATCTAACGCAGGGTTTCCCAAACTATGTTCCGCGGATCACTGGTGTTTTCCGTGGGCGAAAATCTGCAATAGTACGCTGCAATACATTTTAACATCTTCCACTTCATATTAAAAATCAAGTGATGGAAGATCTCCACTAATCTTTAAAATGCTAAATATCTAGGTTCAGGCGGAGATTTTGAATCACTAAGAGCTTCGTTCACTCATTTCTTTATCTAACATGTTGCAAAATCAGTAATCAATAAATAATAAATGATTTAAAAACATATATTTTTTTCAATATTTTTACTATTATAAATTACCTGGTATAAAAAATAAGCTGTGTTCCGGTAACATTTGCAGATTTGCGGGGTGCTCCATTGCACAATAAGTTTGGGAAACCCTGATCTAATGATTCACTTCTTGGAAACAAAACGCAGTAAAAGGTCGCTATTATTACTATATCGGTCAAATCATGGATAATCGATAATGCAACACGAAAAATATTTGTGTGAAATGACAATAAAGAAGTTATTCAATAGCAGTGGCACTTTGTTGGGTAAAAAGCGAAATAGGATGTGATAATCGTGGGTAACTTCGGGAGTAGTCTTGTTTGCTGTTCAACCACAATCGTGATGTCTAACAGTGACTAAGCATTAATAATAAATATATTACCAATGATGCTATTCAATTTTCAAGCAAAACGACCAAGCCGGCGTGTAAATTCGATCATGGCAGCGGAAATTATACATCATCGTTAATTAACACATCTGACTAGCATTGAATAATACATTTCGGCATTTAAACAAGCCGCGAAATAATGGATTAAATATTGATTTGGATTGGATTACCACAAAATCCTCTGAGTCTATTTTTATCTAATTTAATATATAAAAATGAATGTACTCTATGCGCTGCCAAACCGCTCATCCGATTGCAATAAAACGTTGACAAACTTTTTGCTTGCATTTTAGCGAAGGTTATAGGCATATTACAATTAGCTTACAGTAGGTCTTATATATAAAAATCAATGTTTGTATGCAATGCTCCCTCTAAGACATGGGTGTCCAACCGGTAGATCGCGACCGACCGATCGATCCCATAGCAAACTTTGGTCGATCCCAAAAGCTTCTGTGAATTTCGAAAAAATATATAATTTAAATATAAAATGTTCAAAAATATTAAAATTTAATTGTATTGTAATCACATACCTATTTAATGGTATGGATTTGCATTTAAAATATAACATTTCTAAGTTTGAAGAAGAAAAAAAACCTTAAATAAAATTTCTTAAAAGAATCATGTTAGAAGTCGATCGCAAAGATTGAAAAGTCGGTCCCAGAGCAAAAAAGGACACCCTTGCTCTAAGACAAGAGGTTAGCTGCGCGAAAATTTCAAAGGCTGCGCGGACCGATCAAATATTAATTGAATAACCAGGAATGAGTGCGTGGGGGATTCCCAACTGCTGCGCGGCCGCGCACACGTGCAGCTTAGAGGGAACGTTGTTTGTATGTCTGCCATACCGTTCATACAACTGGTACCCACCCAAAACCTTTATTTATCGTTATTACGTTGTTTTTTTTTAACCATATCCGCTCCCAATGTGGAGCATATGGACTCCTAATGGAGTTTATCTCAACTGAAGTGCTTGTTACTCAGTTGCTCAACCTCTCTTTTTCCAAAGAGAGTAGGAATAGAAAGAAAGGGTTAGGACAGGACTAGTGGTTAGCTAATCGCTTTCGGTACGCCCCGTTCATAGGATAGGATGGGTGGGAGGGGGGAATTCAAGACATCACATGCATCCATACCTTTGAACAGAAATTCATAAATTGATTGAAAAATCAATTTATAAAACTGCCCGTACTGGGATTCGAACCCGGGACCTCCGTAGCGGTAGCCAACGACGTTGACCACTCGACCACACAGGCGGCAATTATGTAATCCTTTTATTTTTAGCTCGTTTATATGTATTTTTGTAATTATTGTATAGATTTTTGCAAAACTTAAAATATAAAAATACCGGGTATTGAAATATGTGTTCGATACAGTTATCCGAGAGGGCCATGGTCTATGGTGCCACTGTATTAATTCACAATCGGTGTGCTGCCCCGGAGGCTTTGCCCTCTCAACCACTAATTTTCCGGTTTGGAGCACATGCCGATAAGCAGCTTGCTCCGCAGCAGTCTCATCACGCAAGGATTATCATACGGAATACAAATAATTTATGACCACGGATAATAAGTTGAATTGATGTCATTAAAGACTATTAATTCATTTGCTGTTCTTTCCGAAGGTATTACGGGATCACGACTTGGACCCCACACGTCTACCCAACGCATATATAAATCACCCGATATTCAGCTCATGCATCACTGCAATTTTGGATGTGTGAGGATAAAAAGGACACAGGGCGCATAATAAATGCGTCAAATACATATTTTTTGTTTAAAAAATATTGCATATATGTACATACACATCCGGATGAGAAAAATATCTGTATATCTAAATAGTGTTGATCTCGACTGACTTTAAAAATCTCATCAAATTATTACATATCGACTGTGGAAAGGAAAAAGGAGTTTGCAAAACAAGTTTAACCACAATGTATACAACTTGATACACGTTCTATCAAAAGGATGCAAGCTACAAATGCCGAATTAGTATCTAAATTTAGCTTTTAAGTTTGAAAAATTAAAACCAAGAAAAAAGACTGAAATAAAGGTTTTTCCTAGACAATTTCTTTAATTAATATTAGATTATGTCAATAAAACACCAGTTTATAAGTCTCCGCGCACTTCAAGGTTGTGTATAATTCATAATTTGCATATGGCCCAAAATCATCAAAACACGTTTTTTGCGCCTCCTGTAAAATTTGATATGTGTGGGTTACGTCCTTTTTCCTTTCCACTGTCGATATGATCAAATAATCAAAATATTCGGTGCATTGTAAATTATTATCTCTAATATTTAAATTGACGCACACTACATCTGCCGGTCAAAGAAATCTTAGGTTAGAAAGGCAACCGAAATTAGTTTTGTTATTTATGCTATTATTTGTTGCTTGTTGCCACCATTACAAAAAAAAGTTTACAGTGATTTTACTGAGCGTATCATTTATATCAAATCTCGAGAGGCCATGAAAAAATCTCTAGTTTTCGAGACGCTGATATTCCAAGAAAAATTGAGCTCTCAAATCCGAAAAACTTCAAGGAATCACAGCCTCTAGTCGTGATATTGTTCGCGAGCAAGGTGATAATTTAAAAAAAAAATGTTAAAAAGCCATAAAACAATAAATAACCACATTAGGCCACGATTACTGCCGTATTACACACGAAACGATTTTAAAAATTCAGTTACTTATTTAAGATAATTTAGAGAACGTTAATAATAATTGGATACAAGAAAAAATGTAGTGATTAGTAGTATGGTATTTAAAAAAATATATGCAAAAATACAATCTTAGATATTAGAACATTATCTAAGAACAAAATGAATTAGTACATTAGCCGTCTATAAATACAATCACATAAACATTACATTGAAAATATGCAATCTTTCTACAGTACATTTATATGTATGTATCAGAGGTCTGCACGGGCCGAAATTTTAGAAAATTACCCGGTCCGAGCTCAAAAGACTCAGACCCGACCCGGCCCCGAGTCTAATACCACAATTGTTACCCGAACCAGACCCGAAGCTCAGATTTATACTCCTCAGCCCGAAAAACCCGTTTTTTACAAATTTAAAACAATTTACGATTCTCATAGAACTGATAATAATTAAAATTGTTATGGCTGACTTGTGACACTTAGACATTTCAGACACATAGTCTGAAATATTTTACTTAAGAAATAAATTCCTTAACAGGGCTCGTCCCAAACCCGGCCCACGTGCCTTGCCGGGTAGTGGCCCAAGGGCCAGGTCCGGGCCCGTGCAGACCTCTAGTATATATCTTAATTATTCCGTGAATCCGCTCTAAAACACTGCGATGCATGTACAAACTTTGTGAGAGAGTTAAGCGAATTGTGACAAGCGGTACTGCCTCTTGGTCACTAATATTACTAGTAGAATATATTTTCTAAGTGATTTGAGGTATGCATAAAAAAACACGCGCCGGGCGGAGGAGGGAAAACAGTCACGGGGCGTACATTGCATTTTCTGCAGCGTCATCGCGGCGTTTCCAAAAAGTACGCAAAAAGGAAAAAGCGAGACGCACTCAATGAAAAAAACGGGCGGCAGGTCTTCTCTTGTCTTTCTCGATAGCCGCGAGAAAGAAAAAAAAAAGCCAACACAAGAACGGGCGCTACCGACCCGAGCATAGATGATCATTCAGATCTGACCTCGGTGCGATAATTGCTGATTTGATTTTCCCACTGCGATTATTTATTGATGTTTGTGGATTGAACATTTAAAACAACATATTTTTATTGCAATCGCGTTATGTTATTCCAGTAAGTTTGGGTCAAGGTGGTATTCGTAAAGGCAACACGTGCTTGCACGAAAGCGGGATGTCTTGCTCTTGCTTTTTGTTAAACTGAGAAAAGATTTTTTCGAAAACGGTTGTGGAGTCATTAAAAAACAAGATTACGACATTGTCCCACACTAAGATTCCGACCGTGATTACTAAAATATTAAAATCGATTTTGTTCTATACAATTTCTGGTTTTAAGCTCCACGACGAACTAATAAGTAGATGCATCATAAGCAAGCATAACTAAATAATGTAACAGCTACACAGTAACGAATTTCACCAACACACGAGAAAAGAATAGAGTGAGACATCATTTGCCTCGAAAATCTGCACACATTCAATCTGACCGTCGATAGCCCTACAAATAAATTCAGTGTTTTTTTTATTATTATTTATTTCATAAAATTAAAATAAATGGGATATAAAAAATTAGTAGAAAATGCACGGTTTCTAAGCTGCGACTCTTAAAGTAGAACATCTCTGGCTTCCCCGGTAGGGAAGAAACGAAGCAATTGCTTTCAAATGAATGCTAACGAATTCAATAGATGTTATGTAATGTTTAAGTGCGATATCAGTTCTCACAATTGGTGAATAAAGATTGATAGGTCTTCGCTTAATTTATAGCTAGCGAAAGTGACAAATTGGTTAGTAAATTTTTCAAAAAGAATTAAAAAAAAAAACTCGCATGATCCTCAATACTTATACTCATTTATTTTCGATACCGATATTTTTACTCAGGGGAGAAACGGGCAGTGGCTTTGTATAAGATGATATAAATAATATTTCGTCCGGATGAATCGAAACGTTGCTGAATGTCAAACTTTAGTGCCCAAACCGACGAAGGGTTCAATGGCCCCCGCGAGCTATGTTCGCTTAACAGTGATCGCCAATACTAAATCCGCAACATACGTAATAATTACACTGTTGCTATTGCATATTAATTTACTTTAAGATGATTTGCAATCACATTAATAAAAATATACATTATTCAATACAGTTGCAGTTACAGCGCTGATCCAGCGTTTTACAAGGGCCCCACTCCTACAAAAACGATACATACGGGAAAGTGTCCGAAACGACAATAGAAATAAAGATGAATACGAGAACGATAGTTTGTTTATTAAAGACATGCGAGATATTCGTCCAAAAAAAGATAAAAAGTAATGTAATTCATACTAAATTTGAATCGTTCAAATTATTACATTCACACAGATTTTTCACTAACGATCCGGGTTTCGCCTGAAGATGCCGAAAGGCGAAACCCGGGTCGTTAGTGACAAAATCTGTGTGAATGTACATAATTTAAACGATTCAAATTTAATATTGAAATTCCGCCCAGCACCTTCAGTCGCAATCTTAAATTAATTCATCCTACATTGATTGTCACGCATTCTGAAAATTCAATAAAATGTAATACTTCTGACGATGGGGTGATTTCGAAATAGCTACAAATAATATTTCATATTAATTTCTTGTAGAACTAACCACATTGCTGTATTTCACCCAATTTTAATTTAGATTTTAATTTGGTAATCTATATATTGGTCTTGTAGTCGAGGGGTCTAAACTTTCGAGTGCGCGTACACGGACTCAAGTTTTTGTATGGGTATCGTAAGTTGATTTATTCGATATCCATTTGATCCTTAAAACTTAAAACAAGTGGTTGAGCCATAGTTCATGTAGCACACGTTCGAAGCTTGATAATGTATTCAAATGATTTCTCATTTTATTAGAAAGACGATTTTTACGATACTTTCGTTTAGTGACGTATTAAATTAGGTGTCTTCGTATAGTTTGATTATTTTTTTTATTTTACTACGCACAACAACCATAATTTTTAAAATGGGTTGACTCCTATTGAAATGTGATTGCAATTTCGTTTTAACAATAAATGAAATGATTGCTCATTATCAGGGCCGTACAAAAGTATTTGCGAAGAGACATTATTGCAGAAGGTGTGAAGCTCTGAGGGGCGCCGCCGGATGCTCATAATAAAATAATACGACATAATGGGGCAAAGGATTTGATATTTGTCAAGGGTGTTAAAATCTGATTATGCATATGTCGAGGTTCCAAAATCAGCTGTCTAAAACAGGGAATAAGATATAAAATAATTTAACAACGCGTTGCTTGTGTATGGCGTACACCGAGCTAGGCGGAACGAGAATCGAAAATTGGATAGACGTTGTTGGACAAAAAATCGTGATACAGATAGACACGGCGCCAAATACGTCTGCGGCCTTCGGTTTCACCGCATCTGATATCAGGTACGATTGTTTTTTATTGCAATTATACTTTTGGTCTAGAGATGAATTGTATAAACCCGCTTTTGATATGTAAATATGCGCGAAGCAATTTGGACGATATTATTATTTTCCCAGTCGACTGTTTGAATTCGTTTCCATGAGATATCTCATATGAGTTATGATCTTATACGAGCATCTCGTATTAGGTTTACACAATAACTTATATCAAATTGCTTTTTTTTTTATCTCGGTAGGCAAATGTGTATTTAGCATTCAAGTTATTAAAAAACTTTTATACGACATGTTGAACAGGCATTTGATAATATGTATTGGCCAAAAACGGTAGCGTACGAATATTCAGATTGAAAGGAAAGTTTTCGGAGAAAGACCTGCATTATAAAAATATATCATAATCATATAAGGGTTATTTTCATAAATGACTTCTTAAAATAATAATACAATCAATCCTCAATCAAACATATTTTTTTTAAAACCGTGTTATGTAAAGCGTTTTGTACAAAAATATGTTACAAATTATCTGATAATATGATGGAATGAATGGAAAATTGGTTTCGGTAAACCCGTATTGTAAGACCAAGTTACAAACAATCATTCCTCTTCATATACCGTTTACTATAGCCAAGCTAAGTCCTTGACGATTAAAAAATTCATCTTATTTCCTGTGAGACAGCTAGCGTATAACCAATATTAAAAAGAAAAATGAGTGATATATCATTTTAATTCATTGCCGATAATATCTATTATACGACACCCCTGATATAAGGCTGTATAATATGTTTAGCATAGAATAAAAATAGCCTGAGATGGCTGTCGCAAAAATATAGGAAAAATATTTAATTTAACTATATATTAACTAGGGCGGGAAGTCGGAGTCATAAAAAACGACTGACTCCGACTCCTTTTCCTTTTACTAAAAAAAATAAATACATTTTTTAAAATGGTTTTCAAGATCCCAAATTGTAAATTGTATTTTTTTATTAAGTATCTCTCTTTTGTTATGAAAAGCTCTCACAACAACAAAGACCGACCGAATAGTTAATTTATTAAATTAATAACTTATCGCGAAAGGAAAAAGCAATCATAGCTCGAAATCTTTTTTTTTTTTTAAACGATTCAAATTTGATTTCCACCGACGCATGTACCCCCATACTCGCAAGATCATTTCTATATTTATATTTTGACGTTATTTCACATGTCATGGGAGAAAAATTTCAATAATATTTACTATAAACATGTGCAAATTGTGAAATAATGACATCTAATAATTTATATATATGCTTTTCGGGCACTTGTGGCTAAACAACATCTGCAAATAAAGTTCCGTATATGGGCATGAAAAACTCAACTCAAGAAAGTCGAACGACTACCCAGTAACTAAGAACAACATGAATAACTTAAAGCTTTTGCACATGTGAATCGAATTTCATAAAGTTTTTAGAATGATAAGTAAGAGTTTAAGTGCATAAATAGAGTTGTTAAAATTTTATGACTATCGAAAATGAGGATTATCTCGAAACAAAGTTTTTTTTACACACAATATTTAAGTGCATATATAAAATATTATATACAGAACACTACTCATCTCTTACACAGCGGAGTATAAAAATGACAATAGACTCAAATAATACTATGATGTCATGTCAATGGATAAGGTGATACAATTTATATTATTGGATGTGGTTATGACACCTGGGTGGATAAAAGCAAGTCTGACAATTTTTTCAACTTATTAATTAATATACAGTGCAGTGTGCTTAGAAAATTTTCAAAAATACACCATCTCCAAAATTTTGTATATTAAAACTAGGATAACGATTTTTAAAATCATCTGCTTACTGTCTCCGAGACCAGTTGTACTTTTTAGATTGTTGACAACAAATAATTATAATATACACAAGAACATTACACGTAGGAGGAAGCTTCGAACATTATAAATAAGACGTTTTCTTGACATATGATATTGTCTCCATTTCCTTCCCTATTCAGAGAGTGGGACAGTTAAACCAGTGGTTCTTAACCGGTGCACCGCGGAAAAAAATGCTTCCCGGAAATATGAAAGACGACGAATCGATTTTGCCTAATAGATCGCATGTGTTGCCTCGCCTCGAATGGACATTTATTTAACTTTATTGGAAGAAATGATTGTATATTACTTTCCTTCCCTAAATATAGACAATTATGACTGGATACGAAACGAAATCCATTTACAACGATTGATACATCAAGTTGTGAATTTTCATACCAAGAGGATCGTAATCTAAAACTTGAATTTTCCGAAGTAACTATGGAGGAATTTTAGATTTCTGTCCCAAGACGAATACCCAGCTCTCTGCATGAGGCCACTGCAAATCTTGTTACAGTTTTCAACATTATATTTGTGTGAGCTCGGTCTCACAACAATAACTAATATGGGAATTAAAAATCGAGAAACACTTGATTTATATTTAGACGAATAATTGAGGGTAGCTATATCAAATATTCGACCTAATATTTCTAAAATCTGCAAAAACCGACAAGCTCAGGTTTTACATTAATTATTGATTTTCACATCAAACAATCTCCATATTATTAGGAGTAATTTTAGTTTAGATTTTCCATATATATACTATACATATAAAACATATATCATTATCATATTTTTATTCATTTATAAAAAAACAATGTACTAACTAGATAGATCAGGTTCCTAGTACACGGCCTAATTAGATTACAGATTAATTAATGTGACCCTCCAACATAAAAGATTTGTCCACCCCTGCTAAAGACAGTGACACAAATAGCCATCAGATTTCTAGTAATCAATATGATTACAAGAAATTAAACTCTAGATGCAATCACGAATGACTAATTTTAAAGTATGTACAAAGCTTGAGGACATATTCGAAACAATTTTGGTGTTCAAGGAAACGATGGCATTTAACGAATAGGGTGAGTATTAAAAAGCGATTTTTTAAGTTTATTTATTTGATGAATATTTTGAATCATATTTAAAAAGGGTAATCAATTTAAGCTGGAGTTAACGAAGTTTCAATGCAAAAAAAAATTTTTTTGGGCCCCTTCAACCAAACAGATTGAAATATTGTATAATTTTATATACACACTGTCAAATCAAACAAAGTCTGACCACGAGGTATATAAAAATCACGGCTAACTCAGGTAGAGTGTATTTAAGTGATAGTGGGTGATTTATGGCATTAATTAGCCCATTACGCCGGTTTGTGATTCAAGGCGAGTTGAACAGATAACTATATCGACTAATTGCGTTCAACGTTAATAAATAAAGATTTCCACACCAAACTCATGCGCAACATATTATATAATATTCATATTCACGACTGTTCCATTAAATGGCTACTAATGCCAATTTAATTGTGTTTTCAAACAAATATACAATCGAATGGTTACCCGACAAAATAGTGTGGACTTAAAAAAACATTTTTTTATATTAAAAAAAAACATATTTAACGTCGCGCCAAATATTTTGAAATTGAAAAATCATACGAAATAAACGCGATGAAAATTTGTATGTGACTCAAGAAGAAATTACTTATTTCCAAGATCTTAAATTGAAAAATCTAAATTTGACATTGAATTTGCAGGGACTCGAGCCCAGACACACCTGATCACTATAGTAAAGCTCTTACCGCTAGAACACATTGACCAACAACATGTTCTACGCCATTTTTTTCTTTAATCCAATTAAATAGGTGAATCTTTCCTAAGGCTAGGTAAGTATCTGTAATATGTGAAAGTTGAATAATCAATTTTGAATCCTTATAGCTAGATGTAGACATTTCTAAGCTGACTTATCACAAAACCAGTCCTGATCATTGAATATATTGTGTAATATGTTTTTTCTCCCACTCATCTCATACTAAAAACGGAATGTAGCGATAGCGATTAGCTGACCACTACTGTCATTTTCACATTATACTAGACATATTCTCTTGTAGGAATGGGTAACAAGCACTTCTCGTTAAACAACTTTTGTTAAGATAAGCTGAATTAATTAGCTTAAGCTTTGGCTGCAATCAAGTTAGCGTGTCTTTTGGGCCCGTGTGAGGACGGACCCCAGCAAAATGTTCTGCTCGTTCGGATTCAATCTCAGGGCGATCCCACAGAACATAAATTAACGATCTGTTCGACAAACCCACAAGTGCAGTCTGGCCTTAAAACCAACTTGCCCAGCGTGAATAGTTTTGCATTGATTTACCCATGGCTTGTTAGAAGTTCAATGGGTTGGTTTTAGTTTTATTGCAAGTCTACAGGTCACGTCTGGGAAGATCTGATACGTTTGACGCACCTTGGAAGACGCAGCCCATCGGGTCTGCCATATTCCGACTGATTCAATGACAGTAAGAAAAGGGTTAATTAGATAGATCAAATGAAATAACTCCATGCAAGTATTTCAAACCTGATGCTAAGAAAAGCAGTTGAAGATAAACTAATAGTCAATTAATAAAGTCACAACAGCTCTACGACTAAATCTTTTTATATGCTGCACCAAAAGACTTCGTAATATATTTAAAATATATTATGTACGACATTGAACTTCGTAAGAGGAGTTGTTCATATCTTAACACATTATAGGCGGGAAACGTGAAATTACGTTGATCGCGTAGTGTCAGTTTTGTTGGTATATTGACTCATAATTTAATGGTTTCTTCAAAATAACTGCCGCGGCAAGTGACCCTTTTTGACAATAAGCAATACACCACATAATTTATTAAGCCCCGAATGTTCGTTCACACATAGTATGTTTTTAAAAAGGCGACACATGTAGGGCATCAGATTTCACACTTCCAGCGATTGTAAATTTGTAGGAATGAGGATTTTATACTATAATTATTTATATAATTGTATGGTATGGATTTATGTTATTTTTTATACAGACTATTTTGTGATATCTACTAAATTAATAACAGGTTTTTATATTCAGCTTAGAAAAGTATTGAAATTATGATGTATTCAAAATGTTTTCATTTTATTTTTAATGATTAAATGTCACATATGATTTCTTCAAAAATTTCAGCCGAAAATATTGTTTGGTTTAGAAGTTGTGTTGATTTTAAGAATGTAATATATTTTTGCGCTAATCACTAAAAAACGCCTTGTTAACACTTTGTAAGCGACAAAGTGTTAAAAAAGCGTTTGTACAAACTAGCTGTTTTGAACGTACATACTCAACATTCTGACATTCATTTGTCAGCTGGTGAACTTGGCAGCCATTTGCATATTTGTTAAGTCGGCAGACACCTTCCGGCAGCGATCGCTTTGTGCAAATCGAACAGGGGAAGGTGCATCCTGTAAGTAGTAAGTAAGCATATTTGTGATATACGGGGGTAACCGCAATCGGTGGCCATTCGATAAAAAGATTGCTTCAGATTCAATAGAATATCGAATACACGTAATGCAATACAAAAAGTTTTAGAACATACATGTGGATATCGGCGATGACACAGTTTGTGGAAAGATTTAAATAATCGACGAAATAATATCACATGAAAGTACCTTTTTCTTACGTCGCATGGATGGTTTAAAAGGCAAGCGATAGTGACCCCGTGACTAGGGATTGCAATACTGGTAGTGCCGAAAACGGGATCCCGGTATTCACGATGTTCTTTCAAAATCGAAATACCGGTTTCGAAAACGTAAAAATATCAGTATTTTGGTATTGAAAATTAACCAAATTCGATATTTTAGTGAAGATAAACCATAAACTATTTTAATAAGACTGTTCGCAATGAACTCGATAACCTAGTTCCAGAGGGCAACAAAAGTCTATGATATCGAATCGAAATATTTTAAATCTGCGTTTGATCAAATTTATACCAAATAAGTCTATTATAAAAAAAATATTTGTTTGCTATTGATTATAAAGTTTAAAAAAAAATTGTTATATGAATTTAATTATGACAGCTATTTCGACATCGCGTCGTCGTCAGAACTATTAAGAGTCTAATACCAATTACGTTACATAATTCGCGCGAAACTTGTTAGTTATTTACAAATCAACGTTCCCTCTTAGCTGCTCGCGTGCGCGGCCGCGCAGCAGTTGGGAAGCCCCCGCGCACTCATTCCGGGTTGGCGCGCACTAAAAGACAGTTGTTCAATTAATTTTTTGATCGGTCCGCGCAGCCTTTGAAATTTTCGCGAAGCTAACCTCTTGCCATAGAGGGAACATTGGTTACAATGTCATTATAATGGAGTTCTATCATTTAAAATTAATAAAATTATTTTCTGATCATTACAAATTGAACAAGACCGAATAAAAGAAAACGGTATTTTTTTATTACACATATCCTTCGATTTAATCGACTCAAAACCACGTAAATTAAAACTAACATTTGAATGCAAAATGAAATATTTTCGAAAATTACAAATGTATGTATATGTAGTGTACAAACTGGTAATGCAGAAATTACGTCTAAAAATTATCTTTAATAATAATAAATAACTTAAAACTGTCTTGTTAAACCGAAATATCGCCGTGTTAAATCGAGGTAAACGTGTTATATTGTAGTCTCGATGAAATGGTCATCAATAATTTGCATGACTGGATAATTATTTTTAATTGAAATGACTGTTGGATCTTACATACATAATACGATAAGTAACCAAGAGCAAACAATTCAAAATCAAACTCATCAGTATGATTAACACATTATGTGACAGTCAATTTGTCGATAGCCCGTGCCGCTCGATTGTCAGCCGCCGTCCGGCCCACATCGTGTAAATCCAGTATTTTTCCGCTTTTTACTCACGGCGGCGCCAGCGGGCGGCCCGGGGTTGTTGACCCACAGAGAAAGATGAAAACTAAACATGTATTATTAAAATGATGTATGTACCATCAACGTCTAATTCGGTAGCATATATCTTAATAAAAAGCTAATTCAAATAAAGTCTAGTCACTTGACTAACGAGCCACGAGGGTTCTGAGCTAATCGCCCTTTTGACTAGAAGGCTTGCACACCCGAGGAGTTCACGAACTTGAAATAGTTTTGGCTTATTTGATCATTTGTGTGTGATAAGCGAACCCGATCCTTATGTTAATTATATTCAAATATAATACCGTTGATCCTACAGCCAAGTAGTGATTTCGACATTTATTCCCAGCTGAATAAACTTTTAAAAAGGCTTAGTAGCGATACGCACACTTTCCTTCTTCTTTGCCCTCTCCACAAAAGGGGATAAATCGACTGAAAAGCGAGATCTCGTATACATAGCTTCTATAAAGAAAGACGTTTCCTATTCAGAGCGTATATTTAAAAAAATATATATTTTCAAAAAAATGGCATTACAGTCACAATTACATTAAAAATTGCCAATGCACTTAATATTTTGAAGTTGAAATAAAGATTATACGAGATAAACTCGATAAAAATTGTATGCAAGTCACTCGAGATAAACTCGAAGGAAATTGACAACACAGACGCCCGTGTCATTGAAAAAATTTAAATTTTACATTAAATGACCGGAAATTGAACCCAGACCCACCTGGTCGGTAGAACCAAGCTCTTATCAACCAGTTCACAGCGGGCGACATAAATGGCCACCACACGGTTACTCCAAGATCCTCTACCCCCGCCAGTCTCTTTTCTTCCTCCCACGTTATTCCAGCGTCCCGCAGCTCCGCCAAGTATATCCTATTGATATCAGTGGCTTTCTCCTAGGCGACGGGATCTATCTGGTTGATAGAAAAGACAGGCAGGGTGCAGACTCTCTTGTGGCATCTGGAGCACATCACCATGCCAAGTCAATCGTCGCGTTTTAGTTATGTTGATATATATATAAAAAAAACTTGTTATTCTTTCTCCTAAATTTTATCGTTTCAGTCAGGGGTCGGTAACCTGCGGCCCGCTTGACGTCGCGGTGCCGCCCGCAAGGTTCTCTAGATTAAAATATTTGCTTAAACATGTCATTACAGTGTAATGACATGTAACCTAAATGCAATAATCCCCACGTAAAATATTTGGCACTTTTAAAACAAAAGGTTGTTGACCCTTAGTGTAAATCAAGGGAAAGGAGAACATAAGAAAATATTTGATAATACCTGTGAGTAGAGCAAATGTGAAAAAAATATATAAAAACAATCAATTATTTAAAATTAATATTATATATTGATCAACAATCGCCCGCTTTGGTCTAGTTGGTAAGAGCTTGCTCTACCGATCAGGTGGGTCCGGGTTCGATTCCCGGTAAGGTCAATGTCAAATTGATTTTTATCAATTTTAATTTGAGATCTAAGACATGGGTTAATCTCATGTGACTTTCAAAAATTCTCGTCGAGGATATCTCGAATGATCTTTCAACTTGAAAATATTTGACGCATTGGCGTAAGCTGTAATGTCATTTTTTTTATAAAAAAAAAATACAAAAAAAAAATGTCCATTATACATAAGAAACTACAGATTTTTTTTGTAATATCCGCTGCCTATCCGCAGTGCATTGACTCCGAACGAAACAGTCAAGCTGCGGTAAATTTTCGGAGCCCAAGATAGGAAACGGACTGGTTATTAAGCACTCGATTTACGCCCCGTTATCGAGGAGTGTACGAGTAGAAAATGGTTAATAATATCACATACCTGTCCTTGCTTCATAATTCATAAAGATATTGAATTTATACAAGCAAAATATGAAGTTAAGATACAATGAACCTTCTATTTATCGTTTTTCAATACATTCATCGAATCGTTTATCCCGGCATTTATATTTTGCTTCGGTCAGTCACAAAATATTTTGTATATAAATAAAGAAACATTGTTTGTTTTAATTGTTCATCGACGTATCGTTCTTTGGCATTGATCGTTATGACAAAAAATATCGATGAATGAACAAAACACATTTGTATAATAACAGTGGCGGCCGGTCAATGTGACATTGGATCAATGCACCTCTGTATATGCAGGGGCGGTTATATTTCATGAAATAATATTCAAACATAACATTTATACCACTCACTCATTTTAAATTCTTCATGTATTTATAGTCAATAATAAATATTTTATAAATCGATAACTAATTAACACGCTCATTATTTCGTCTATTTTTTTTTTTAAAAAGGTAGTAGATCTTATCTAACATAGGTCGCCAACCAGTGGTTCGTAAAATTCAGTAAATTTATTTCAAATACAGCAATCAATATAACATTAACTAAGTGTAACAATCATGCCATAAAATAAAAATTAATCATTTATGATCAAAGTTTATGTGTTTGTACTTTTTAAAAAAATAAGCTTGATTAAAAATTGTGGGTCCACGAGGTCCGAAAGATTGGCGACCGCTGATCGATAAAGCGACAATCCAATTTTCAAAGTTATTTGAAAATAAAATATTAAAAAACAGGTTCAGATGTTCAATCTCGTGTTGGGGATGCAGTACAATATTGAAAACATATTTTGAAAGGGATTGATAGTAAAATCCCGCTGTCGACATTACTAACCGGGATTACAATCCCTAGCTATCGAACGCGAATGACGGTTATCACGGTAGTACCTTAATAGTATATGTATATTAATAGAATTCCACTACCAAGAATGACACGTAATATTCTTTACGAATAATTAAGATTACGGGTAATCGATTTTCGACAATCCGGTTTTGTTCAAGTTCATGAACTTAAAAATAGTTTCGTTCTGTGTAATCGACCAGGTTGTAGTATTTCACAAGATAGGGCAATAATTATTAGGTAATGGCGTACAACAATTCATTATTTATGCATTATAATAATTATCTGCAAGACATTAAGATTATTGGTGTGGTAGAGTTTTCATTTTTAAAAAATGCTATATTTACAGAATTCAAAAAAAGTGCTAAGTTTCTTAATTCTTTTACCGCAATGCGCATGTATGTAAGAATGCGCAAAATCGTATGAAATGAAATTTTAACACGTGAAAGGGTTATTAAATATTTCGAAACAAAATAAAAATCAAGCAATTTTCCCATCTGACAATAGTAAAACACTATAGAGAAAGTCAACAAACGAAAATAAAGTATATTGATTGAATTCGCATACACTAAGTAGTACTTACATGTAATTGCTATTTGAAGATAAGGTATTTATTTATTTACATGTAAATAACAAAAGAATTTCAAATTATCAATGTATTACCCCTTTGCAATAAAAAAAAAACAAAATAATTGAATATTTCAAAACAAAAAAGAAAAACGATTTAAGCATTTGAAATTGGCAAAGAAGTCAACTGAGTAAGTTCCGACCAAGTCTAGTAATACATAAAAAATAGAATTTATTCTGAACTCACTCACGTCCACGTGGAATATGTCAACAACCAAAGATCAATAGACTTATGTTAATATCTATATATATAAAACAAAGTGGGGTTAGTTACACCACGTATATCTCGAGAATTACAAAACGGATTTTAATGATATTTGATTTATTAAATTCGTATGCGCCGAGAATAGCAGAATAAACATTAAAACATCGGAAAAATATCACGAAAAAGAAATTATAAAGAAAATAAATATCTCAGTACAATACGTTTTTTTAAATTTTTCGAATCGAACGCGGAACATGACGTATGCAGTTTACGCTTAATACACTAGGTGGCGTTGGTTGTAAAATTCATTTGTTTCATACTTTGAATTAGAGATGTACCGACGAACTTGGACGAACGTGTCAGAATTTCGAAACTAAATCTTCAATATCCATTTAAAAAAAAACTTTTAGGAATTTATGTTTCATGTTCATCACCGTCGCTAAAATATATACTGAAATGTGAAAAGACGAATGAAAGTACATAAAATCAGAAAGTATGTAAAAAAAATCAGTATACTTTTCATGTATATTATATTGTTATTGAATACTATCAAATCATTATTTTATTTTTGATCCCCATATACAGTCAATCCTGTTTTTATGCAATTTCAAAGTAATGCGGTTTTTTAGAAATGCATTTTTTTAAATGTACCATATTTTACGATATATAAAAATGTTAAATATTACATTGAGAGCATATATCGTTGTATTTTGGATAGAATAGAGAGAATCATAAACACAACCGACATTTGAAAAAAAATACGATTTCGGACTGTTTAAATCATGTTGCATCTGCCATCGCTGAATTAAGGCCACCTACTTAGGTGTGTTACAGTCGATAAAACCATTGAAACATCGGTAATATCAGCTGAAATGATTACTTTAGTACACGAGCTTGGTGAAGAAAGGCTTGATACCTTTAGCGAAAATTATATCGACGAATTACTTACAGATAAAGCTATAAGTGACAAAGATGTCAATAATTTAAATTTAATAATTGACAAAAAACCAAAAAACAATGACGAACTGAAAGAAATTCTGCAATCATTCACTGCGAAAATAATTAAAGAAGGTCTCCGACTTTTCAGTAAATTAGAAGATCATTTCTTTCTAAATGATTCAAATTCTGATCGCGCATTCAAGTTTCAACGATAACTTTTAAAAAATTATATATGGGTATAACCAGTGCTTTTTTTTTGAAAAAAAGGTGCCGGAACGCACTTTTTTCGAGCATTTTCTAAGAAGGTATATTATCTTCTATATATATAAAACAAAGTCGGGTTAGTTACACCACGTATAAGTCGAGAACGGCTTGATCAATTTTTATGATTTTTGATTTATTGAATTCGTCTCCCCCCAGAATAGCAGAATAAGCATTAAAAAATCGGAAAAATATCACGGATAAGAAATTATGAACAAAATTCTTTCTCATACATTTTGTATTAAACGGCTTTTCAACTGTCACCTTGCTTGCGTCGGTCGCGTGTAGATGGCGGGACAGTCAATCTAGCTTAGGACTGAAGCATCGTAATAATATTGAGAGAACTTTATTTGAAAATTTGCATCGCCACGAAGTTTTTTAATAATCAAATACACTGATTCGATTTTTTGAAGCTATAATTATAGGGCTGGGAGCTGATTTGACAGATTTTGTTCAGTGTAATGACACTGATTCAATTATTGGAAGGTATGGTTATATTTTGCATCCGGCCTTGAAAATCTTTTAAATTTCTTACATGCATAAGGAATATTCTAACGACAGTATGGATATTTTATAGAACTATATTTCGACTTTTATTTTAAAATCTTCTACTACGAAAAATAATTGTTAGCAAACTTGCACATTAATCAGAAAATTAAATAATTTACAATTTAAATACTGCAGGGGTGTCGATATACGCCAAGTGGTCTATTTTTGCTATTACGAAAAATGATTGTTAGCAAACTTGAACATTATTCCAAAAATTAAATAATTTACAATTTAAATACTGCAGGGGTGTCGATATACGCCAAGTGGTCTATTTCTGCTATTACGAAAAATGATTGTTAGCAAACTTAAACATTATTCCAAAAATTAAATAATTTACAATTTAAATACTGCAGGGCTGTCGATATACGCCAAGTGGTCTATTTTTGCTATTACGAAAAATGATTGTTAGCAAACTTAAACATTATTCCAAAAATTAAATAATTTACAATTTAAATACTGCAGGGCTTTCGATATACGCCAAGTGGTCTATTTTTGCTATTACGAAAAATGATTGTTAGCAAACTTAAACATTATTCCAAAAATTAAATAATTTACAATTTAAATACTGCAGGGCTGTCGATATACGCCAAGTGGTCTATTTCTGTTATTATGAAAAATGATTGTTAGCAAAATCAAACATTATTTCAAAAATTAAATAATTGACAATTTAAATACTGCAGGGCTGTCGATATATGCCTCGACGTCTATTTCTGTTACTACGAAAAATGATTGTTAGCAAACTTAAACATTATTCCAAAAATTAAATAATTTACAATTTAAATACTGCAGGCCTGTCGATATACGCCATGAGGTCAATTTCTGCTACTACGAAATATATTTGTTAGCAAACTTAAAACATTTCAAATATTAAAAAAAATATATTATTTACAATTTAAATACTGCAGGACTGTCGATATATATCCCGAGATCTTTTTCTTTTTCTTCGAAATATATTTGTTAGCAAACTTAAACATTCCAATTATTCTAAAAATTATCTCTATCTCTAGAGATAACCGATTTTTATGATTTTTTTAATGCATATTTGTTAGATAGTAGTACAGGTTTTTAAGTATATTTCATCCCGCTAGGTGAAGGATGTCCTTTATCCAGAATTTGTTTTCAATATTTTTGACGTCCGTCGTTCGTATTTCAAACAGAACGAAATTATTTATGTTGTTGTCCAAAATAAGCAAGTTGCTTATGACTCTATAGTTACGTTTGATACGAGCCATGGTTACGTCAAACAATCAAAGGGTATTGTAAACAATTATCAAGTGAATTTTTAATAGTTATCACAAAGCATTTCTTTCGCTGTGAAACAATTATGCCACCTAAACGACTAGCTATTAGTTGATCTAGACCTCAAGCAAGCAAGAAAACGGCATCACGAGCTTCAGAAACAGACGAGAAAGTTAGGAAAACGTTCGAGCTTGCACTGCTCAAGCCCGATCGTCTGATACAATCATATGCAAACAACCCTTTTGACCGTGATTTGCAACGAGAAACACAATTTGATGTCGACAAATTGGGTACATTCGTTCAAACAAATCTTCCGAAATTGGTCCCAGAACAACGCATGACAGCGTATGACAGAATTATGCATGCAATCAATCACAAGCCAAAACGTTGGATCCGAAACAATATTGCATTGGCAATCGCTTCATCTGCAATTGCAGCAAATCTTTTGGATGGTGGTCAAACAGAGCATTTAGCAAAGAAATTGCCTTTGAACACCAACATGCAATATCAAAATAAAGTCCTGAATGGGTGAAGTACTTTAATCATATTAACTCATTAAATGGGACGAATTTACTATGGCGCACAAAAAGGCATGCTACCGCACGTTTTAACACTGAAAATTGGCGTACTATCATTCTTCTCCGAAATATAAATTCACCACGACTTTGCAATGGTACCAGGCTTTCAGTGAAAAATCAATGAACAGTATCATCTAAGCTACAATTTTAAATGGAAAATTTAAAGGATACGATGTACTGTTTCCATGCATCCCAATAATTTCGGCTGATAGGCCATTAGAATTAAATTGTTTGCAGTTTCCGGTGCGACTCGCATTTGGACAATCGCTACAAGGGTGTGGACTAAATTTTAAAAACCATGCTTCTCATATGGACAGCTGTATCTGGCCTGCTCACGCGTTGAAAAACCTTAAGATCTATTCATATACGCACCAGACAAAAAAACAATATATATCCAAAAGCACTTCAACAAACATAATTAAAACACACACTTCATTTCTTTGAGTGGCATTGCAACGTATGCTGGGTCAGCTAGTTATATGTACATATATTTCAAATATGTATAGTATTCAAAAAAAAAATTCTCTCAAAATAAAATCTTGCGGATTTAAAAATGAATAAGCCAATTTCAAATACACGGGAATTTACGTATTTCCCAAAAAATTTTTTAGCTCTTCCCAGAATTTCCAATTTCAAAAGCTTTGTTTTTTTTTACTTTTTAACTTTCAAAACATGGAAGTTGGTCTGTGACCCCCCAAAACTGTGTTGTGGCTACTCTATTTTTTTTCTCTGTGGCCCGCGGTTGAGAAACCGTGCTCTACAGTCTCACACGACAACATAATTTAACGTTACTTTTATAAGTACGTATCTACTGTTAAGAAAAATATCTAGGAAAAAAATAAAGGTCAACGAATTCGATCCTAACCTAATGTTTTGATTACAAATTACGTGGGTAATAAATAAGTTTTTAAATTGATTAAGTACACAACCCGTCACCGTGTTAAATTCGACGAAATGCTTAAAATTAGATTAAATTTTATCGACGCTTCTCAAACTAAGATTATATATGTACTGCAGTTTAATAAAAGTTTATCTAGTATGATTTACTAATTTCAAAATATTCCACCCATTAACAATAGCTGTGATGAGAAATATTGTTTTTCTACTTGATTAAAATTACGTTCCAAATTATAAAATTGCCTATGAGGAAAACTTATTCAATATTTACAACTCAACCGAATCAAAATATGTAAAATTAATATGCGTACGCGATTTAAAATAAATAATGCGAATAACATGCATAAATCATCGATCACAATGCTGCGGCTAATTTTACGATTTTTTACGTATTTAAAAGCAATATACAATTAAGAATGCCGAACATTAACATTTTCAATTTTATTATACTTGTACATACGAAAAAATATCAAATATGAGTCATTCCAAAAATACCGGTAGCAATAACATTTGTTATGTAAATTAACTGAATAATCAAAGTTATATGTTATATGAATTGTAGTGTGTTTTTATGACCCGCGGGCCACTTAGTGACCCATTTGATAATGTTAAGAGACTAGCTGGTGCCCGGAAAAAAAAACAGAAAATCATCTTCTCACGATATCAACGAGCTGGGCGTTACAACCATTGGAAAGTTTTCATCTTTGAAAAAATTGGCTTTGGCCGCGTTCGGTTCTACTCATAAATTTAAGCAAATATTTTCACACGTGAAACAATTATATACACCAGACTTGGCGACCAAAAAATGTTGCCGACGCCTGCTTTAACACCTAAGTACCGAAACGTCGACAATAGGATCCAGGAGCGACGGGGTGAGCCCAAGACAAATTAAAGTAATGCTTGAATTTTATTTATTCAGGTATCATTAAAGATTACAATAAATATCACCTAGATATTATTGGTATTTAGCGAATAGTTGAAATAAGAAAAGTTTTTCAATGTGAATGCCCCCCATAGGAACATGCCTAAACTACATTTTTTTTAAATCCATGTCCGCTCCCAATGTGGAGCAAACTCTACTATGGCTTCCTTGAACTGTTGTTTTCTCTGTGCCCCTCTTGGAATATGCTGTGGACACATGAAAGAGAAACACTGATATAGGACACTTATTTGACCGGAGCATACAGGTTATATCCTTCACTACAGCACTGAGTGCAAGTTCATATTTGCATTAAAATTGTTTGTTTTTGGTTCAAACGACAAATTGACAATACAAGGCATTTCAAGTTAAGTTCACCCTTTAATGGCTTTCTTTATTTCAAACAAAAATACGACAATATCTCACATTGGCAAATAAGCTTGTTCAAACAGTTTGGTCGTATCGTCGGTTTTAATGTATTTATCATTGAACAACATTTGGGTCAAAATCGAGCTTCTTTCATCCGGGTTTGTTTTAACGACATACCTGCTCATACTACAAGAAATCGTATGCAGTACGAATTCGCATAACAAATGTTTTATTTACTATGTAAATGTCACTGGCAGATATCATCTTAACCTTAATCATTTACTAACGAGTAAATAGACGGTTTTGCTAGGTAATACTGTACATCCAAGTCGTTAAGCACAATCAAAATATATTCCGACAAATTCTGAATGGAGTTTAGTTTAGTTATTTATTAGTTTAGTTTATTAGTTTTTAATATATTTTTTTTTAATTTTCACACGTTACACCCAAAATAATCACTCACCGTACGCCACTGGTATATATACCCTTCACTGTAGCACTGTGACAAGGGCATATTTGTATTATAGTTTGTTTTTTGGACGTTTTAATTAAACAGCCTTAAATCGACAAATCATTTTAACTACAATTCATCCTTTGACGGCTTTCCTCCTTTCAAACAAAATACATATGACAATATCTTACAATGGCAAATAGGCTACAGGCAGTATGGTAGTATCGTTGGTTTTAATTGAATGACATTCGGGTCAAAATCAAGTTTCTTCGGACCGGGTTTTTTTTATCGACATACCTATACATACAACAAGAAATCGTACACAGTATGAATTCGCAAAAAAATTACTCCCAAGTTTTATTTATTATTTAAATGTCACTGGCAGGTATCATCTCAATCAGTGATGTCTTCTATGGGTTCGCACCGGCTCCGCCGAGCAGGTTGCTAAAATAATTTTGGTTTGGTAAGCTGGTTTTTAAAATACGGGGTTTTTTTAATTATCGTAATTCCGAGATCGACTTGACCATTTGACGTGTCGAGTTGCTAAGCCCGCTCTGTTTTTTTGAGTTTTGAGTAAATCACGAATAACTGCTTTTGGTAAAATAGTGATTTTAAGTGTTTTAAAGTTATTTTATACCTTCCGGGATACAAATAAAAGCAAATTAAAATCTCTAGTTCAACTAATATACCTACAACTGTCAATAAACGTGTTTGATTTATCCCGAGAGCGTATTTAGGCGTTTTTAGAGCGGGTTTTGCGAGTCGTGTTAATATTAATTTTGATTTTTCGACGAAACGGAATACAATTTGCTACTCAAAAATGACAGCTTTTTTGATGGAGCACTGAACTGCATTCGTAACTCATTTTCGTCAAAAACCGACCAGAGCGGGTTTTGCAACTTGGCGATACATTTGTTAAATCATGGCTCAGAAGTCATACTCACACAACAGATGATAGACGAGTAAGACCCGTCACGGTTAAAGTTTCGAATGAAAATTAAAACACTATTTGGAATGAATGAGTGTAATGTATAAATTATGTAATTTAAATAAAAATATTGTAACAAATATTTTTTAATTGGAAAAAAATGTATAAAAACTGGGGGTTGCTATTTACCACGGTGCGAGCCGGTTGATAAAATTTTAGCAGGACATCACTGATCTCAACCTTAATTAGTAACTAACGAGTAAATAGTCAGTTTTGATCGGTAATACCGTGTATCCAAATCGTTAAATACAATCAAAAAACACCGACGAATCGTGAATGGAATAAGCGTACACAATCTTGAGTTATAAATCAACATTAATCGATCGATATCTCTTGGGAATATCGAATTGTTGGTTAATGCATTGAAATTTGTCGGTCATTTGAAGTCTCTTCGAGCGATAATTTATTCGTTGATTAAGTAATTAAAAATCTTGTTTGAAAAGATGGGCATATTATAATGTAAATGTCATACGTGTTTTTACAAAAAAAGTGTTCATTAGAGAATTACGATAAATAGATTTCAAAATTCAGTCATTTTATCAAACTACTACAATATTACCCGATCTCCGCAGCCTAGCGGTGATGCTTTTTACTTTATATCGCTGTCAGGTTTCGCATCCCCGAGTGGACAATTCATAAATTATTTTTTCAATCAAAATACATGACCCTCTACGGACGCGAAACAACTGGGCAGAGGATGATAATTCGGCATCCATACAACTTATGCGAGAAACAACATAACTGCGGAAGTCTTAAACCTTAATTCATAGGTGGGCAACGTATCTAAACAAAAACATATGAGTGAAATAGCAGGTTATTTCGCGTCACTCGGCCACAGCGATCAGCAAAAGAAAACAATATAAGTATACCCATCACGTTCTAAATGATATGTCCATCTTATGTAGTTTGGTTATGTTACCACATAGGCAGATTTGTATTCTCAAAAAAAATCGTTCGTACAGGAGAATGCGACTAAATATAAAATAAAAGAAGCCCGTTTGAACACTCAATACAGTGATCAATCTGAAAGTATATCGTATTGCATTCACATTTCTGATATAGTTTTTTGACATTTGCGGGGATATCATGTTTGTTATTTTAGACCTTTTTTAACGGAAACCCATTATGTTTGTAAGACGTCAAATAGTGATCAAATCAATCGTCGTAGGACGTGATACTTGGGTCACTTTCTCTTGTATGACCACGATAATAAGCAATTTGGCTTATTATGTAATAATTTTTTTTTTATAATAAAACTAAAAATTTCTCTGATCGGCATGCCAGCAAGTAACGGAATTATATTTGATCACTCCGGTGCCCTCGCATAAAGCATTAGTGCGTATTTATAGTGATGGGAAATGGATGAAATTGCTTTGGCGGACATGTTGTCAGATTGGCCACGGGCCAGATCGATCCGTTCCAAGTCGGCTATTCGGCCGATGCCGATTTCAATTAGACCCACGATATCAAATTAGGATCATCCTCTATACCTGTCACTAATGGAGTAATTAGGAAATATTTACAAAGCAGGTACGCCAGTCCACTAGAAAAGAGTTGTGGGGGAATACCTTCCCCAATACACACAAAATTCAAATAAAGAACGGATTTGAATTTACAAGATTATTTTTAATACCAAAAGTATACACGTGGGGTAAAAAGTTTCAAAACCTACTTTTGGATTATCACAGAAAATTGTCATTTACTTTGGTACCATTCGCAGACCAAATTACCTATTTCGTGAATAACCGGGTCCGTTGTCGACTGGTCAGAGGAGTCTTCGGATAAGAATCTCGAGGATCTTAAAAATTGGACGTAGCGAAAGCTGTTAGCTTACCACTTTTACATCTAAGCATTATTCCCGTATCCATTATCTCTCTACAAAAGAGAGATTGAGAAACAAGCAGTTCTCGGAGAAAAACATCTGTTGACATATAAGTACATACAGCATTAGGAGTCCATATGCTGCACATTGAAAACGCAGCGCACGTGGTTTAAAAGAAACCTTAAAAAGCGTCAGAGTGGAAAGTGTTTTTTGGAACTAATACCCTCACCTATTTCTTGAGTAAAGAAAACTGTTTTAATTGTTAACATTCGGTTGTGGTGTACGATATGGTATTTTCAATGAAAATATAAGTACCGACACGATCACTAATGTTGCAACCGATTCTGTTTTGTCGCTATGAAATATAGTCAGCCTAATTACATGGTGTAGTTTTATTCTCCCAGAAATTTTGTTATCTCTTCAATACTTATTAACATAAACTGGAATTTACATTTATAAGAAATTAAATTTTTAACAACTTACGTTCTCAGAATGCATGTATTTGATATGCTACAGTATTTTCAAGAGAAATTAATCGATTTTGAAAACTATACACAAGTAATAAATTAAATATTACGATTATATTACACACGGAAATATATGAAAATATGCGAAATCATACAGAAATAGAAAACCTTCTTATACCCTAAACAGTAATGATATAACACAAGAATGCCCATGAAAATGGTAACCGCATAAAACCGCTAAATATAAACTAAGTATGTAGGTAATATAAATGTTCCGATTTTAAAATCCTTTGAAATTCAAACCATCGTTTTAACCTAACTTCTAATCAATTACTATTGGCGCCTTGACAAGTTTATTTTTAGTTATAAACTACAGTGAACGATGACACGTATGTTATGACATGACATGTGTCAGCTACCTTTGTAAATATAAATTAGTACATTGTCGTTACATAAACGTAAACAAAATAATGTATATATACATACGAAAGATGAAGTTTAATTCTAATGTTGAATGGCAACATTCAAAGTATTGACCTTTCTGCCAAAGTGAGCAACCAAGTCGCCTTGGGTGCAATAACACCTGACCTAACATTAATTCGAAATGATTCCACTGCCACTGTTCCGAAGTTCAAGTATCATTCGAGGACTTGGAACTATGTGTCTAAGTTTCTGGCTGGTATAACGAAGACAGTTGTTAGAATTAGATGCGCCTTATGTGGGAGGAAAGCGAAAGACCGACTAGCGTGAGACTGTAAACATACCGATGGCTGCGAACTCGTCAGGTGTTCGACCGCCGGCTATGAGCCAGCGGCACCAGTCGATGGTCTCCCACTCATCGATGGCCTTGTTGGGATGTAGGAGGACGTCCAGCAAGCCTCCCAGGAGTTGCGGAGAGCCACTGGAGCAATCCGCGTGGATGTACCCCGCTGCGCCTCGTTTACCCTTCCGCATTAACACTTGGGCCGTTGTCGTCGACATTATGGACCGTAATCCGAATGTCCGAAGGCGACGTGTTGATGCCGGGTCACGGCTCGCGAGCCGTGTCTAATTACAAGGCTAATGACACAGGAGTCACTATACATAAAAAATATACAAACGTCAATCACTAGAACTTTTTGACACGATCATTTTTCTCGGTACACACGAGAGCTTTTACGTAAGGCACTGATTTCTTTTACACGATTCATAAATCTTCCACATCATGAACAATAAAAATGCTTAAGAATGACACGACCCGAGTAACACTTGATTTTTAGAAAAACACACTATAACGGGTAATTAAAATCCATCAAAGATGGCATTCCAACATTCGTGAAGCGCAATGGAAATGTGAAATCAACTTCAAGTCGATCAGTGACCTTCGCTGCCAACAAAGCAGACCTTAAAACGTCGACTAACCTGTGCGCGAGATTCAAGAAATAAAAACATCATTTTTTTTACATTCATCGATATGACAACACAGTGGTTGGGACAAACATAAATGGGAATATTTAGTATTAACATATTAAAAGTATTTATATAGTTTTGTGAAAACAGTAATAATTTTACAGACAGTGGGTAGCACACGAAAGAAGCAATTTCTATTTGACTGAAACAATTAAACAAAGTTTTAATATTTTTTTGTGAAACATGATTCAATTGTATTGATTATCACAACAATCAAACAAAACAAAGCATATTGTATATACCAGGGCTGTGGAGTCGTGTAAAAAAGACGACTCCGACTCCGAGTACAGCTTTAAAATAATTAACGATTCCCGACTCCTAGGAAAATTTTCAATAATTTCATTTTGACTCATATATAATGTTATATTTATGTATACCATCAGATCATCTTTTGTTGGCCAAGTATGAAATGTCAACATTTTTGACTAATTTGTTTAAATACACGTCATTAAATACATTTTTCGACTCCAGCTTTGACTGCGACACCGGCCAAAATACCGAGACTCCGCCACTACAACTCCAACTCTATAGCCCTGGTATATACAATTAAATTAATTAACCAAGTTTTGTTTATCTAAATACTATGTTTGATTTATATACAATTTTTTTGTTGTGAAGTGAATATATTTTTTTTGCTTTTGATTAACCGAGGATATAAGTAGATAAGACTTTATGATAATATCGCCGTATATAATAATAATATGCCGTCCGACATACAATAAATTGAATTAAGTTGAAGGTTTTCACCATTGGCAGCACTGTTCTTAAATCATTCGTGGACGGCTGTCAGATTTAACAACCATCAATTTTTGTCAGTGCGAATGGAGGTGTTAATTGTCAAAGTTCCTTTTCATGATTTGATAGTTAGATAATATTAAATCATCTGCTAAATATAAGGTTTATCAAATTTAACAGTTAGCATAAATTATGTTGTGATGGCTTCTTTAGAACATATTCAGAAGGAATATCCTCTCCATTGGCTCGTCTGGGATAATTCATATCAACAACTTCACGACGAGATCTCGAAAAATGAGGTAAGATCTTTGGAAATGTAGCAGCACTTTTTCGGAAAATGTTGACAACCATTGGAATTAATTCTTCGTCGCTAAATTCATCTAACACCATATTTGTGGGATAATTTGAAGTTTGCACAATAATTATTACATATTACAAATATAAAATAGTACATATAAGGCAAAATCCTTCATTATTGCTTCTCATATATATCCTCATGTTAGCAACAATTACCATGGTGTTTTAATTTTTTGCCATATTACGAAAACCACTGATAAGAGGTGTACTTATTGATCATACATTGCATACTGATCATACTGATAAACATAGTATTTGAAAATCGAGAAGCATATTTTTTCTCCTGGTGCCCCCTGGTGTTGATATGAAGTTGACAGTAAACTCATTCAGACATCACACATTGAAGAGGTCCTTTTTCTATTTGTTGAATTGAATATTTTGTCAAGATAAACTAAGCATGCTGTATCGAGTTGAAAGTAGGATTATATAGTTGCTTAGAAAACATCCGATTCTGTTATTTTTACTGTTTTAAGTCTTCATTTCACTAACTTCTGCGACAAATAGATGCATGCTTGAATATCCCTGTTGTGCTAACATACTTTTATGTGAGTATCTATTATGAAATGCACTAGTCAAAAGCGTCATAGTCAGTTTACTTTTGATGACTCAACTCCACTATAAAACTTCATAGTCATTTTGAAAACATAATATGTAATTAGATAATAACAGTTTAATCAATCAATCTTCCGAAACTAATGCACCTAGAAAGCTAAGCTGTTAAGACACATAAAGTGTTGGAAATGTTAGCTTCGAGATACTCGCATTCGATATTAGGAGATCAGAGAATAGACAACGCAAGTAATCATAGAGAATCATCGGAACTGACTGGAACATGCGTTGTGGATGCGTACATAGAGCCTCAGCACCGGCATGACATATAAGGAAACAACGTTATTGGCGGATGACAGAGAGATGCTGTAAAGTGGCTGAATGCACCATATAGAATAGACAAGAAAAGAAGAATAGGTTAATGTTTTTTTTTTGTTTTGTATATAAATCTGTTATATGTTTCCTTTTTTAAATCACCCGTATTACAATTGTTATTTTGTCTAGATTCGAATTATTGTCAAGTCATGGTCTCAGTATGATTGTTTTTACCTTATAATCGTTCATTAGACTGTATTTTTCCACTCTGGTGAATATGTGTCCCCGATATATTATATTGTGATGCGATTATAAATTTATCAGAAATTCAATTACCACCTCTGAATAAGATTATCTATGTATAATTTATAGTTAGTAGGGCATGATAATTGTATCAAATTAGCCTCATCGTTCCTCTTTTAAGTACATTGTAAAGATATTTTACATAAACTAAACCAGTTTAAATGCAATTGAGAAATAATGATTTTTTTGGTTAAAAGTTTTTTACTAGTTTTGTAAAATTGAGATTATTATAATATCGTGAATCTAATTAAATTAATCATAACTTATGTTTCTTTGTTCACAATTAGATAGTTTACTTTTAATCTGTAAAAGCTGCAATTATTCCTAATAGGGTAAAAATATCAAGGTATTTCAGTTCTACAGTTTTTTATATGTTATACGTTGATAGCTATTTCGGCTTTCGCCATCGTCAGAACTATAGTTCTGTAGTTCTGACGATGGCGAAAGCCGAAATAGCTATCAACGTATAACATATAAAAAACTGTAGAACTGAAATACCTTTATATTTTTACCCTATTAAAATGGAGTTCTACCAAGTAAATGCCAAATCAATAAATAAAAATGCAATTATTCCATTTAAGTTATACGAATTTTAAAAAAGAAATATAAAAATCATGTTGAGTATTAGAGACCCCCTTGATTTATCGATTGAATTGGTATTTACTTGGTAGAACTCCATTTTAATATGGTGAAAAAATAACTATTCTAATGCTATAGTTCTGATGAAGAAATACACCGAAATAACTATAAACTATATATAAACTAATATTTGTAGAACTAAAATAATTGGCTATTTTTTCACCTTACCCCCTTAATTAGTGTCTATATCCAAATAAATTTGATAATATTAGGTAAAACGGAAAGAAATGACATTTTTTCTGGCGCGTCACTTTAAAATCTGTTTGTCAACGGTTGCCGTTGAGCTAACACGTCGGGGTTGGTATTATTTTAAAGCTCTGTGTGTACTCTATCCATTCCAACATATTTTATATATTTTTTGCTGTTGTGGAAAAATGGAGAAGCCTGAGATTGAATAAACACATTTGCGCTGTTTTATGCTGTTTTTATTCGATAAAGGATTAAAACCAAAAGAAGCTACGAAGACCATTTGTGACATTTACGGTGACGTCTTGAAACTTTGAAAGTGCTTTAGATGGTTTCAAAAGTTCAAAAGTGGCGATAGGGAGTTAAAGGACAAACCAAAAACAGGAAGACCCCTCAAAATCGATGATGACGTCCTAAAATCATTGGTGGAAGCTGATCCTCGTAAAATAGTGAAAGAATTGTCACACGACATTGGCTGTCCAATAACAACTGTGCAAGATCATCTGAAAAGATTGGGAAAAAAAACACAGGCAAGCTCTCTCAAAAACACACACTCTCTCAAACGGCCTTGGAACGAGCGTGACCATCTGTGCTTCTCTATTGTCCAGGCACGAAACGGATCCATTTATCAGAAAGATAATTACCGGGGACAAAAAATGGGTCCTTTACAGTAATACCAGGGGAAAAAACAATGCCTATCACCAAATCAAGTACCTGTGCCTACTCCACGACCAACATTGACGTTAAAAAAAGTTTTGTTGTGTGTTTGGTGGGATGTTTCGAAGATAATACATTTTGAATTATTGAAATCTGGTCAAACAGTTACGGCAGAGCTATACTGTGCTCAACTAGAACGATTAAAAGCAGAGTTATTAAAAAAACGATCTTTTTTGGTCAATAACAATAGGCGGATTTTACAACATTACAATGCGAGACCTCATGCGGCAAAAATTACTCAGCAAAAAATAATTGAACTTGATTTCGAACTTCTGCCACATCCTTCATATTCACCGGACATAGCACCTTCGGATTATTATCTCTTCAAGTCGATGAAGCATTCACTTCGTGACAAAAAATTTACAAACGCTGACCGGGTGAAAAATCACCTGGATTTGTATTTTGCCAGTAAGTCACCAGAGTTTTACGAAAAGGGTATCAAAAAGTTGCCTCTTTTATGGAGGACGATAAAAGACAACGAGGAAAATTATATAACAGAATAATATTGTATCATTTTTTTTTTAAATAATTTTTTTGTCACAACAACAAAAAATGTCATTTCTTTCCGTTTTACCTAATAGTAGCATTTTAACGGTAGGTTACCCATTTATAAACCTCCTAATTTATCTTTTCATTTTTTATTTATTATTATTTGAATCATGATAATAACCTCAATTTTACAAAAATCTTGTAAAAACCTTTTAGCCAAAGAAATCACTAATTCTCAATTTTTTTCAGACTAGTTTAGATAAACTAAAATACCTTAATGATGAGGCTAATTTGACACAATAATCTCATGCCCTACTAACTATTATACATAGATAATCTTATTCAGAAGTGTTAATTGAATCTCTAATAAATTAAAATTTGAAAAAAGCCCTGCAAATTTCTCTAAAAGCAGTCTAATTTAAATATCATTTCACTATTGGAATGCTTAACCAGAGAAGTCTTGTTATTTTGGTATTTCCATTTGTTTGAATGCTAATTTACACAATGAGCCGACATCTTATGCTTATGCCTACAACGTCACACAATGTGCGAAGACATTTCACGACTTAATGTGAAAAGTGTTGTATGGTTTCTCCTCACACCCGCTTTTCAGCGACGACTTCAATCTTTTTCACCGGTGGCCTAAGTAAATGCGAGTGATAATATGACTATTTAAAATATCCATTGCGACGCTTAAAAAGTGTGGCGCACTGAGATTGTGTATATACTATTGTGTTAGCTGTACTTGGTTTGAATACCAACTGCGATTGTTGCATATTGTTCATGGCACCCTCATTGCTTAAGTTTTTTTTTTAAATGAGTCACTCAATTTAACGTTTTTGCAGAAAGTAAAAAACAAAGCATAGGTCTAGTGGTGAGATGATCTAATCTTTCTCTGTATTTGCTCACTTTTTAGTATCCGTTGGGTTGGAGGGAATTTTAGTCATGACAGAATACCGTGCCCTTCCTCGGAACATAATAAATTAATTTATGAATTTAACTACACTAGGATTCAAACTTATTAATAACTATGTCCGCTGCTAATCAACCCCTAATAGAGTTTATCTAAACAGAAGTTTTTCTGTGAGAACTGTTAGTCACTTCTGTACTCTAGCTCTCTTTTTCTAGAGTAGGGATAGGGCTAAAATTGGACTGGTGGTTAGCTAATAGCCCTTTTTTTTTTTAAATCGGATAGTTGAGAGGGAATTTTAGACACGTTTTCGAACAGGAATCCATAAATTGATAACAAATCAATTTATGATACAGCTCGGACTAGGATTCGAATAAATGAGCACCACAACTGAAGTCAGCGGCATTGAACGTTTTACAAAGGACCCGTGCGCTTAAAAGCCTGAAAATGCCGAAAATCCAAACCTTAGTCGTTAGTTATAAAACGTATGGAAGCATAAAACAATTTTAACGATTCAAATTTGATATTGAACTTCTATCAACGCACTCTCAGTTGATATCTTAAATTTACTTGTATAAAGTTGATAACAAGTCAAGTAAAACGTTTAGACATCTCCGATCTCATAAATAATCTAGTATAGGAGGCCGAATTGTATGCTTAGTTCTTTTCAGGTTGCACTAATATTTTAGTAAAATAGGGCTTCTTCAAATTTTATTGAGGCGGGACGTAATATTATGCGATTGATTGACCGAAAACCACTTCCAACTCAATGCTAAATTTGTATGCCTCATATAATTGGATTTAAAATGTTGTAAGCTCAAGTCATGTTCTTAATTTTGTCTTTGAATTTTCTGAAACAAATTTACCAATTGTATTCTGTAATGAATTTTTTCTTCTCTTTCATTGAAATTTTTGATTTCTATAGATTTTTTACTGATATAAAAACACTCACTCTTGTAAAAACAACAATAGTAAATATTGTTTTCCGATTTTATCCTATGCTACAAACTTTTATTCGTAAATATATGATTTTATAATAATTATTTTGTTGTTTAGTATTGAGTGGAAATAAAATTACTTACGATAGATGGAGAAATGACGGCCAACTTTAATTTAATTGATTTGCTGTCAATTCAATTATAGTAGTACTGTAAAATCTCTAAGTGGATAGTATTATCTATCTGCCACTGTGTGGCTTTTAGCAATTTAATACCTAGCATCATTCTTCCATCATGACAGTCTTGCCACCGTCCTTAAATCAGCTCATATTGAATAACTCCATGTTGACATGCCTACAATGAGACCTGTCACAGTTCCCTTATCCCAACATATCTAGCTGTTCTAAAACTCCTTCAATATGTTTTTTACGTGTTTGTAATCAGAATTACAGCAAAAGATTTATTTTAAATATCCTACTTATGTATATTTATTTGTGTCATTTATTTCTTTTTTAGCATGATCATGATCTGGAGAAGCAAGATCCTAGAGGTCGCACACCCTTGATACTCGCTGTGACGCTGGGCCACCTGGAATGCGCGAGGGTCCTGCTGGACCTCGGAGCCGATGTCAACCGCGAGAATCAAGAGGGATGGACAGGTCTGCCCTTCCATAATATTAATTACCCAATTTAACAATGACACATTTCTATATCTGGCATGATAATTGTTTTTGCCGCTGCGTCAATTAGATAAGCTGAATTGAATGTCATTGGTATAATATTTTTATTTGTTTTGGTATGTATATAATTTAAATATACATTAAATTATATAACTGTTTATTTTGGATGTACATCATCAGGGCAATGTAAAAAAGTGTGACCTAACTGCCACGCTTCAATTTCTACGGAAGCTTTTATGGAATGAGAAACTTTATTAAAATTATTGTTTAGTCTTCAGTCTGTCACCCAATTGTTAATTCCAAATAAACTCATAATTGATGTCGCTTCGATCAAATATAACATATATAAATATGATAACTAATGTTCATTTGTTTTTTGTTCAAAATTATTAGCACTTTTTTCTGCTATGCTGCATCGAGTACTATAATATATTGTTGCTTGAAATTTTTCTAATGGAATTAAGAATATAATAAAGTTGCACTATAATTCATAAATAAACTGATGAAGATGAAGGAAAATTGTAACCGGCGACATTACGCAGCCAATCGCAATATGTGCACCACTCACTGTGAGCACATGATGTGTATGTTAATGTGTCAGGCATGTTTTCAGTACTGTAAAAAAAGGTGTGACATATTAATATAACCTGTAATATGCTCACAATGTAGAGCATATTATGAATTCCTAATAGAGTATCTCAAACAAATTTGTTTTTTTACGAGGACTATGTGGTTGCTATTTAGTCCCTTTACGCCCCATTTACTGAGATTGTAAAGCCTAATTTTTAAGATTGGATTAATGGAGAGGAAAATCTATTAATCAAGTGTTTTGTTTTATGATTTAACTATGCCCCCCCAATGTGTTTTTTTTTGCATTTGCCTTCTCAAAATTTGCTATCAATACTCAGCTCGTATCTATATTTTCCAGTGGTGCAAGAGGCTGTATCGTCAGGCGATCCAGGACTTGTGGCATTGATAGTCGGTAGACGGGATAGAAGTAGACAGGTGGCTCGATCTGAAGGCGTTCCACTTCTCCTCGCGCGGCTACACACAGCACCCGACTTCTACGTGGAAATGAAGTGGGAGTTCACAAGCTGGAGTAAGTCGAGTTATCATTAACATTGTCATACAGAATCATATCATTTATTTTTATTTGACTCGCCAACGTAAATTGTAAAATATCGATTCACTTTCATCCCTTTCCCAGCCGCCAAACATATTTAACCTCTCGTGACCAATGTTTCAAATATTCAATTACACACCGAATATCAGGGGATGTATGTGTATACAGGGTAGGCGTATGAATTCCAACTGTTGATCCCGCAAACAGGATAATAATTCATACACATGAAATAATTTGATGCCAACAGAAACTTCTTTTAACTATTGATTTTTTCTATTTCCAGTGCCGCTAGTATCCCGCATGTGCCCTTCTGACACATACAGAGTGTACAAAAGAGGAGCGAGTGTTCGAATCGACACCACCCTTCTGGGTTTTGAAAATGGCAACTGGCAGCGTGGCAACCGTACTTATATATTCAAAGGGCAAGGTAACATTGAATTTGTCATTGTTTGATTCATAAACCAATAAATTTAGGCTGGAAATAATGTGTTTACATTAGTTTTTCTGCTGGATACATTCCTCTCTAGGGATTGCAATATTAGTATTACCGAAACCATAAGCCTGATATTGAAGACACAGCTGAAATTCTGATTTAAAAAATGTTAACTGGTACAGTAAAACCCCCATTTACACTATAGTCAGGAACGTGTAATTGGGGGTAGTGTAATTGGGGGTGTGAATCTCATACAAAATTAGGGATTTGGTTTTTTTCTGCGGAAAACACAAAACTAAGATTTCCCTTAGTTTTGCAACAAAAAAAAATATGGACGAAATATTTAGTTTTTGTAGTAGTAAATATCCCGCACACAGACAGACGCCCAGCTATGCGTGTATATCCTGGCACGTGTTGAATACACAGACGCCAGCCAACATTTGACTGTATGCGCGGCACAGACGACCGTCTCTTAGTAACGACCGTGCAATTGGGGAATTTGTGGCGAATATTTCAAGCCAGCGTGTAATTTGGGGTATTGTAATCGGGGGTTCCACTGTATATTGGTAAAACTATTTAATATTACTGAAAAAATATTTATTTACTCATTTCCTACTAGCAAGCTTTAGATCTCAGAGGTCTCTTTCTTCAGTCTTAATTATTCACACGAATATAAGGTATTTAATCCAAGGGAACATTTTCAGTATTTATGAAAATCAACCTTGCATGTTTAAAGTATATTACCTAGATATATTTTTTAATACTGATAATAATAATGACATTGGCCGGTATCGCAATCCCAATACACCTTTGTAATTATTGATGTATTTGATATGAAATTCAGAGATACCTTTCAATCTTACAGGATTACCTCCAATATATGTCTAAAAGAGCATTGAGAATGTGAGGTATCTAAAAGCAAAAATTATATGTACACTTAGCAAAGTTAGTAGTAAACGACGTTTTTGTGTTTCATGGTTACATTTTTTAATTTTTTTGGTAATTTATTTTTTCTATCGTATTTCAAGTCTAATGCTTATTGTTTAGATCAGTGTTTCTCAACCTTTTTGGGAGCGTGGCCCCTTTTGAGTGTCTTTATTTTTTGTGGCTCCCATACCATTGTTTTGTCTTCCCAGGAAAATTATAATTTCAAAAACCCACCTTTTTCTATAGCTCTTCCGAGATTTTCGTATCTAGAATGCCAGTAATTTATTTTATTTACGGATTTACAAAAAATAGCTGCGCGACGTCCGCCGTTATGCTCTTCCCTGTATCGTTTTTTCAATATCCGTGGCCCCCCTAAACTGTGTTGTGGCTCCCCAAAACAAAAATAAATCACATGGCCCACCGTTGAGAAACCCTGGTTTAGATATTTCATTGAATTTATCGATTTCTCATTTTGGTTTCCATTACATGCAGAAAAGCTTACACATTTTTTTTATGTCTTTTTTTGGATTTTGTTAGTCATACATATCATTACATGTTATGTGAAAGTACTTAAGGTGTATATACGTATTTTTTATTTATTGATTTGGCATTTACTTGGTAGAACTCCATTTTAATAGGGTAAACATATCAAAGTATTTCTAGTAAAACTGTAGAACTGAAATACTTTTTTACTTTTACCCTATTACGTATTTTTTGTTTCATTTTGACAAAATGTGACTTATCATTGAGCAATAAAATGAATTATTGCTTATATTATTAATTTGAGCTATTGAAATCCCCTAATGGGATTATTTTTGTTTGATGAACTTTAATATGTTAATGCTATTAAAATGTGGCTATGCTCATTTGCCATTTTATGTTTTCTTGTGAAATTTTATGACATAATGAGTAGCTGATATTGAAATCTAAAATACTCAAATGATTCATACCGGCAGCCTAGAGAGCGAAGCATATAACTTTTTTAAAAAACCTTTACAGAAAAAATATAATTACTTTATTATAAGATTTACTTTTTACATCATTTTTATGTGTGTTTGTGCTCAATGGTTAGTTGGTTATCACATATTATTTGTTTGGATTAACAGTAATCAGAGAATATTGTTTTACATCTTTATGAAGTCTGGGTTTTAAAGATATTACATTGAGAGTCAGATTTGTAGTCAATAAGTCAAATGACACAACAGTTCGTTTATAAATACTTAAATGAGTAATTTTTAAATAGACTGTCACATTATAACATATGAATCGCCTTGTGCAGCTTTTTTAAATTATTCATTGTTAAGCTACTCACAGTACCCTGTACTACCTTAATCAGCAAGATGGTGGTGGTTTCTTTGATTTTGAGGAATATTTGTTGGACATTCTATCCAAAACTAGCTGAACCAAAAATTATACTGTCTATGTTTTCTAACTGTATTTTTTTTTATTAATTTTCTTTTTCTTATTCGTCTCAGGCAAGTGAGGCAGTCTACAGAAATAAAATATTGTATCCATCTCGTGATGGAAATATTTAAGGATGAAAAACATGTTTGTATAATTGAGGAGCAAACATTCAAAAAGTGATATGTCAACATTTTTGAAGAATGCCGTTGATATCAGTTCTTATTTATTTATTTATTTAATTAATTAACATTGCACAAGGTTGACAAATTATAAATTTAAAACTTTTACAATGGAGAAAAAAAATAGTACAATTTAATATTAAAATCAGTAGAAAAAAAAAATGCCACGGAAGTCAACTGAGTAAGCTTCGACGAACTCTACTTTAATACATAAAAATAGTATTCGTCGGAACTCACCCACGTCTGATTGTCCATAATAAAATCCATGAATGGACATCACAATTAGTGTTCAAAAAATGTTTTTTTATATACAAATTAAATCATAAAGTTGACACATTCAAGCAAACCGTGATTTCTCCAACACTTAAATCATCACTTCCCAAGCTCTGTAATTATTAAACCACTAGAGAAATTAGCCAGTCTCTTACATCAATAAATTTCTTTTTTTGAATTTTAGGAACCTCTGCCACCATGCTAGAGCTGGATCATGAAACTCATCAAGTGTGGGCGGAGCGATTAGAGGGCGGAGGAACCGAAACGCCATCACCTCCTTCCTCCGATCAGGTTTCTCATCGACTAACCGCTCCCATCTGCACTAATTATATTGATACTGAAAAAATCAGCTTTGAAAGGTCTGTTAACTTATAATCAATTTTCATGAGTTGGATGACTTCCTTATAAAGCATACCAACAGAAATTGTTTTTCAATCATTCAACTGTTATTTTTAAAATGTAAGGATAAAAAGATGGAAGGAGGAACACTCTAGTTCAGTCGTGGGGAACATGCGGCCTTTTGGCTACTCTGGTGCGGCCTTGTGACCTGATCGGCCAATTCTGCAATTTTTTTTTAAATTCGTAAATTCCTGAGATTTTTCATTTGAAAATTTGAAAAAAAATGCTCCCGCGCTGGTAAGTTGGGCAAATCCGCAAATTCTTAGGATTTTGGATGTCTAAATCCTTAAAAAAATCTATTAAAAAAAGGTCTCACGCTGATACTTTTGGAAAATCCGCAAACTGCGGCCTTATGTTGAACTAGAAAAATGAATGCGACCTTTAGACAAAAAAAGGTTCCCCTCTCCTGCTCTAGTTATAAATTGTTTTTAGGATTGGATCCATGCCTTTAAATGAAAATATCGGTTCAAAAATCAATTGATCGACAGTATTCACGTGTGAATGACATCCCGTGGATTTTGCAACTAAAGAAAACGAAGTTGTTTATTGAACATAAGCATCAAGCCTTTCGCACAATCAACTGTGATGTGGCGCTAATGTAATGAATTTTGAGTTAACTGTGCCCATAATTCTATACATCACTGAGAAATCATTAATGATTTAGTCGACATCTTTGTGATATTGATAATTTTTGAAGTTCTTATGTAAAATGATTTCAGAAATAAAAGTGGCATCTGGGGCTGGCGGTCTGACAAGGCGGAAACTGTAGGCGGGAGAGAGTGCAAAGTTTTCGGTGCTTCCAATGTGGAATTCGTCACTCGAACGCGAACTGAACATCTGTCTGAAGGTGACAAGGCGCGAGCTCGAGGGCCACGGGGGCCTAGAACACCCCTTCATTCTTTCCTCGGGATTGCTGATGAAGAAGACAAGGCTACGTGTGCTCCAGATGATGTAAGAAATCTAAAGATCACGTTTCATTGGGAAGACATTATTTAACAGTATTGATTTTTTTATGATATTATTTATGAATCTTTCAAGACATAGAAAGGTGCAAGTCAGATTTCAAAGTTGGTTTTTAAAATATAAATAATAAGGCCCCATTAGTATTTTAATGAACTAGTATAACATTTTACAAATCTAATATAAATAGCCTACATTATGCTTATGCCTATAATTAATTATTATAGCATGTGCGCAATTAGCCCGCCAATAAAATGTAAATATGTTTTTTTCTTATATTTATTTTCTCTTTATGTTTTTCAATTATTGCATGCTGAAAGCCTAATCGGGTATGTCTTCTCAATATTTTATTTATATAAAACGTTTTATTTGTGTAGTAGGTTTTCATGTTCCATTATGTTCTGTATAAAACCACATGTGTACATCATTAATTACCTCACCCTTGTAATCATGATCATTAATAAGCCAATCAATTAAATGTATAAGAAATCTTCTTGTCTATTATCATCTTATGTACTCTACATTGAATAAATGTGTTAAGAATTTGTTTTTCATCTTGACAAAATGCTTTGTAAATTAAATTGAGCTTTTATCACCTTGGAGATCACATTATCCTTCATGTTTTCACTGATATCAACATTCACACCCAGAAAGAGTAGTTAGTGTAGAGAATCGTTTCTCAATCTCCTTTTGCCTGTGGCCCATTCGATTTCCATATTTTTCCACTGCCCCTGCAGATTTCCCAAAATGAACAGATGTGAGACTCCTTTTTTTTTAAAAATCATATTTGAATATGGGTGGAAGAAAAACTCTTTGGTTTGGCTAAATAATGATATTTTCTCGACTCCTATGAAAATTTTAATTAAAAATGTGTCTTAAATTTGAATTACTAATTATTTTATTCACAATCAAGAAATATTTACGTAAAATAAAATCGAATGATCTCCGTATGAAACTTTCACTTACAATTCTGTAGCTTTACCGAATATTTGATCATGGAGTTTTTGTAAGAGTTTAATTGTTTTATTACTATATTTACAGGAGGAGTTTAATGCGATAGGAAATCCTTGTAATATCACTCCTGAGGAATACTTCAGCGACGAAGACCTTCAAGGGAGAGACATCGGTAGACCAAAGGAGATTAATACCAAGATTCAAAAGTTCAGAGCTACTCTCTGGTTATGCGAGACATATCCGCTTCAGGTATTTTCTTTTACTTATATAATTTTAGTTGTAATGAAATTGGTTGGAAACAAGGTGGCAATGAAGGAAAGTAGATGCTAAAAATTTCAATTCCTTTTTGGCGAATTCTTTTTTACGTCATCATCTATTGAGCCACAGCACATAGTAATTTAATGAAGTTATAGCAGCGAATCTTGGAGTCACCATATAATGTTCATATGCTTTGAATAGGAAGCTGATATGTCTTCAGAAGATTGAGTAAAATGATAATGTAGAAATCTGATTAAAGACCTATTGCTTTTTGGAATGATTCTTAACGTGATTTATAATATATTAAAGTGGTCCATGTACGTGTGGATATACATATCCACGGTATTATTGGTATCAGTCTGTATGGCCTCAGTGCTCCAATTGATATTGTTTCTGATTTCCAGCTTCAGGAGCAAATAATGCCGATCTTGGATTTGATGGCATCCATGTCATCTCCTCACTTTGCCAAACTCAAAGACTTTATTCAAATGCAACTTCCTTCGGGCTTCCCTGTAAAAATAGGTAAACATCCATCACCCTTTATTTATATTGACAGATGACCAGAAAGTTTTGTCTTATCTTATTTGTTGTGATTTGGTATATTTTGTTTTTTTATTACTTGAATCATGTAAACATATGCGCATCGTAGTAGAAATTAGAGTATTACTGCCAGTATTTGACCAGTCAAATGATTACAACACAATTTAACTTAATTTCTATTCTGAATGGCTGTCCATCATATTCGACCAGTGGTATTAACATATAAGATTAATATTGATGGCCTAAAGTTAATATCCTATTAGTCACTTATAGGATATTAACATTAGGCCGAATATTACTGTTATACATATATCGATGGGTTAGTTCCATCGTGCTTCAACTAGAATTTGGTAGTTTTGAAACATGGCTGACCAAAGTTTTGACACATCTAAATTGAGTTGTAAAAAAGTGATAATTGTTATTTGTCTCATCAATTTAGTGAATCATTTAGACATTTATCTATATTAGATTAAATTTATTGAAACATTAACAAAACTATAAAATAATATGTCGAGTGGTATTTGGAACTGAGAAAAGATTGTTTATATTTCTTTATTTTCATATTATGCAAACATCTGTCTACCGAAAGAAAACTAGTAAGTTTTTTTAGTTGTACTTTTATGGAGATATAGAAGAGAGATAGTCGAATATAATAGGTAATATAACTCAAAACCAGGGCTGTGGAGTCGTTAAAAAAAAACACGACTCCGACTCCGAATTTGACTCCGACTCCGACTATGACTTGACTAAAAAAAAGTTCTATTTTATCAGGTTTTTTTTCTACCTTTCCTATGTATGTGTATTAAATTACAGATCAACCAGTTAATCCAACAAATAGCCAATTTTTTCATTTTATACATGTTATAGGGATAAATAAAACATAATAAATATAAGTTTAAACTTTATTGATTTGAATTTATTCTTAAAAATAACATTGCTTCTATCAAATCTGCATTTGTAGAATTTTGTATATATTACGCAATGACACGCAGACGTGATTGATACAGAACAATGACTGAAGACAAAAAATGCGTGCATATAAATGTATGCACTTCGAGTAACAAAAAAAAATATATCGAATCTACTTTTTCGACATGAGAAAGAAAGAAACAACAACTTTTGCGCGGACTCATATGCAGTAGATCTTGGTGACTCACTGGCTCGGCGTGACTCATGACACCTACACGTTTAATATTATTAAGCTATATCACAATAATTATTACGTTATTCAATTTTCATAAATTTCGTGAGTATTTTTTTTTTTTTTTAATTTGCATTTTTTTTTAAAGCAGTCGGAGTCGCCCGTTTTTCACGACTCCGACTCCGGCCGAAACACCGCGACTCCGACTCCGACTCCACAGCCCTGCTCAAAACATCATATTTTAGACTTATTGTTCTATGGAACCAGGACATCGATATGTATTATTTTTTCTTCTATATATATGTTAAATGCTTTAATGCTGGGGGTTATAGCTCACAACAATTGCTTAGTGAAATTGCAATCTCCGTAACATTTGAGCAAATAAAATCTGAAAAATGCTAATTTTGGTTGCAACAACTTTATGTGTGCTTCATCTATTTCAGAGATTCCACTATTCCATGTACTGAATGCGAGGATAACGTTTGGTAATATTTACGGTACGGAAACAGATGTGCCACACGTGGCTTGCATGATGGAGGGCGATAGGCAGACGTGTCTCATAGACGAGGAAATCTTCCAAGTTCCACCAGAATACGAACAGCAAGGTTTGTAAAAGATTTGACACTTTAAATTAAACAGATTTGTATTATGCCATTTTTTCAATAATTTTCGTAAACTCTTTCAGGTGCTGAAGATAGGAGACAGTTTAGTTTTGAAGACGAAGACGATCTCCTGCAGTATGCTATCCAGCAAAGCCTTATCGATGCTGGCAGTGAGCGGGATGAGGTAATTTTTTTTAACCATACATGATACTATATTTTGTAAGAAAGTGTTCGCTGACTCACCAATTTGTGAAACATAAATAAACAACAGAAAGCTTTCCGAAGACTATTTGTCTTGCTGAGAAAAAGACTTGAGAACCTTGATTTGTGTCACATTGCTTTAAAAAGCCCAACAAAATATAAGCTACATCATATGCCTTTATTTCTGGTAAGCAATTTAAATATGCCCGGGTTACTAACCACTGGTCTGCATTATGTTGGATTAGCTTTTGATACTGTGTATTTTCCCTTTCACTTGAATTTTTAACAAATAAATCAATTGAAAAATCATTGTCAGTTTAGTAAACTGAATACCAGATTGTGCAACTAGCACTTAAAAACCCAGAAGCGTAACCATATGACTAAGGAACCTGTGTGACGACATTATAATATATTATTTGTTGTCAATCAACTGTTTTTTTAATTACTTTTCAGGTTGATATTTGGGAAGCTCTCAAGGCTCAGCGACCGTCTCGTCCGACTACTCCTAATCTCATTAGTGAGGAAGAGAGACAACTGCAAAGGTAAAGCTCGTAATAAATGTAACAAACCTTTAAAATCATTACGTGGCTACAATCCAATTGCTGGGTTAGTAATTGTTAGTAATTGCAGCCATGAGTACAGTGTGCATGTTGATCTTTACTTCAATGTAATTATTACTGTTTCCAAATCTGCTTAAGAGTGGCTGAAATTGTTTTTTATACATGCACATGCCGCAACCTTTTTCTTCTAATGGGCCACATAAAAACAAATTATGGTGGGCTTGGGCTGCAAGGAAAAATTAAAATACTCTTTTACACGGGAGGTACGTTCCATGTTAAAAAAGATGAAGTGAATATAGATAATAAAATGATAGGTTCAATTATATTATTTTGATTAATAAAAACACAATTTTTCTTTTGTACTTCATTCCACTTTATTTAATAGCGAGCATTGTCAACTGTTGACAATGCTCGCAATGACTGAAACCGGTCCTGACCTATTAAATAAAGTGGAATGAAGTACAAAGGAATGTGTTTTTATTAATATAATGCCTTTCCACCAAGTATTGACAGTGAACACCCTAAAAGTGAAAATAATTATGTTACAATTATAAGACTTCAGTGTCCAAGAGAAAAAAGATGTGCCGAAAAAAGACTTACAGTGTAATCTAATTCCCCCCAAAATGGCTTGCTTTTTAGGATGGGGGTGGGGAGGGATGAAAATGTCACAGAAAACCATGCTTTTTGGATGCAAATCTATAAATCAATATATGTATATGAAAAGCATTGGACAACTCTGCTACTTTGTTTTTTATAGCTTTATAGTTCAATCTTATTTAAAGATATTGCATGATCGATATTTCCTGTTAGAAAGTAGTTTGCGGAGATACGAGGATTACACTCTCGGCTGACTGTTTTCCGTTTTGAATGTATTTGTATTTCAGAGGCAGTCTAATGCCATACCAAAACATGCATCGGCGCTCTTCCACCCCTGGAATCTTTGCCAACTCCCTCTCCCCATCGCCGACGCATATTCCATCTCGCCGCACCCCGTCCCCCACGCCCTACGAGCAGGTCCGCAATTATCTCACCCCCGGTAGAAAGTCTAAAACATCCAAGACCTCGCTCTCCCCCAAATATTTGAAGTAAAATGTTGCTCACACCGTATGATTTGTCTAATATTTGAAGTGTGCATATCCAATCTCGTCTAACTTAATATAACATGATATATTCCTTGGAATAGCATTTAGAAAAATCGAATAAAACTCATCAATATTTTCAAATAACCCGGATAAAATTTTAGGAACTACTAAAATTATCATTTAAGTTTTAGTTTTACAATGCACTGGTTTGACTTTATTTATGTATGTTTTTATTTTTACACCCAGCACTTTGTTGTTAAAATATTGCTTTTTTTACAATACTTGGAAAAGTAACAATACTAAAATGATTGGATTTTTTAAAAAATATTTTAAATAACTGTTTAGCAGAAATTAATTAACCATTTCTATGCATAGAATATAATGACAATTTTAATGTTCCAATATTGCTTGTATTAATTGGTAGTAAATATATGCTAGTATACCGCTTGTAATGTAGACCCTATCCCTCTTAGGGCCATCCAAGCCAGTCTGGCGAGCTGCCGGCCAGGGGCTCCGAGGGGCGACGAATACGACAGCCCCCCGTCCCCGGCCACCCCGATCGCCACCGACCCCGACCTTCTAGAAGCTCTCATGCTCAGCGAGAGGGAAAGAGAGGCCGAAGAGAGGGAAAGACTACGGGAAGAAGCGGAGCTCGCGAAGATTCTTGAACTGTCGCTGCTCGATAAATAGTATATTTTTTTTGTACTGTTGTTTCCGTAGCTAGTTTATTTAATGGATTGTATCAAAAAGCAAATGACAAATTGTCGTTAATGGAAAATATCAATTTTTTGAAGGCAAAAAAAGACTACTACATATTTAAATTATTTTATCAATACAATATTGAAGAAAAATAAAGCATTATGAAAAATATAGGTTGCTTGCTTACGATGACTATTTATGTTATTTTAATAAAAACACAATAATCCTTTGTACTTCATTCCACTTTATTTAATATGTCAGGACCGGTTTCGCTCATTACGAGCATCGTCAACTGACATCGTTAAATAAAGTGGAATGAAGTACAAAGGATTATTGTGTTTTTATTAATATAATGCCTTTCCACCAAGTATTGACAGTGAACACCCTAAAAGTGATTTATGTTATTTATTCAAAAGTCAAAAACAGTTAATTTACTTGGTTGGTAACTTGGACTCCGTCAGACAACTGGATATTACTCGTCAGTAGGGCTTGTCAGTTTTTAAAAACTTTTTTTAGTAAAATTCATGACATTCGAAAATTGGTTTTTTCACTATGGTAACCCAGTTTCAAATATTAGAATTAATATTGATTTTCTATATGACTTAATCAAAACAAATATTTTTACTTGAAACCACTACGCTTACAAATAAAACGAGATGAAATATGTTGTTAAATGGTGAGTATACATCAATGAATGCGTTGAAAACATTATATTTGGGTTTCTTTGAAAATATTTTTGTTCTATATTTGGACTGCGACGTTTTGTTTTCCAAAAGCATATTTTCTGACTAGTAATAACAAATAAAGTTGTACTAAATCATTCATGATTTAAGAGATTTAAAGATTGTATTGACGAAATTAGTGTATCTATGTGTGTTGTAAAATAAGGTACGTTGCTTTAAACCACATTGGCTTTTACTATTTGATACAATTGATGGTTTTTGTAACGAAATACTAAAAAATCACCTCTAACATTTTATTTTCTAAAGCAACTTTATGGAATCTGTTTTAATATTATTCTATGTAGAATGATATAACTTACTTAATTTTTATAGGAAGTGCAATAAAGAAAATTTGTGTACTATTTATAAAATATAAAATACCTGTAAAAAATATATTTTGATTTCATTAATACACACAAAGAATTGATGTTTGTGAAATGCATTAAATTTAATAGAAGCAAAATTTTAATTCAATTTTCAAGAGATACCTCTTGCTAAATGTTATAAAATTTCTGTTTTTTCTCATTTTAACCAAAAGTTTTATATCAAATGCTTGCAATCCATGAATTCCGTAGAAAGATAGCATTCAAATATCTATTTTGATACTGAACTAAAAGAAAATAAAAATGGATTTTTTTTAATTCAATCCAATTTGTGAATATTAATAAAAAATAATTTTGTACATTAACGAATATTGGAATTCTGCCAAGAAAAGTACCTACATAAAATTGGAATATTTTCCTTCTCATAAAGCAGAATGATATGTGCTATTTGTCCATTTATGAGTTAAGTTAATTTTTATTTTGTTTGCTCAATTCAATAAAGTATTGACATTTTAATACCCTCCACTTTTTTTTTTAAGTCCAGCACATATGGTTTAGTTTTAGTTCAGGAATATCAAATTTGATGTTTGCTACACTTAATTAAAATAGTTAACCCATTGCGAAAGATCTAGTATATTTTTTTCAAACTGCTTTCATTTCTAGTTATAAATAATATATTAATTGAAAAACAAAAATATAGGTGAACCACAAATTTCAAATGAATGATTTTTGATGGAATATTGAGGAAATTTCAAAAAAAAGTTATATAAATTTATATTTTAACAGTATTACGCCCCTTATTTAACAATTTGTGGCTTACGGTATTTAGTTAATCAAGTGATATGTACCAGTGTTCCATGACATCTTTACACCTGTGAACCAGTGAAAATATGTAAACATAAGTCATAGATCAGAATAAAAACTGTTATTTATATAATATTTAATATATTGGTTTTTAAATCTGATGTTATATCTGACAACTATACATTACAGACATTTAACAGTTTGATTGTGAATACAATAAAATAATGTGAACATTGTATCATTAATAAAATAAACATTAACTGGGAAGATATTTTCAGATGGCGTTATTTAGTTCATAAAGAATATTTTTTACCAGTCATTTAAAATTGCTGAAAATGTCTTCTCCCATGAATCAGTAGTCGAATGTAAAGAACATAATTTAACCGCTTGAATACAGCACAAATAAATCATTAATATGTCCAAGAGATACTGCGTGTTTTTAAGAAAAATAACTTTGCCTAATGTACACTTGAATTCGATATTTTAAAAACCTATATTGACTCAGTGTAAATGGATCTACAAATATTCATCAAAATATTGTTTATATTCTATTAGAATAGCAAGATTTTTTAAATGTCTCGGACATCCGTGTTCGCTTGTATATGTTCCGGACACCTGTGTCCGCTTGGTATTCAAGTGGTTAGCTAAAAGATGGATATCCAGACAGCTCATGTCTGGACACCAGAGCGGCACATTAAGACGACTTGATCACATTCTGTTTTTATGGAATATTAAGTATGTAGAATTTACATCATTTTTCCAAACATTAACTTTACTGGGCGGCAACTATTTGCAGAACAGCTGAAAATTTATGCGAACCGGCAGTCGGGGAACACTGCTATATATACCAGATAATTTTATTTTCTATATTATTTTTTTCCTTTTGTTATGAACTAAATGATATGGAAATATTTCTATAAATTTTATAAAATAATTAATCTCTTGTCATTCCATATAAATCTACCAAATAGCATTTTGAAAAATTGGTTATTTATTTTAATGATTATTTTATGTATAACTTGTAGACAGTAAGACGACTTTCTAAATTTTAATTGTGATACTCTTGGTTATATCCTTGTGGAAATACATATTTTGGTATGAAGTGTATCGGTTCCTGTCCACTCTGTGTAATTGACCATGCCTATTTTCTAATCTTAACCAAATAAATATTTTATTTCTATTTTATATATAATATCGTCGTTGTAATGCGAAAAGTGGCTAAATGACAAAATGATATATCAAATCTATAAGCAAATAAACTTTTCCCTTATATACAACATCATTTTTTGATAACGTTATAATATGATAAATGTTTTATTTGAACATTCAAAGGTTCAATTAAATATGTACTTATTTTTATAAAAGTGTTCATGATGATGCCCATTTGTACACATACCTACACAATGGGGTTAAATTTAACAGATTTTTAATTTACTCGTAATGTTTTCATATCACTAGCACGCTTTTGGCACTGATAAGAATCTCATAGAACACTTGAAAAAAAATGTTAATTACTCACTTTTTGAATTACGGTTATGATATTTATTTTATTTGACACCTTTGGAATGATTATTTCGGAACCAATCAAGTCGATTATTGCCAATATTATTTTTTTATTTATGATACATCTAATCAGTATAAATTTCATCATGAGGGGTTGGTTGTTCACACATTTATTTACATCCTATTCTTCCGTTGTCATATTTTGTCACAATATACTTTTATCCCCTTTCTAAATGGCATGAAGAAGAGTACAATATGGCTACTATTTTCATACACTCCCGATTATAGTGCACTCTCGATTATCCGGGCTAATACTGGGGAAGATGGGCACGGATGATCAATTTTTATTTCATTTAATAATTTGTATTTACAATCCAGATTATCATTTTTTTTATTTAAAAAAATCTATGATATTCTTGTTTGAGAATCTCAATGATTTTCGTTTTTTTTTCGTATTTTCGAAGTGCTATTTTATCATTGTATTCAAATCCTCTGTGGTTGAGTAAGTCCAACAGGGTTTCAACAGAAGTCAGTAACATTACATCAGACTGGAGACTAATGTAATTGTCAGTATCTTGTTCACTTGTTTTCCCACTTTTACTCTATCCCTGTTCTGATTGTGTGACAATAGAAACGCTATCTGCGTCACTCATGCATTGAAAACCCGGATCATTTAAATCACAATCGAACTTCTCCTCGATGTTTTCGAATCGACATTATGAAACAATTTTATTTATTCCATCATTATTCATATTTCAGATGTATAACTAACTTGCCTCGATTTATTTACAATCTGATAAAATTATTTCCATGTTAGGATATATCTTTCTTCGAGAATCAAACCAGGGTTATTGGTTTTACTTTCAACCGAGATCTTGCTTTTCAATTTTCTAAGATCACTATCCATCCATCCATGCCCCTTTTTGGTTGGAATAATCTACAGGAAGGTAAAATTAAAAATAACTTAGATTATTCCACATATTGTGCTACAAACTGTGACACGTGTTTCGCCTCTTTCAAAGGCATCCTCAGACAATCTTACTTTCACAATGCTTGTTTAAGTACGGATGATTTTAATTTTACTATTCTGACATAAAAATAAAAACGGGAGGTAAGGAGGGGAGGATAGAAAAACAAACAAACAATAATGATACTACAAATGACATTTACATAACAAAATGATTAACTAATGAGTTGCATGAATTAGGATGGGTTAATAAACCATTGGAAATCAATTTAGCAGTGGCGAGAAACCTGTCATTAAGATATTATTTAATAATAATTCTTTACTTTTATTTAATCATCATTTATTATAAAATCAAAAGGCCGCATCAGAGTAGCCAAGAGGCCACAGGTTCCCCTCCACTGATTGTAGCTAAACGTCATTCTTTTTTTGAAGAAATCCTTTTGATTGTTTGCTATGTTACCTTTGTACCTAACCTTTGTAACTTAATATGTATTCTAATTTTGGTCATCTAACTAAAAATGCACATTCTTATTTCGACATTCCTTTTACAAGTAATGGCATAGAAAACTACCAGTTTTATTAGAATCTCTCAGACTTCTGAAAGTCTTTGACAAGGTAAATAAAGATATTTGTAACCTTTCTCTCTTCTCATTATAAACACATTTTTTTTTTTTGGCTTGTAATAGTCTTAAACTAGGGGTGTGATATATCTATTTTGGGTTTCGGAACTAGGCACTTCATTTCACATATTTTTATCAATACAATTTATACCCTTATACTAATTGTAATATATATTGTGATATCGACGTTCACTTATTGGTAGCACTTTTTTTTATTTGGTAGCTCTAAAAATAGTCAACTGTGCTATTTTATCTGCTATATTTGTATACCAGATTATCTTCTGAACTTTCTGATGATAAGGATTTGGAAGATATATTTATATTAAAGAACATTACACTTTTCACTATCAACTGATAATGCTCGTGATCAGCGAAACCAGTCTTGATCGTTATTAAGAAATGTAAAGTTGGTATGAAAAAGTTTTTTATTTTTTAATATAATGTTTTTCCACCAAGAATTGACAGTGAACCATATAAAATAATAGTCATTCATTTTTTATTCAATGTTGCCAATTCGTAAAAATAAGAATTCGGATAAATGTTTGATACCAAAAAACAGTTAACAAATGTATTTTTTGAATTTATTTCAAATACTGTATTTCCTCAATAATTGAATGTAGAAACAAAGTCATATGATGACAGTAAAAACCGTTTGAAGAAGGTATATAATCTTTTGTATTATCACCATTGGAGTTTTCAACTGCTTGAAATTCAACGTTAAATTATTCTGGGGTGTCAAGGGCATTTTAATTGAAAGAATATCAGTTTTTTTTTTCGAGAACTGACCGTTTCCACTGTTGCCATTTTTGGGAATCCTTACAATTTTTTCACTTTCAAAATACATACAACTAATAATCTGATTACTTAAAAAAAAACAACTTTTGATAAGTTATAAATAAAGTTCAAACCAAATAAGTGACAAAAGATTTAGTTGAAAACTCAAGACGAAAACGACTATATAAAAATCTCCTTGAATATAAACAGTTCATTTGTGTAATAATTATAATCTATACTTGGTTCAAACTATTTTTGGTATAAGTTATTTGGCTATTTACATTAAACAGTCAATCAATGTTATTGTGGCTGTATAATAATAATCCTGAAAAATTCCAGCAATGTATGCAAACCAGTGGTGTAACTAGAAAATCTGAGCCCGTACGCAAAAGTTATCAAAGGGCCCCTATTGTTTTTTTTTTACAGAAAATAAAATTTATACATAGAAATACTAGTGTAAATAAGTAATGTTGATTATGTTGCAAAGCCAGGTCTGTCGACGGATTAGGTATACCTTTTTTTTCGGAGAATTTTTAGCTGGCGAAATGTTACTTTTAGCCTGTACCAGCGAAAAAGACCCTCACCATTTACTCATCTGGCCAGCACGTTTAAAAATGTTTAATTTTCTCATTATTTTTTGAAAATCTAAATATGAATATAAATTTGGGGCCCTTCAGCCCAAAGGCCCTTATGCGTAACATAGACCTGTTGTATGGTAGTTACCTCACTGATGCAAACAAGAAAATTACTATTTAAATATGAAATTGATGCTTTTTTTTAACTAAAAATTAAAATGCTCTGTTATGTGTACATCAATTAGAATTAGATTGTTATGTGCCTGTAGTAAATGATCCAGTAACAATGAAACGAGAGAATTATTCAAAATTTACTTATCACGTAATCCGCGAGATACCTTTATTCAATCATTCAATACACACTGATAGAAGAAGCCTTATTTAACCCTTTGGTAAGGATCAGTGAAATATCACTATTCATTTAAAATTCAGATGTATACACGCAGTCACTGAATTTTTTTCTCAACTTTCAACAAAAGCGGTTTCTACTTGAACTGGTTGTTATTCAGTTACTCAATCTCTCTTTTATCGGATAAAGTAAGGATAGAAAGATAACGCTAGGAACGGACTAGTAGTTAGCTAATCGCTCTCGCTACAGCTCTGATGTGATCCGGAATAAGTGGGAGGGAGTTGCAACACACAATCTGAACACAAATCCATAAATCAATTTCATGATAGTGTTCATGTAGGTATTCAAATCTGTTAATTCCGCAACCCAATATATCAATATTGTGAAGATGGTGGATTAACCAAATTGCTATTTTACGGGAACATTTTACGCTACTTTAATAATAATCTATGGATGATAGTAAATTTACTAACAAGTTTATAAGGAAAGCCTAGAAGGAATCGGCTGACTATCCATGTCTGTGCCTAATATTATAATATCAGCAACATTCAAACATCGATTTTGCTAAAATGGTTGGTTTGCCCTTTTTAAAAAACCCCAACAATATTAAGACTAACTATTTAACGGAAGACACATTATAATTGCATGTATTTTCCATTCTTTATGAACTAATAAAGTTATTTTTGTAATTACTCGATTTTATATCCCTTTTTTTATATTGAAAACCTGTGATACTATTTATTATGTAGAGCCACTTATAAACTTTCTTGTAAAATTTTAGATTAACTATGCCTTCTTAAATATTCTGATTGATGGGCACATAACAGATTAATAAATTAGTTTTATAATTAAATTGCTTTATTTTACATGTACTTTACTATTATTATCTTTGTTTTATATATATAGCTAATCATTTAAAATTGTATTGTTTCAATTATTATCTCAGTTAAATTATGTCATAATTTATAAAAAATAATTTATTGTTAATAAATGAATACTACTCTTTATAATAATTGTGTTTTATTATTTACTTGTACTCGGTGAGTCTAACACTCTAACAAGAAGTTGCGTTTCTGTAGAGCAAAGGAATCTCGAGTTGTTTCCAAGAAGTGCTGTCACTATTAGTATGTTTACATGGTAACTAAAAACCAATGTACAATTTTGTTGTCTTTTTGTCATGATGTCGGCTCTTAACATAGAGTATTTTTCTCTTCTTATTTGGTCATGTTCGCTCCCTATGTGGAGCATATGGCCGCCACGCGGCACCTCCATGTTTCCCTGTCTCTCTCCTTCCTCCTATGACATGCCAGCATCCCTCAGTTCTGCCGAGTACATCCTATGGATAGTACCTAGTCACTGTACGACAATTCTAAGTGTGTTTTAAAGCATGTGGTTCTAATTCACTCTTTTTCGAAAGAAATAGTCTGCGCAACAATTTTATAAAACTATGGTTTTTTTCTAACAATGCAATTGGTGATTAGAGTTTGTTCTTCAGACTTTCTCTTTCGATAATTAATTGGTTATGCAGTTTGTTATACCCATAAATATTTTTTTAAGATATCGTTGCAACATGAATGCGCATTCAGAATTTGAACCATTTAGAATAAAATGATCTTCTAATTTACTGAAAAGTTGGAAACCTTCTCGAATTATTTTCGCAGTGAAGACACTGGAATTTATTCCAGTTCATCATCGTTTCCTGGTTTTTTGTCAATAGTTAAAGTTAAATTAATGACATCATCGTCACTTATAGCATTATCCGTAAGTAATTCGTCGATATAATTTTCGCTAAAGGTATCAAACCTTTCTCCGCCAAGTTCATGTGCTAAAGTAATCATTTCAGCTGATATTACCGATGTTTCAATGGTTTTATCGACTGTAACACACCCATGTAGGTGGACTTAATTCAGCGATGGCAGATGCAACATGATTTAAACAGTCCAAAATCGTATTTTTTTCCAAATGTCAGTTGGGTTTATGATTCATTCTCTATTCTATCCAAAATACAACGATACATGCTCTTGATGTAATATTAAACATTTTCAAATATCGTAAAATACAGTACATTTTTTAAAAAAATTCATTTCTAAAAAACCGCATAACTTCGAAATCGCATTAAAAAAATCGCATAAAAACAGGTTTGACTGTACTTACATCATTTTTTCTCACACCTGTTCAATTATATGTCTTCCAAATTTTTTCCCTCGTCCCATTTGAGTGTAAAAAGGTTTCACCACCACATACCAAAATGAACATTTCAGTAGAGTTGGAGACGTGATTTAATGGAATCGTCATTCGTCAGTAGCAGGGACGTCCCGTAGGCATAGGCGAGTAGGCAGTTGCCTAAAGTTGCCGGTAAGTCCTAGGGAGCGGCAAATTATCGCAGTTTTTTTAAAATGACTGACACGAATTTGGTTTATAATAAATACGATGACTCAATGTCTTTGATAAAAAAAATGCCTACAAAAAACATTTTCAATATTTATAATATTATGACCGATGGATAAAAAGTAGTATTTATCGCAAAAATCTTTTTTAAATATGTCATTTACCGATCTTAGCACTATAGGCGGCAGATAAGGTAATTTCAAAATAAAATGCTTAAAGCACAATTTTAAACACTGCCTAGGGGCGGCACATAGTCTAGGAACGTCACTGGTCAGTATTTAAGTGTATTCCACCATCCTGGATAATCGAATTATACATTAGGTATTTCGTATGTAGAAAAACATTCAATGAGATTTTATTAGGGCTTATACAAAAACCGAGCATCAAAAAATCGTAAATTATGAACAATATTTCCTTGAACTCGTTTTATGCTGGTATTCGAAGTTTATCAAAAAAAGGATTATTCAAAAAATATCTAAAAGAAAATAATTAAACTTCGTTTATTTACACTTGTAAACAACTTATATATAGGGGTATTCGTTATATCCCAGAACATATCTTTTCGGGAAACAAAAAACAAAATGAATGTCAAAAATATTTTCAAATAAACCTAAATATAATGATTTCAATACAATTTATTTGTAATCATGGCGGCTTCGAAATACAATTTAAAAGATTTTTTATTAAATAACAAAAAATAATTTAAAACCGGATTAACGTATTGAAAGAAAACCGGCTTTCGAATGTCGCAAATTTAACTAAACACCGGTTTTTCAGATCTGCGGTTGAGTCGAATTCGATTATTTTTTAAACAAATCTACAGCCTAATCAATAATTGTCAATTGTTACGAAATAACATTTTAAATAGGACGGGTGGCTCGACGCTGTCAACTTTATTTCTCATGGGAAAACCCCTTCAAATACAAGTAATTTATGGTGTAATTAGTACATACTGTTATTGTTTGTGTCTAGCCCCCTCCCCACGTCCAGTAGAAAGAGAAATCCTACTACTGTTTGCTAATTTATAAGTTAAGAATATTGAATAAGAATCAATGTCTACGATATGAATAAAAATCTTTCGAAAGAATCAGTCTAAAGTTGTCTCTCAAAGAAGCTAAACAGTTGTCACAATTTGACTAAGAAAGTTATCAATTTTAATTTTACATAAAATTTACAACCCTGTCAATTTGTTTAATTATAACAATTGTAGAAACCAAACATAAATGAAGAAAACTTATTAATAAAGCAAAGGTAAATATGTATGTTTACTGTCAAGTCTTTCACTGGTTGAATTCTGATAAACTGTTTTGCTCGAATTTAAATTTGCTTTATTTTAAAACTTTTTTTGTGGTGTTTGCTTAAGAAAGTTCTTGGTACAAAAATATTATTTTATTCAAACCAACAACAATTCATATCGTTGTCGTTTTGGCAAAAAAAAAACGCCTGAAATACCTGTTTTATGTTAATCCGTGTTGAATATTTGTGTAGAATAACATACAATAATCAAACAATGCTGTCTCAAAATATTTAAAAAATTATAACCATGGAGCAATGAACTCGTGTGCATCTAGTTATACGACTTAAATTTTTTTTTCATTTAAAATGTTGTATAATTTCAATGAATGTATGTTTTGCGTATGTGAGACAAGGCATTGTATATTTTGATTAAATTAAAAGATTTAGTTCCACAAAATATGTTACGTTGGATAAAAATCAACATCAGAAACAATGCTACAATAAAAAATACGAGACACTTTGTGTTTGAGTGATCCCAGGTGCAAAACTTTATCTGCTAGTTTACGGCGTAAAAGATACATTGTGCGCATAACTACTTGTTTGTATTGCTATGACTGAATCTGTATTAAAATTCTGGGAAAATTCAGAAGGCCGTTGTCCCCGGGAAAATTCAAGGGGAAATGGGGACAAGCTGGGGGAGATAAAAGGGGGAAGTCCGTGACCCGTCCGTCATCGAATAAAATATTCTCTCCGGGTTTTTTTTGCGTATTTACCGTTTGTGCAGAAAAGAATATAGGTGTACCCAGGGCCAGGCTAAATTCAAAATAGACAATCCATAATTTTTTGAAAAATCCCCTGCGACGCGTCCATCAAGTTCCATCACACTTTCTCATGTGAGATTACATATATGAAAATTTTCGTCTCTGCATCAATATGATTTGGTATTAAAATTTAGTTTATAACAATAAAGAAATTTCATTTAATTTTAATTTAATAATTGAATGATTCTTGTGCTTTCATCAAACTCAGTGCGAGATTAAATGTTCGAATCACCAAATGAAAACTTTAATTTATTGTTTTATCAAGTAATTTATGATTTGTGTTTTACAACGATGACGATATCGGCGATGTTCACGTTCGTCTCCACCCTTTTCATTTTCTACCTGATCTATCGAGAAGAATATAGAGCGATTAGCTAACTACGTGTCATTTCCTTGCGCCATTAGTTTTTCATTATAATCTTTAAAGTCACGGTTTGAATTAACAACTAAGAACCAATGGTCGTTTTTTTGGTATTTCTTTTTAGGCACTTCAATAGTGGACTATATGCCCCAAATAAGGCTCGTGAAAGGATTTTAATATTTTTTAAATAATCGTCGTAAGTCGGTTTGAATTGATTTTTGCTTATAAATGTATGCTTCTAAAACCGAAATAGCTATCAACTATTTTTACACATGTAGAACTGAAATAATTTGTAATTTTTGACATTATTATAATGCAGTCTACCAAGTCAATAACAATTCGATCAATAAATTAATTAGAAACTTTGTTTAAAATATGTTCACTTATTCAGATAGTTGACATTAATGTTTGCAGCATATTTAATTCGCTGAAGAACTCGTCTGAAATTCATGACAAAGAATGACTTACGCGTGAAAATCATCGAATCACTAGTCGGACATAGGGTCTCATGTGATATTATGGTTAGTATATTCAATAGATTCGGAGGTAGTTTTGTGGATTTTAATTTTTGATATGTGATAAAAATTTAATTAAATAATCTATTAATTAATTAGAATTGTAATATTATATAAAAAGATGGTTGCTAATGTATCTTGAAACGTTTCGTTAATGAAAATGCAAAAAAAAAACACTTTAAAATACAACAATTTAATTCAGGCATGCCAAAGCAATTACATTACCGGCCAAGAAAAAGCCACGTATTCTGCATTAACTAAATTTATTTGTTAATAAAAATTATTCCGAAATACCTATTCTTAAGTATTCACTTCCACAACTTTGTTGTGATTAAAATTACTATATTTATATAAATGTAAACTCTTGTATTATTCAGTATCAATTTATATATAGCTTTACTTCTATCCCACTTATTACGTACAAATTTTGTTTTACCGTCTTTCGGTAGAAACAAACGGAAATACTCCATTTCCCTTTACCCCACGCCGCAATGTGCCCACGTTTCCCCGTTGCTCGAAATGCGCGAGGCAGCGTAAGCTTATGACCTTCACCTGTTCTGAGAGAGGACACCGCTCTCCCCACACCCCTTATTTTGTAATCCCCACCGTCCCTTACGCTACCTTTGCAGGAAAACGCGGGAAAATATTCACAACACATACTTACTACGGCATCGAGAATCGAAAATAGAAATGTTAGTACTCATTCGTACTTCGATTGTCGGTTTTGATTTATTCAGTCATAAATTGAGGAACACAACACTGTCAAAATTATATTGTGTTCCTTGTATTGATTTTCCATTTTGATTATATTATTGTGATTCTACTGAACAAGGTTACCAAGCGAAATGTCTTGTACGTATACAGACATGTCGCCTGCTGTGGCCCAGTTGGTTAGAGCTTGCTCTACCGATCACGCAGGTCTGGGTTCGATTCCCGGTCAGATCGCAGTGAATTTGAGAATTATTTATTTCAAAGTTGTGACCGAAGACTGGGTGTTTGTGATGTCCATTCACATTATTTCCTCTCCTCCCATCCTTCTGATCCTTTAATAACTGGATGTAGAAATAACGATTAGTCAACCAATAGTCCTGTTCTAGCCTTATCATTCTTTCCCTAATACTCACTTTGAAAAAAGTGAGGTTGAGCGACTGAGTAACAAACAGTTCTCGTAGAAAAAACTTCTGTTGAGATACCTCCGTTATAAGGCCATATGCTCCACATTGGGAGCGGATATGGATTAAAAAAAATGCATTCACGATTTTTCCTAAATATCATTTTTTTTAAGAAGCCTCCGCGGTTTGCAGGTTTTATGTTGGCGAACCCCGTGTTTGGCTTGCCTGATGTATAGGATTTCGTGAGATATTTAATTGAGAGTTGCTGTTTGTGATAGTAAATACATACATATTAGGCTAATAATGGTTGCGCTATAAAAGGTTTATTGTATGTTTTTACGAAGGTTGTCTTAAAAATACTGCTGGAAAAATTTATATGCATAATATACATACATTTAAATATTAAAATTCACGTATGCACCGATTCAGTAAAGTTGTTTCAAAATCTATGTTGCGAATTATGATAGACTCCGATTCCGATTAAAAAAAAATACATTGCTATCGATGTTTTTTCCGGCACATTATCTAATACCAGGTGTACACACAAAGACACGGGTAGGAAAATTTTCCATTAAAGTAGACCGCATTCATTAATTTCTAATATAACAGCGCCGCGTTCAATAAACTTCAATTAGATAACCTTGAAATTCTTCAAAATGTATATTCTTTACGTTGTAAATTAATGAAAACATTTTAAGTCGAAAGACCGCAGGTTTCCAACCTCTGGTTCAAGATAATGATATATGTAGATTTTGAACGTAAACCTGTCCAGACTCTTAACCAGTGGAAGATTCAAGCTTTCACGGCGATGTTTCAAATTGTTTTCTGTTTCTCATATTATATCAATCACAGTGTTGCAATCAATGTTCCCTCTAAGACAAGAAGTTAGCTGCGCGGAAATTTCAAAGGCTGCGCGCCAACCCGGAATGAGTGCGCGGGGGCTTCCCAACAGCTGCGTGGCCGCGCAAGCGCGCAGCTTAGTTGGTTGCAATTATTAAATTTTCAAATAATATACGTTTGCAAGTTATGTACTATGAATTTAATCCCCTATTTTAACTATTAAAAAAGTGCACTGGAAACTTCTAGATTTTTTTCCAACAACGTTGGACGAAACCTGTTGGTTAAAATTAAAGTTTTAAAAAAAATAATGTTATAAAAAACACGTTTTATAAATAATTTTCCAGGCAACTACTAAAATTATATACAGAAATTCATAACATTTAGATTATCTGTGTATATTATATTACATATTGACATTTGACGAGATTTTATAGGCCCGAGCTCCCACAACCCCCTTTGTGATGACAACTGGCAGACATTTAAAAGTTTTAATTTAGTTAATGATCTTAAAAATAATAATTATTAATTAAATAATGTAATAATTATTAGTGTTATTAAGGGATTGCCGATTTTATTATTCGACTTATTATTTCAACTGCTGTTTGTCAAAATGACTTCCATTAGTGTGGATTTATTTATTGGGTAATAACCTCGTGTGAAAAAAAAAATATTTCTCCCAATAAATGAAACTTGCTTGAAAATAAATTAGGAGTCATGTCAATATATACATAAAGACAATTTAAGTAAATAGATAATTGATAATATTATTATGGTTTGAAAACAATTGAAGGGCGGTGATGATGTTTTATCATCAACAAAAATACAAAACTAGATATTTTAGGGTTGATGACCCATGATAATAATGTACATAAATTTTTAAAAATGTTGTACCAAGATGGGACAAATTCAGAATGTCCACCATGCGCGCAAAAAATAATGAAAATAGGTTACCACTAACACACGGTTATAGTAGTCATCCATAAACAAAATATTTTGGGTATTTTACCCCACCCTTAACACATTTTATCAAAAAGCCATTGACTAAATGACTTCAAATTATTAATACCCCACATCGAAATTGTACAATGTAGCTATGAATATTTCACGTAACACTTTGAGTCCCGTATTCATTAAGAGTCTATAATGTTCCTCAACATTATGCGCAGAATATTCATTGCACACTGTCCCCCAATTTTGCACGCAACGCAGTGCGACATTTTTACGTGACGCGGGATACGTTGCACGTTACCGCCTCTTCGAGTGCAGGAGCCGCACATCACATGTTTGCTAGTGTAGACAGTGCAGTAAATGAGTCTTGGTGTGTACACGCAAAATTTTCCGCGACAATGTTTCCGAGGCATAAACGTAGATATTGAGCGCTATGTCCCGCGACATTTGCCCCCTAATGACCTAGCTTTACTCTCACATATTTTGTACAACCCCCATCCTATGACCTACCATCAGATATGGACGCCTCTTTACAACAATTAGTTCAGCTACAAGCTTCTTCTCTTTAAAAGTGTCCAAAGCATAATCCACCTGAGGAAATAATAATTGTCTTTAATTTACAGTGCTTTACAATTGCGAATCAAGGTACCTGACGAAGACTCAGAAAAACCGTATACTGAGCTTCGAGAGCAGATACTTGCGTCGGATAATGGGGGTGAGGTGGTTTGATTTTGTGAGGAATTCGGAGATAAGGGAGAGTACAAGACAGCGCCCCGTCACGTCAGTGTTTATGTAGAAACGTTGGAACTGGCTGGGTCATGTGATGCGGATGCCTGCGGAAAGCCTCAATCCTGCCTGCCTCTTCTTTCGACCGGTGGAATTCCGGCGCCCCGGACGTCCGTCGGGTATTATCCATAGGATGTACTCGGCGGAACTGAGAGATGCTGGCATGTCATGGGAGGAAGCAAAGCAATTGGCGGGAGACAGGGAAACATGGAGGTGCCATATACTCCACATAGGAAGCGAATATGGCCAAAAAAAGAAGAATTTACAGTGTCGATATTATAATAAAATGGTACGTATATGTACATCTTCTGTCTACACAATTGAGGCAATTGCAGTGAAATATCGTATACTATAACTGCTTTATAGTAAAATGTTTATAGTTTGAGTTAGAAGGGAAGAATATGTACGAAGAAACATATATTATATAGCGATGTGACAGCTATCGATCCAAACGTTTCGAATGCCTCCACAATATACGCATGCGTCGGAACGGAATTAAATAAAATGCCATACACAATTCAGTATAATGATAAAGTAAACAAGATTATTTTTCCACTTATTGTTAAAAATGAATTCTGAGATGTCAATGGTGTAGTTCAAAAAGTGGTGGTATTGATAAATTTATGAAATAAACGACTTTTTATTTAACTAATATGTGAGTTGCGGAGTCGTTTTTAAACGACTCCAAATTCAGTTTAGAAAATCAGGGAAAAATATTTTCTTCTCCGTTGAAATGATCTTCAAGTTTTCAATCATTTCCATTCCTTCTAGTTCATTCAGAATGAACTAGAATCATTCAGTAATTATTTCACCGACGAATTCGATGCATATGCTTACTAATATTGTACTTATGTACTAAGGCAGCGATTTCCATCCGGGGAGGCATGCATTGCAAAGGGAAGCGCGAACAGTCCAAAATATTTATTTGCCCTTTTAAAACGTGTCTTTATTACTATATGAAATAACGGATGGAGAGGCGCGAAGATATGTTTTTCTTCAAAGCGAGGTGCAGTAACATAAAGGTAGGGAGCCATTGTACTGAAGGACTATAAGTTACTAGGCGAACGGGGGTGTAAATTCCTCATATCAGTATTTTATCTCATTGCCTCGATAAAGAATTGAGATTTTTTCCCTTATTTTTTGTTATCTTACAAAATACTATTTATTTAATAAATAGTTTAATTGTTTTCAATGGGTTATGACCTCTCATATTTGAATATAATTAGGAACATACAGTGACAACACTTTTGACTCCATTTGTATTCACAAAACATTAAAACGAAGTCGGAGTGGTAAGTATTTTTTTCCAAAATACATACAATTTTGTTTTTGCCTTAACGGACACTCTCAGCAATCTCCTAGCATGCATTACTCATGATGTTAATTTATGTCGGATTCTGAAGTTGGTAACACTAAATCAGTAGAGGGGAACCTGCGACCTTTTGACTTGAACAAAACATTCACTTTGATCAAAAAATTATACGCAAGCGTTTGGAAAAAGAGCGTAATCAACCCATTATATGTTCGACAGTCGAAAAAAAGGGAGGAGGGAGTGTCAACGTTTTCTCTACTGCGGCCTTATCTTAAATCAGATAAATGAATGTGGCCTTTAGTAATGAAAAGGTTCCCCACCCCTGGACTAAACACAACAATTTTTTGTCCGTGTATGTCCTGACAAAGTGGATGGGTCCCGCAAGAACAGTTCCGCGGCCAACTTCACTGCTATGTGTTAAATCTAATGGGAATTTAGACCGGGAAATGCCTTTTTCTTTTTACTGGAAAACTGGGTTCAATGACCTTGTCGTTTTAGTACTGATGTTATAATTTTATCTGTGAAAAATAATTTACAGGTAATGTTTATTAAAATGGTGAGGGATTGGTTTCAAATTATAATGGATATAATTTTTATTTGCAATTGAATAGTGTAATAAGTGGGAGATAAAATATGCCATTCTATATGATTTCGGTATTTTTAATAAATGGCATAATTGCAGTGCGATAAACTTTTGTTGTGTTTTTTTATTCAGAGAGAACACTTAACTAGAACTTCGACACAAAAGAAATACCCATACATGAGATATTTATGCATATTTGATATTTGTCTCAACACATTGCCACCGGGGGACGCGGAACATGCGTTTTAGAACGTCATTCAATATAGTCAATGTTAATGCTCATAACTCTTTGAATATATTTTCTTGACAAGTCATGCGTTAATACAATCTTAATTTCTTTATCCTTGGCAATGTGGGCAATTATGAACTAAATCCATTTAACGTATGCGATATTTTATTACCATTTCCAACCATGAATGATAACATAACACACCTGTATGTTGTTATCGATAAAAATAGAGCACTTATGCAAGGTGATTAAATCAGAATTCTCAAACATTTGGAATTTGATTGAAATAAATAAAATACAACTCTCAAAGTCAAAAAATAATATTGCACAACTGTTTAAGCATTCATTGAAGCATTCCAGGCTCGATTAGTGACCATAGTTAAATTCATATGTATTTTTTAAAATAAGTACTGATAAAAAAAAGAATACTGTTTCATTATTTTTCTTATACTATAATATAATAAAGAAAGATTTGATTTGAAAAATTATTTTCTTTAGGGTAAAAGTTATGAAGATTTAAAGACGACAACACTTGTATGATGTAGTTTGGGCATATTTGTCTCGCTGCTAATGTGTTAAGAAAATACATGATATCGTCGGTTTTCTGCCAGAAAACGTTAATTCAAAAAACTTTGTTTTGAGATATGTCAATAAATTTGTGTATGCTGCAGTCTACAAAGATTGAATATATAAATATAAATAACTTACTTCAAACAACTTTTTCGACGAAAGTTTCTTTGCCAAAACAGGAACGATATAATAACTTTAAAAGTATATAATTAAACCTTTAAACATCAGTCATCCTTTTGAAATTGGACATTTATAGGTTTCCCACAGTGACGTGTAAGTTGCCGCAGAATGCTATAATATGTCGTATTTTCCTTTTCGTCTAGCTAAATGCTAGATCAATCATCTAGAATTACTGTCAACATTAAGAGAATTGATCAATCATCATCAACTTTATTTTTTAAGCTAACTTTTCATATTTGTTGGTGTAATAGCCGGGTGGTGATGCTCTAAAAACTTCGTCCTACTCGGTTGCGAGACCGAATCTTTGAATGAATACTTTCATTTATTAATTTTTCAATAAATTTATGAATTTGTAATATTTTGATGTATAGATTAATTCAGCATAACCATTTTGATTCTAGTGATTCCAGCCGAATATTCGAATAAGTTCTCTTTTTAGATATTCGGAAAAATAACATACTTCTTTTGAATCGTTTTTTTTAATTCAAGCAACAAAATACTCAATGGAGCTCGTATGTCGACCGTCCAGTTCATTAGTCAGACAGCTCAAAATAAACTGTTTTAAGATAATGGGAAAAGCAATATTAAAATTGTCACTATAATTCATGAACATATTATTCATATGTGCCCGATAGATATACATTTTATCAACAGGTGTTTACAGATTAGATACTAAGATACGGGTTCAGTAGTGGGATACTAAGAGATATTCGTGTAATAACCCAGATGATAAAAAAAATGGTTTGGTTCTCTAAAAGTTTTTCGGCATTAACATTTTTTTGGCGCCATTTATAAATTATCTCATAGCTGAACACGATTGTGCGCAAAATTTTACCCATAACAGCATATTTGACTTTCAGAGTTGTCTGACTAATGAAACGGAACATCGATGTACTGGCAAATAGCCCGATTTATAAAACATCTCTCCGGAATTATTTTGAAAAAAAATACAGTAAAATTAACATATTCCAAAGTTATTTATAGTATCTAGTCAAAATATTTTACATAAATAACAACATTACTTCATAGATCTTGAGCAGGGATTCCCAAGCCTGTGCCCGCTGACCTAGTTTTCTACCCCCGCCACTATTTAACCACGACAGATTTTGTTTTCACAACACTGATTAAAAATATAGACATAGAGAAATATAGATAGACATAGAAAAAACAATTTAATTTGTAAGAGTTTTAAAATTGTTTGTGTAGACTTACATTCGCTTAGATCAAGGGGGAGCAAACTTTTCGGATGAAGGGCCAAATTCAGGAATTCAAAATGATAGGCGGGCCGCAAGTAAAATACCATTTTATATGTACACTATTTTTTATCAAGAAAAAATATATTACAAAAAAAACAATCTAATGAGATAAATGGAACTGTTTTAAGTCTTTTATTTAAAAAAAAAATTAAGGTGTTGATTTTGTAGCTGAGATTCTTAAAACTGCTTGTAAATGTTCATCGGTAATGTTTGATTATAAAGAATTTTTATTGAGGTTCATGATTGAATATGTTTGTTCACATATATAGGTTGATACAAAAACAACGAACATTTTTCGAGCAACATCTTTCAGCTGGTTTAATTTGTCCGAATTAATTGGGTTATAAAATTTGCAGATTTCTTCACGACGGCACAATAATTCCCTTAAATCAGGGTCACACTGCAGATCAATAATCTCAAGTTGTAGCTTAAAGTTATTAAATTTATTCTCAATCTTTTTAAAAAGGCGTTAAAAGATAAAAACATAATTTTTTAAAAAAAATATAATATTTTTCGCGGGCCGCTAATATAATAGTTTGCCCGTGCCTGGCTAAGATCAAACTTACTGAGATTGATAATATATTAAATTTAATAAAACATTTAATTTGTTTGTATGTTTCTTTGATTGTACGTAACATTAAAAACAAATATTTTTTAAATTATATTTTTATTTATTATTTATTACCCTTGTACAATAATAAAAATCATTACAAAAAGTAGGTGGTGCCCGCCGCCCTACCGATATTTTGCAATGCGATCAGGGTATAAAAAGGTTGGAAACCCTTGATCTAAAACAATGCGATCGACAACAAAAAAAACTCATAACCTTTAAATACTTGTAAGCAATATTTGAAAAATTTACTTACCTTCCTCATATCGCAAGAGTTCCAAGATTGATGGAGATATAGGTAAGTACTCATCTTTTCGCTCAAATTAATTTTTAAAACGTTTTATATATGAGAAGTTTGGGATCAAAAATGTACAGATCCTCTTTTTCTAGGACAGGAAAGACACATTTTTTTAAAAGGTCATATTTTGACACTTTATTGCAGGGTTCCCCAAACTTATTGTGCAATGGAACAATTCGCAAATTTGTAAATGTTATTGGAACACAGCCCATTGTTTAGGTCGAGTAATTCATCATATTGAAAAAATATGTGCTACTAAATCACTTATTATACTTATATTAATTAATTATTTTTTAAACATGTAACATTAAAATATGAGTAAATAAAGCTCTTAGTGATTCAAAATCCCACCTGTACATAGATAATTGACGTTTTAAGCATCAGTGGAGATTTATCATCACTCGATTTTTAATATGAAGTCGAAGATGCTTAAATGTGTTTCAGCGTATATTGCCATTCCAAAATTTCGCGGAACACCTATTTACCTTTCACGGAACACAGTTTGGGAAGCGCTGCTTTATTGCTTGGAAATTACAAATATTAAATTCTTTTTTTTTTAATCAGAACTCCAATATTATAGCGATATTTAAATTTTTCTCAAAACTGGATTTGGGCGTGTTTGATCCCAACGAAAACAACTTTATATATATATATATATTTTAATAGCTTTTTAATTGTAATAAGGTTGAGAGCACGTGATTTTTCAGTGGATTCAGGTGAATTGTTCAAGCCAAAACGTTATTGGTTTCTTAAATTAATTTTTACATAAAACGTTATTTTTTTCATTCAAAATGAGTTCCAAATTGATATACTAACACAACTCAGAATTATATCTGTAATTAAATTGTTTTCCAAGAACTTTTCCATTGCTGCTACAATAATAATAATTGGCAAGAGATCTTTCTGTCCTCGATGTATTATATTTGTTGAGCGGTTGCGAAATTAGGGCAATGTTGTAATTAATTATTTGTTTTCATAGGACATAAAAAAATAACAGGCTGATTAATTTCGACACATATGTGTGTTTTCGTAATCAAATAATTGATATATTAATATAAAAAAAATAATAAGCCGACACTAAAATTATTAGTAAATAATGTCATGTCGTGATACATTTTATTTTGAAATAATTGTCTAAACATCTATTCGATCGGAAACCGGTCAGCTTATAGTGAATATAATATGGAGTGCTTAAATATATTTTTTATTTTAATATAATCACTCTCAATTCATAATATCACAGTCTTGGAGTAATCTAGTTGAGTCAACGCTCTTAGGCGTTCGTATATCCAGTTTCAATATATTTAGGGTTGTCAGATTTCTCGCAAGTGAAACCGGGACACTCCCTACGAAATTTATTTTGACGGTGATTTTGTAATTTTCAAACAATTTCATGTCACTTTCAAAAATCTAGAAATTTTCAGCGCGGGACGTTTTTCTTATCTTTTTAGCTCTTCCGAGATTTTTCGAATACAAAATCCCAAGAATTTACCGATTTGCCCAAATGATCGGCGTGACTCGTTTTTCTTTTAGCTCTTCACGAAAAGGATAATTGACAAATATGAAATTTTGTAAACCGAGATTTGTGGGCGTCCCGATTAATCAGGACGTCTAACAACCCTAAGTATATTATGTATATCATATCCCGCTTCGAGAGCGACCGTGGTCGAAATAAATGGAATATTTAAAGTGGGATTGTGGGAGGTAGGATCTTAATAAAACAACAATAATTTGAACTTACGATAGTTTATTGATATCACATACGAGTACCGTTCAGATGATTAGACAACTCTATAAGGAAGTACAGCGCGATCAGTCCTTCACACAACACTACGCCACTTTTTACACATGAAAAAAGTATATAAATATGGGATTTTCTTTTGTATCTTATTTAAAATTACGCAAAAGATAACTTATTAAGTAGTAAGGTATGCGCTATTATATCTTCAGTTCACACTAATGATATAGCCTGCTGGCAATTATCTACCTACAATGGTTTCTGTACAAGGTATGTTTCAAAATTTACGCTCACCGGTTTATTAACCGAAAAATTACACCGCGTGGAAGAGTGACACGACCAACAATTATTATACTACGAAGCCAGATGCTAATTGTGGACAAAAAAAGGTTTGTTGCAGCATTCGTACTTACGTAGTATTATTAATTTATCATTTTTGAGTCGTGTCAATCTTGCACTGAGCTTACAACGTTTCGATTTAGTTACTTTTTATATTACAGTGTTTCATTGATTACATTCAAACCAGTCAATCCAGATGAACCATTACAACCGAAAATCACCATAAATAATAAACAAATACTTTTTTACGTACGTATTTACAAAAAAATATGATTTTTCAACAACAAAAAAAAATCGACACTTCGGTATTTTTGTAATCTATGTATACCTTATTTATTGGGGTACACACGTTTCCCATTCAAAAATGATTGCCAAGGCATTGTTGATGAGAATGAATACTGTGATGACTTTCGGCCGCCACAATGGTTGACCTTTGCATAAAAAAAAACAATGCCCGTGTTAAAACAAAACAAATTCAAATTTACAGGTCACATGAGCAATGAATGTTTGATACCATTGAAAAATACAGTTTAAAAATACCACCCACAAAATTTATAAAATTTGTACTCATGTCGTATTGCTTCTACTCAAGTTCCAAGCATGGACACTCGTCAACAGTGTTTATATCACTGACCAGAGATAAAGTGACATAATTATATAAAATACAAAAGACGTTGCAGTATACATACCGCTTACAGCTCAATTAAGAAAACACAATACAAATAATGACATTTACTTATTTTTGAGTTATTAATTAATCAGTTAATTATCAAGTTATTGCGATAAACTTTAAAAATATTCAGCCATTTCTTAAGTTTATCGCAATAACTTGAATTTTCAACATATTATATTTAGCCGTTTATCAAAGTATAAGTTTTTAAATAAATAGTTCGAAGTTTAAGTAATACATCTTAATATAATCGAATAGGGTGTAAGTACATTTATCTGTATCTTTCAATAATATCTACGAGTTATTATCCAATGTGATATTGACGTACACGGTGGCCATTTGCGTAAATCGCTATGAAGTATCAATTATAATTTACAAAATCTTCCAACAATATTATTACGATAACTATGATAACGCGAGCGTACTTTCTCTTTGCAGCATGTTCAATTAACATCCATTAGAAAGATGTAATAAATGTAAGTGCAAATTAACAATAAGAAAACTAGGAAATATAAAATTAAATTTTAGGTTAAAAATAAATAAACAATAATTATATTTCAACTACTGCATCAATCAGAGTAACCAACTGAACGTTAAGAAATTGACAATGTTGAATCATATTTAAATGGGTATACACCGCGCTGAATTAAATTAAGAAATCCAAGCTTTATTGATGGCAATAAAACGTTGTCCGTGTTTTAATAATAAGTAAATAGAAAATTCTAGAATACCCGAAAAATAACGGTAATACGAGTTTAAAGTATTCTATGTTTTTTCTTCAATTAGTAACGGTTGTAAAAATTATTAAAAATCAAACATATTACAACGATATGTTCCAAAATCCAAATGAGATCTCATTTACAAACATTGAAAATTATTAAATGGACTTTGTACTTTTACAAAAAGTCTAATGATAAAATACACACGTAGGATATAATCCAACGAATTCAATGATGATCCAATTAGTACTAGTTTTGCGTTGAGTTGGTATATCTGTTGAATTATTAGAGTTGGGTAAAATTAATATAATAATTTGGCATATTCGATAAAATGACAACCCTCATTTAAATTTTTAAAATGGTGGCTATGGAAGCTATGGAATGTGATACTTAATATTAAAATACTGGATTGCATATAATGCGTTTTTGCAGGGCCTTGCACATAGAGCTTTTTCAGTATTTTGAAACAGTGTGATATAAAATATAGTTCTGCAAAAAGATCTATCTTATAATATGCGGTTAAGAAAATTGTGTAACATAATCGATTTCGTTTTTTAATGTGTCAATTATGAAGAAAAAAACTACGTTTTGAACATTATTTCCAAAGTGAAAATAAATCTTTTTGCAAAACCATAGTAATGTAATAAGACAATATTTTAAAAACCCAAATTATTTCCGGGATATTAATCGCAGCTCGTCTATCTTAATTTAATTTTTTTCATACTTTCACTTAATTGCACTTAAAGTTACCTCAGCAAAAAAGGTAACAACGACAAATTGACTGTGCTCCTGAGTGCTTTTTAATTTATTAATTTAAATAAATTGCAGTAAACTCAAGGCCCTGCTCGAGAATATTAAAATAATTGATAACAGTGCTGTCATTTTGGTGATGAAGGCTCTTGTGAGACTATATGAAATACAAAAGTCATTTTCGGTTACATACTTTAGAAATTATATAATTTAAAAAAATTCAACAGACAACTTATATAAAAATAAAATAACAATGAAACAACAAAAATGAAAATTGAAATTTGATGCAAGACTTGTCGATTGTAATGACAGCACTGATCAGCGGTTCTAAACCTTTTTTTGATACGATTAAATAAATAAAACATACAAAATTCCTATTAAATTGTGGACAGTTCCAATTTTAATAATTACAATATAAGTCGTTCGGTTTAAATTTAGTGTTATTATAATGTACGCAGCTACAGCATGCATTGTTTGAATTTTTTCTTTTGATAACTTCTTTATTCAACATTCAGTACATATTTGGCCTAAAAATTTAACCTATGTCATACATGTAATGATATATTTTACAATAACCGACTCCTGACTCCACAAATGATTTATATACTTATATTTACAAGGAACATTTTCGAAGCACTTTTAGAGTAGAAATACAAAAAAATATATTAAAAAATTAAATTTAAACTGTTTATACATAGTTCTGTAATAAAAGGTCAACTCAAAATTTGTTTACTTTATTCATTTGTGATGTTTTTTTTTTTAATGTTTCATATTTGAAGCTCATATTTAGAAATTTTAATCATCGCCAGTCCTGTTTACTAGCAACTAACTACAATATTTACAAAGTTGGTCGTTTAAAATAAGCGATCAACGGGCAGGTCTTCGCCTCTGATAAAAACATTAGCTCTATTTGAAGACTCTTATTTAATCTATCGTTTGTGGATTAATGTTAGTATTTTGAGTTATTCACTTTAAAAGTTTGAGGAGGGCTAATTTAAGCAGTTTTAATAACTTTATAATAGCTATTAAGTAAGCTAGCAATACAAATACAATCAATTAAATCCAACCAAAACAATAAGAATGTTATAATTAAAATTTAATTTATTTTAAGTCCAGTCAATTCCAATAATATCATAAAATTCCACATAAACGATACAGCACGTCCAAGAAAATGTTCCAGTCATTTCGGGGTCATAGAATTACAATAATAAAACATTTATAATTACAATATATGCACGTCTCTATATATTTACAGGACTAGTGAATTAACGATAAGTGTATGGCCACTTAGGCTGTGAGGCCCTGCCATACTTGCCACCGGTGTGGCCGACGAATTTGTGGCTAGCTTTTGAAAGTTACGGTTTACTATTCTGTGGAATAACAAAGTTCACCTGTGAGTTTGTTAGACATTTTGCCTAAATTAAACGTAAACTGCAATTTGAGTGCCCATAACAAGAGTAAAACAGACATTAATCCATGTGTACAGAATTACCGACATTTTGTAGAACTGCGGTCACAGTGTTTTCTGAATATAACTTTAAATTTAAGTCTGCTAGGTAGACGTTAAAACATAACGAACGATATATTGTAATATATGTATTTTTCTGGTTGTTAGTTATACGGTTCGACTTACTTTTTATTTTAATATATCATTATCAAGTTCTTTTCAATGAAAATCTGTTAAGTCGCTTTATAACTCTATTAATTGTTTTTATTACAGCTCTGGTCAAGAAATTTGAATATTTTGTCCAGAAATGAACACATGAATTCTCAAGCTGCACAGCGTTTTTTGCTGATTTTAAAATGTCAAAAAATGTCATCGGTACATTGTATAAGAGTAAAGATAACATAAAATGATGCGAAATACATTTTAAAAATGAAAACAATGATTTAATTTTTTCTTTCCTGTATTCGGTGTGTACCAAAATCTAGCCATAAATTCTTTTTTACAACGTATATTGTTTAGTAGCGCAGTTTTCTTTTTATCTTGAATATCTAATAATTTGTCCGCATGAACGTCCAATAGGGAACACTTAGATCCATTCCACTGCGATTAAAATAAATCCAATTAGCAAGAAACGTAACATGAAAAGTCACGGAGGCAAATGAAATACCCAGGGCCGGCGTCACCATGCAGGCGAAATAAGCAACCGCCTAGGGCGCAAACCATAAAAGGCCGCATAAATGGAGAAGTAAAATATGTTGTTATACTTTCAAACAGTAACACGAAAACTTGAGAAAAAAATTGCCATTACAAAAAGTACTGTTCTTTATGGTGCAATAAAATATTGAGCGAGATTTAAAAAAGTTCCCATTTTTTTATATTTTTGTGAATTCTGCAAATTCTTGGGTTTTTGATATTGGAAATTCTGAAAAGAGCTAAAAAAAAGGTATCATATTTTTTCATCTTAAGAAATCCGTCAATTCCCAGGATTTCAAAATCGCTGAGAAAAAAATTCTCAATCCCGAATCTACACAATTTTTGTGATGAATGTTGCCTAGGGCGACACACAACCTCGCACCGGCACTGGAAATACCGAGCGAAGCCGATATTGTTATCGCAATTTAAATTGGAAATGTTTACATAATGAGAAAATGTGTATTTGAATTCAACAATAACAGGAACGTTTGCATTAATAATCAGCGCAAATTAATGAATAGCTCAAGACTGATTGCAATCGTTATAGAATAGGTATTTGAATTCGGAATTATGGGAATATTTATAAATATTGGCATATAAATTTTGACAACCCTATCATTACAAATATTTTCTGTTTATTGTCACATCAGCGATACAAGTTGTGGCTTAAAAAATGTTAAAATGTATTATTTCATACAAATGGATTTGGATTACTCGCAGTGTCGTGAATTTTTCACAATACAGATTCTAACGGACAATCCATCGGCCGTACAAAGAAATATAAGTAAAAAAATAAAAAGACGATAGAAATATCTCATCTAATATTTATAATAATTAAGAATAGTCATAGTCAACAACGAGCTAAATATAAATAATATAAATATATTCACTTTGTAGGTGGAAGAAAATTCGCTCCGATGGCTTGTTTTCTTCCTACACTCTAATACATGGCAACACTTAAAAAAATGAATCGCAATTTTTTATTTTGATAACCAGTGAAATTTTCTACACAAAGGTTATTTTAAGAAAATTGTGTACAAAAGGATTTTTCCCACATAATCGTATGATTTATGTTTGAACAAATAAAACGTTGAAATTTTATTTATTTGGCTATCATTTATAACAGTATTTTTTTCAAAAATAAAACGGCTGCCCGGTTTAAATTAAATAGAAAGTATTTAATTGTTTCATTTGCAATATTTAAAGATATACAGTTTAAAATAAAAAATAAACTTTTTTTAAATTTCGTATGGGTATTGTAATAATAATTGGTTTTTGAAATATTTAATTTTTAAAATAACTGTTTTATACTTTTGACGTTTCAAATTAAAAACGGCAACTTTAAGTGAAATAAGTCAACCAAAGAACATATATTAGGCATATTAAATGCGGTGTCACATAAATGATTACGGTAATCATGTATTCATCAAAATTCAATTTTAAAATTAAAACATTTAACTTTTTTATTTTATTGACATCGACTAGAAGGCATTTTTTTTAAGATGAACATATTCTGATTACGTTTAAATGTCATGACATACAACAATAATTATTATGGCGATTCTCAAAAATATCTCGGACTCGGTGTCTGTTCTCTAGTTTTACTTTTGTCGTTCTTAAAGGCCGTTCTTAATTGCTTTTCTTAAAAAACAGTCTTTTTAAACACAAAAGTATGCTTATCTCATTTTTAAAATGGTGCTTTTTTGGTGCGTTAAAGTATCATAACCGAACATTGAGTTTGTGTCTGAAAATAACATTTAATTTCGTCACCCATAAATGGATTATATTAATATAACCAACCAACATATACAATGGATAGAAATATGTATATATATTTTTTAATAATTTCATTTGGTGAACGTTTTAATTTAACAATCTGTCAGACTCCATCAACTAAATTCGACTATTAGACATCTATCGTTGGTTTTGCATACGTCGAGTAAAATTGAACATACATACAATATATTTTTTTCAATTTTAATTTTCGAATCGAATTCGGAATTAGCCTTAAAGTGGAAATGGTTATTTGAATGTTTGTGTGGCACATAATTTGTGGAATTAATTATACACGAGGTTGCGGACTCCATTCGAACTATTTGGTTAGAATATGCAAATGTTTGAAATGAAAAAATATTAATAGATTCTTAAAAAGTTTTCGACTGGTTTAGTTGAATTCGAAACAAATTGATCACAACGCTCAAATGAAATTATCAAATTAAAAGGAACTGTTCAGTTTGTATATACAATTTAATTATAACGTTTACGAGGTCCTTTGAATTGTTAAGTTTTTCGCCAGAATGAAAATATATTTGTTCGCCTTACGTAAACAATATTTTTTTAAGGCAGTAGAATATTTTTCTTTTAAACATCGCTAATCGGATCATACGGTGTATAGGTAAAAATATGCTGACATATTTTTATTAACATAATTATAGCATTATATTTTTAGAGAATTTGCGTGGTTTCTAACAAATTTAATATAAGCAGTGATTTTGCTAAATTACATGATATATAGTTTGGTTGGAAAATAGTGGAATACATATAAGAATTCAATTGAAATTGAAAGCTATTGAATACGGTATTTAGATATTTAAATACAATAATTAATTTGTATGCATTTTTTTTTTGTTTTTAAAAATGAGGCAAGCCGGTGTGAAGAATCATTATTGACGAAAAACTACTGTATCGTTTCGTATGTCCTGTCATTACCTGGTGTTTACATATAAAACCATTTGGAAAACAACGCCTTATATTTATTTATTTTGTAGGAAAAGGATTAAAGAACATATGTAGTAAATAATCCAGATACATGGTCTTAGGTAAGTCTTCGCAATTAAAATACATAAGATGTGTAGCAACCGGGTTACGCAGAGAGCTCTTATAACTCAGAAATGAAAACCTCCCAAAATGGCGGAACAAGAATAAATTAGTTAAAAGGTGGCAACATTTCGCTTGTTAAAAAAAAAGCGGGAAAATTCCGACCGACCCGGAGCCCCACTAGCACTGTTCCATAAACTTGCACACATGTATAATATAATACGTCAAGTATACTGTGTATAAAGAAAATGGATGTCTGATTGTGTTCGTATATACAGGGTTGGATGGAGCATTTTTGTGTGTATTAATAGCCACTTTATAACGAGTTTTAATTAAGAAGCGACTTCAGGTAATATTCATTAAAAGAAATCTAAAATACATATAGATCAATTGGAACACATGTGTGATAAAATCTCTTTGAATAATGATACAATTGTTATACAGTGCTGACCTTTTATAATGCCAAATTCGTCATTTTGGATAGCTTGTCATTTTTTTTTTTTAATTTGGTCTAGGCTGGTAAATTTCAATTCAGTGATTTATTATATTTTAATTTTAATGTTAAAAGTGAATAACCGAACGATTTTAATTAATTTGAAAAATGATAATGGGTATTTTAAAATAGGAAGACAAATACATTTTTTTAAAAGGAGTCAAAATCGGTAAGTTCATATTGGTTCTTAGCAGTTTTGCGCGTGAACTGGTATACTTAAGTATTGGATTTGGGGCATACAGAATTTTACTAATTACACGAATTAAAGTAATAGAGAATAAAACAGGAACGAGTTGAAATTTATTTACCGTTAACCTTGTTACTAGGAAGCTCAATTTTAATTATTAATGATAATTTTAATGGTACCCATACTAATTGCATTTGAATTAATATCTACATGCGGATCTGTTCTCGAGTAGGAACTACTAATACTACGACATAACTATGTATAATATAAATGCGTTTTCACTTGTGTACATGTATGTTACGTGTAGGTATGCGTGCATGTCAGTGTATGCAGCGGCATCAGGAGATATTGATTTTCCTAGCAGCAGCTGTGGGGAAGAGGAAAGAAGAACGAGGCGCGGGAAGGAGGTGAAGGAAGTGAGAGATGAAGGGTGGGGGGAGGTCGAGGCTTTCCGCTTCAGTTGTAATATGGTTAAGAAGAGTTGAATGACACCTTATTTAATACATAAACTGTGGAAATCAATCACAGCAATAATCACAACAATAATGTGTATTGATGTAACACAATTAAGTGTATGCAGTATGAAATTTGAGAAGTGCAATGATTTCTCATTGAAAAATGCAAATGAAAAGTTTTCTATTAATAATAATTAACAACTGCTAACAACATTTGATAATAATAATAAGCAAAATCAATACCACTGTGATGATTGTTATGGATAAAAGTCGTAATAACCCGGGACACCTTCATTTTTTTCAAATAGGAAATAAAGTAACATAACAACTTCATATATTTCCGCAATGACGGACCGTTGAAATTTTAAGTTGTTTGATACGTCCACAAGGAAGATGACTACATAATATCTTAATCCACGCAAAAAATGTATTAAACGTCAATTTAAGATTTGGACTGAAGGTGCTTGGTTGAATTTCAATATTGAAGTTGAATCGTTGAAATTATGTACATTAGCCCAGATTTTGTCACTAACGATCCGGGTTTCGCCTTTCGGCATCTTCAGGCGAAACCCGGGTCGTTAGTGACAAAATCTGTGTGAATGTACATAATTTCAACGATTCAAATTTAATATTAAACGTTATTTGTTACGCCTTCATTAATATATGCCCTTAATTGCGTTGGTTTCATCGCGTAATAATAAAGACATACTTCATCAAATACCAAATAAAAATTTTGAGCAAACGATCACAATTTTCTTATTCTGCTGACCAAATTAAAAATACTCAATGATTTTATCTTGCATTATGATCATTCGAATAGGAAATAATAGTTGATAATATACGATCATGACACTTTGAATACTGGATTGAAATAGTATTATATAGAATAGCAACGCTGTAACAAAAGAAACTTTATAGAAATTCCAAAACATTTAATTTATTACGAATTTTCACTTCAGTGTTTTTTTAATAAACAGTTTAGGTTTGATCGCTCACCTTTTATTTATTTCATTATGCACATCTAGGATGCTTTCAAACGCGTCCGTCATGACGTCGCTCAATTTTGAAGTATGTACATATGTATGTACATACAAAATAATGTATAGCATTTCACAATGTGCAGAATCAGAAGAATCAATGTCTCTGTATCACCAATGTATTATTTTCAATTATTGCTGTTGGTAACGGTTGATCATGTGATAAAATCATTTTTTTTTATTGAATGATAGAATGAAGATGATTCCCAGCGTCGAGTTGATGTGAATTGAAAGTCAATTGCTAACCGTACTGATTTTTCCATTACCGCCATGGTATTTTGATATAACATGTTTTGAAGCTCAGATAGACTATTATCAATACGCGAAAAGTTTTAACTAGGTATGCAAAAAGTAACATCTACGAGTGCGATTAGTCTTATTAGGCCAGTCTGTCATGCCGATACTTGGATGTATCTAAATCAAATCACAAAGCAATCAAATACTTTTAGGCATCTCATAAAGATTGGATTGGAATATACTATCTTTACTTTCCATGGTCTATAAGAGGGGTGGGGAACCTTTTGTTCTCTAAAGGCCGCATTCATTTTTCTGATTCAGTACACATTGACCGGACCATCTTTGGCCGAAAACAAGACTTTACGGTCAGAATATGCCAGCAATTTACGAATTTACATCAATTTACAGAATTACAGAATTGACCAGAAGGACGAACCAGAGTAGTCAAAAGGCCGCAGGTTCCCCACGCCTGGTCTATACTGACGATTTTCGGACATTTTTGGCAAATTTTTGACACATGAAAAACGCTGTTACACTGCGGAATACGAACTGTAAGAAGTAAACAAAACGAAGTACCCTAGGAAATGTGGGTGTGAATGGCATAATTTGATGTTATTTTCTGTCATGATAGGTTGATATCAGAAATCTGAAATCATAACTAATCTAAATGAACGGTTTATATTAAAATGTATTAACATTTTCGAGAGATAAACATAAAATTATCGCACTAAAATGCTAATAAGTATGTATTATAGAGTGCAGCGATGTGTGCTGTGGCCGCATCGGATTATGCTAAAATCACACGATTGGAAAATTTTATACACTTCGATGGCCCCATTTATATCGCTTATGATATTTTTATCACGTTGCATCATTGAATTATCATATTAAAATACTGATAAAAACAATCTTATTTATGATCCATTTGAAACAACGCACAGGAGAAAAAATGATTTTACAAATCAGAGTTAAGACTTTATGCTTAAAATTTTCATAGCGAATAAACAAATGAAGTTTTGCCAGCATGATGAAATGACAACTACCTGGGGCATAATTACCAAACTCGGAAATTGATGACACATGTGAGAATTTAGCAGCAATCGGTGATTTGTGTTTGATGTTTTCTTCAAACCGATTGTATTGTCGATATTTTTCAACTTTTTCTAGCTGGTAAGGTATAGTACATTGTGTTAAGATAACATCTGATGCACGTCGTAGCGTGTAAGCTGCTAGACTAGAATTTGGGAACTTCTGGCTTTATAGGTTGTCAAATGATTGATGCCTTTTGATGGAATCCATTGCTTAAAGTCTATTATACACATATGTGTATAACTAAACATCGAAAATTGGTGTTTCTTGAATGCAGCCTTTCAGCATGAACTTATTCCTTATCTGTCATAGACGTTGGGAAAATCAGTTTTTTTTCGGAATTCTGTCATCTTCGGTTAATGAAATTTCCGCAATGATGATGGGATAGTTAACTGTCAGACATAGAATGCCATTATTTTATAGTCATTTTCATTGAGAAACAATTTGTTATTTGAGTAATCCTAACTCAATTTCAATGTGTCGTATATATTCTTTTTGAAAAAACATTTTTGTACCCTTTCTCCGTATCGGTATGAAAAGTTATTTTTATGTATTAAATATACCAATCAACTTTGAAAAAATTAAATATTTTCCATTGCGTTCTTAATTGCTAAAATGAAAATAAGTTACGATTATTTCGAAAAGTTGTCAACCACAAATTTACTGAAGTTTAATTCCCTTGTTTACAATTGTGAAACCACATTTGAGTTTTAATGCAGTGTACCATCAAATAATGTGCAGATAGAGCATATTGTCATGGAATGCTTAATATTACATTCTGTTGATAGAGAACAACGTTATTGCTTTGAGAATTCTCTTTGGTGACATTCCGAAGGGGGCTTAAAACTCCAAATGTTGTGGTAAAGAAAATTCATGCCTGTCACAAACGTGTAGACCGCACTTGCGGTGAATTTTCCATTACGTAATGATTATACATGTAAATACATAAGTTCTGTTGGATGAATATGTCAACATAAGCGTGGACCGAGAACTAATGAAGTATTTTGACGGGAAAAATATGTTGTTGTTTTAAATCAATTAAAAAAAAGCCATATTCAGAGTGAATAAAAAAATATAGTTGATTCAGTTTTTTAAATACTTCGCAACACATTTTCTAACGAGTGGGTTATGCGGAAGGGTTGAAAATATCACATCGACCAATTTATTTATTTTATGTATTTAAATCAAAATGAACGAAATGTTTGATTTGAAAATTAATTTCATTCAGAATTTTCGTTGTGAAAAATAAATAACCATCCAGCAATTGCAGTTGATAGACAATAATATATTTTTGAATTTATACTACGACGTTATTTTTGTCACACGATTTTTAACAATGCCAATATTGAATTATAGTCAATTAAATAATATGACCATGACAACCATGCAAGTATGTTGCGATCTAATGATATAACATATTACCGTCAGTATGTTGCCACCGCATGTAAAAGGTTAACATCAGGAATGATAGCGCACGCCGAGTATAGCAATTTCCCACTTTTTTTTACGTGCCGGACACAGCTGCTGCATACAGCACGTGGCCGTGACAGGGAAACTTAATAGAGTGTGTTTATAGTTGTATTGTATTATTATGAAAGGAATATTAGCGGGATGGGAAAACAAGTACGTTTAAATGGATACATATAAAAAATGCCGCAATATTTCAATGGATATTATGGGTTAAAAAGATTTTCTATTTTATATTTAACGTTTTTCTTAATTGAAGCAGTGACCGTAATTCGTTTTTTTTAATAAGTGAAATATTGAATATATTCGGCCTACTCGACTCACTAAATTAAATTGTAGAGCAAGTGACTAAAGCAAGTAAATCCTGAATAATGATAACTACTTTATAAAAAACGTTTACTGAAATGAAGCAAATATTTAAAATTATTAAAAGAAGTCCAGCCAATCAGACGCGATTGAATTTCTATGATTATTAAGCTTGATGTTCTTATATGAATACAGTTAGTTACACGCTGCCAAATTGATGTACATTCCGTAGCACTTGCTTAAGCAATTATTCTAGATATTATCAGGAAGCTATGCCAAAGGATCAACAATGATTTAATATTTTGATATATTCTCTGACAAACTCGGTGAAAATTCTGATAAAAGTACTCAACTAATACTTAAGCCATCAAACGGTTTCTTGGATGAAGAAAAGTACAGTTGTTTTATGTGTACATATATGTTTCTTTTGTGCAATTACTGTATGGCATTAATTTCTTGTCACAACTAACAAAATATTAAGAACGCCAAATATAGATCGCATAATATCAATTATTATTTCTCACATCCCCTTACACTCCAAAAAGAAAAGTTTGCAGCTGTTTCTGGCATCTGGAATTTTCCCCGTGCGCGAACTCTGCAACTTGTTCAAGTTTTAGTAATTCGAATCGTTCCCGGCTTATCCTGATTCCTAATCCCAACCCTACGTCTGGCGTAACCATCAAAAGTCTACCCGGGTATCTATCTATAAATTACGGATACGAAATATAGGCGCCTTGCCCTTCTGATCTCGGTGCCCCGGGCGTCGTTGCCATGCGAAGGGTTTATCGAGCACTGTGGAGCGAGACGCAATCCCACAGCTGAGTAACATGATATTTATAAAATAAAATATTTGATACGTTTTGGCGCCATTTTGATTGTGTGTCAACTGTGGGAAGGTGACCTCTGTGAAGCTTCAGGCGAGATAGACTTTAACTGAAGATTCTTATTTTGAAATTTCAATAACGGTAAAAATGGCGACGCATATTTCGTGAAAGAATACAGATATTTGTATTAGTTATTAAGTTTAAATCATAGTTATGTGACCGATTATATTGTTTATGTAAGTTAAAGTAAATTGGCCACTACGTTTTTTTTATATGACTTTAACTGGAAGTTTACACAAAAGCAATATTTTCTACAGTTTCATCAGTGTAATATAAAATAATCTTTGTCGATAACAAAAATTCCATCTAGCGATGACATTTAATTTTAGTACAGAAGGAACGGAAAATGAATCAGTTTCACCCCTTTCAGAAGTGCAATGTGTTCATAAATAAGTGCGGCTAAAAACATTAATGTTTCTTAACATTTTCGGCTCGTGATTGGTCACACCGTATTCAATTGAGCCTACATTGCTATTGATTCAAATGACACCCGGGAAAAATGTCATCCACGTATCACGGATGGTACATGTGTATCTTTGTCTAATAATAGTGTTGTGCCTTACGGCATTTACTTGTTTCCTGAATGATTGTGTTTTTGTTTAAATAGTATTTTTTAATGCCACGCCATCTAATGGCAAAAGTTTGAAAACTACTGCAAAATGGTACAATTAAAATTTGTTAAGAAACCACGCTTATTCGTTAATTACCTATCAATTAGTTTTAACACAATTAATGAAATTTAATAAAATCCTTCATTATACAATTTCTTTTGAGATTTTTTATTTTTAGGACCATTTTTGTACAATAACTTCTTTATTCGAAAAAAGGGTAATATGCATTTAAAACAATTTATTTGTCATAACGAATAAAAAACTGAACAGTGAATCTAGAAATACAAAACCAGACATTTTTTTAATTTACAAAACAATTATTATGTTTAATATTAATATGCGATCGTGAAATACTTTGTAGTGATATTTTTACACAATTTACATTTTTTTTCGATCGATAAATTGCACTTTTTCCGACCAACAACAACCGTCTAAGATCGTTTAGAACAAACAACACACAACAAATAAACAGCATATCGCCGAATATATAAAAATATATATTATTATTATTACGAAAACACCCATGTGGACATTTAGGTTGACTGTACAATACTCGTAGTTCGCGCAAAGAGCGTCCCAAACGGGAACGCTCGTCTGTAGCCGGCACGAAACGGCCGGATTATTTTTTTAAAATCATTATATTATTTATTTTTTGTCGATATTATTGCAATCTTTCAGTTATATAATACAAAAAGAAGCGTAATGCGATTCATTAACCATTTCGAATACCTAAACATGGCATTTTTTATTTTTCATAAAAAATGTTTCTCCCGTTCCAGCAATATATTAATGAAAAAGAATATCGGTTGCACGACACATCATTATACCGCTAAAACTGAAAAAAGTTTATTATCTTTGAAAACCTCATCCGTCGAAATTGATTTGAATTTAGAATTCGAATTTTTGAATTGCAATTTATTTTGGTTTCTAAAACACACGTGCAGTTTATATGTGCAGGTCAGTGCAGCAATTCAATCCCTTGCCTGGCTAAATTAGTCCTTAATTAAATCATTTTTTTCATCAAATAATTTTCAATCATTTACCTTTATAGTACATATTTGAGTAAATCTATTTGAAGTTTTTAGAATGCGGTCATATAAATTTAAAGATAAACTGAGAGATGAAAAGATTTCCTATCTGTATTGTATATTGAATAGTTGGCGATGTAGATTTTCTTGACACTAATAAATCGTTGAATCTGGAGAAAATTTTTACCATACCTAAACCTGAACACGATCGTTGGCTCTCATTTCTAATAATAATTAGTAATATTTATAACTATACAAAGAAAAAACAAAATTCACTACGACCTTTTTTGCTAATGGTTTTTGTCACTTTTTACACAGTTTTCTATTCACATTCATTCACGTTAGTAGCGTGTTCCATCGCGTTGTGACGTCAGCAGTCCAAGGTCTTCCTGGCCATGGTTGATGATGTACCGCCCCCGCTTACCAGCGCCGCGGGGGCGGTTCGCAGGGTCAGTCGCCGTTCACTGTCACCGTCGTCCAATTCCATGGACTGCTGTAGTTCTTCTGACTGTGAACAAGAAAAGAAAATACATTAGAAATTGTTTATTGACTACCGTTAGAAGGATGGTAAAATAAAGTTACACAAGTAAGATATTAATTGACACATTGGACGAATTGTACACAAATCGCATTCTCAAGTAAACAAAACGATTTGATGCATTCAACCGTCGACACAGCCCTAGACAACAAAGAAATTTTACTCGGAAAAATACACCTGGAATAAGTTTAACACCGTCCGTAGCGCAGTAGTCAACGTTGTTGGCATCGTGACGGATCTCACGGGTTCAAATCGTACCAGTACGAACAACATTATAATAACGTGGTGTAGCGACAGCTATTAGTTAGCTTCTAGTCCTGTCCTAACCAATGTAAGACAAGAGGTTAGCTGCGCGGAAATTTCAAAGGCAGCGCAGACCGATCAAATATCAATTGAATAACCGTCTTATAGTGCGCGCCAACCCGGAATAAGTGCGCCGAGGCTTTCAAACTGCTGCGCGGCCGCGCGCGCGCGCAACTTAGAGGGAACGTTGGTCCTAACACTATCCTTTCTACCCCTACTTTTTCGAAAAAAATGCGGTCGAGCAATAGAGAAACAATCAGTTCTCGTATGAAAACAATTTCTGTTGAGATACCTCCATTAGGAAGCTATATGTTTTACATTTGAAGCGGACATGAATTAAAAAAAAAATGTATTTTCGTTCTCCGGTAATTAGCCATTTTCTATATTTAACTTATTAACGAAGATCTGCATATCTCTAACATAATTGGAATTAGAACGTAGGACTATCGAACATTTCCGCACATCCCATCCTTGTATCATTAATTTATCTGAAGAAGGAAGTTGAGCGAAGATAATTCATTGTACTGTACTGTGAAGTACTGGAATGGCTTAACCGCTTAATTCACAAATTACCGATCTTTAAGCGATATCAGCGGTCTATCAAGACTGCGAAAAGAGCCGATGTATCGACGAAATCTTTAATGCACACCCTCTATCTCTTTATAACACGGTCTTATAAAAATAGCGAATGGATATGTTTACACGAATCATTTTGCTAACACGATTTCCAGAAACCGACAATCTCAATATTTACAATTTCACGCTTTTTTTTCAATCCCAGTGGCATTGGCATAATTTTATGTCAGTGTCACGAAGGCAGTGCAGTCTATGGATACTAGTATGGAATAGCATTTTCTCACTCATAATACCGACCTAGAACGAGCTTTAAAAGCGAGACCTGCTATTGAATGTATCACTTTATTTAAAAAATTAGGAAAGTTTAATTTTATAGGGATTGCAATGTCGGTATTATTGAAACCGGGATTCCGGTATTCATGATGTTTTTTCAATACCTAAATAATGGGTAAGAAAATACATAGGTAAATATATTTCGTTATTGGAAATCAACTAAAATCGAGTTTTGAATGAATCGTATTACAATAGGGTAAAAATATCAAAGTATTTCAGTTCTACAGTTGTTATATGTTATACGTTGATAGCTATTTCGGTTTTCGCCGTCGTCAGAACTAGTTCTGATAATTCTGACAATGGCGAAAGCCGAAATAGCTATCAACGTATAACATATAAAAACTGTAGAACTGAAATACTTTGATATTTTTACCCTATTAAAATGAAGTTCTAACAAGTAAATGCCAACTCAATAAATGAATCGTATTATTTCAATAAAATTGTTTACGATGAATTGAAACATTTTATATCTGCTAAGAGTTTTATCAATATTGATAGGTTTCAGAAATGATGAATCTTTTAATATTGTATTATCTGTGTACAAAATCCGTTAGTTATTTATGAAAAGCATTTCTAAAATAATCGGTTTATGATATATTTTTTTGAGACTTTTATATGAAATATTGAAATACCGATTATGAACTACTCGCCCGGTATTGCGATCCTAAAAGGTTGTATTTTTTTTTTTTACTTCATTTAATCGTTTTTTTTGCAATACCGGTGCTTTAAATGAAATACCGGTATTGCAATCCGTAGTTAACTCAGGCCACTCAGATTCTCGACTTTTCCAGTATTTGCGAGCGTATGCAACAGTTTGTTACTCCAATATAACCAACAAAAAAACGGATAATACAAACGACAACCTTGTCTACTATCCGGAATATTAGAATATGAAAAAATAAATAAACAACGTCATTGTGATTTATCGACACCACTCCATCGTGATTAAGTATTTGATGCTCAATTATGTTTGGGTTAGGATGTCCATTTTAGGCTAATCATCTGAATCGTTTTGATTTTTTCCGAACAATAGTTCCATGACCCTGATTTATGACTCTAATGACCTCTTTTAATAGATGAGGTCGCAGTTACATTGGATTTAACAATAATTTTACATAATATGCCAGTATATCGAGGTGGGTGTAACAAGAATGTATTAACTAACAGAAATACAAAAAATGTGATACCTTGGCGCGAGAAGATGTGAATACAGTGGCGTCACGAAAGATAAACGTGTATACATTTTTTTGGTATGTCTCATGTGTACTCTCTTCAATTTTGATGAATCAACTAACTCACTTTTGTTCATACATATAAGTCCATTCAACTGCGGGACCACAGATTACAATCCCTGAATGAAAACATTCGTAAAATGATTTTTCCAACCCAAAATGGATTAATACGCATAAACACCAGCCCACATACCAATACTGACGCAGGTAAGTGACTATTTACGAAGGAAGAGGTTGAGTGAGAAATTTATTTTGATAACTTTGTTTTCATCTGATTATTATATTACGAATCGTGACACGTGTTTTGCATCTTTGAGAAGCAAACTTTACTTTAGACCAGAGGTGGGGACCTTTTCATTTCTAAAGGCCACATTCATTTATCTGATTCAACATAAAGCCGCAGTGAAGAAAAGTTGACATTTTTTTTGATCAAAGTAAAAATATAGTGCACAGTAAAATTGTGTATTTATTTAAAAAATATCCAGATTTATTTAAAAAAAAAAAAAGGAATTTGGCACAAGTCAAAAGGGCGCATCAGAGTAGGCCGCATACTCCCCACTAGAGAATCCAATCCCGAGCCAAAATGTCGATCCCGAGATTTCGGGACTACAATTTTATGATCCCGGGACTAGTCCCGAAATTGGACTTAAAAGCATAATTATATAATCCTCACATAATTATATAATATTCTAATTCAACCAATTTTCTCTTTTTGGTTGACTCGAAATCACTACTATCATCGGATTCAAATCCAGCAGCAGGTTTTTCTTCTGTATCATTATTTTGATTTTATTCAATTAATATATACTACGTATAACCACCATACAATTTGTTAGTAAAGGCTGGGATTTCACGGACCGCTCATAAGTTGCTGATTTTCTACAGCACTGCTTGGAACTAAAGACTGCTTTGAACATACGCGAGTGTGTTTTTTCTGACCGCGTAAATCGAGGGATGAGTGTACATATTTAGAACAATAGAAACACCACTCAAGTTATCTACACTGGATTTGCCAGATAATAATAAATAGAACAACGCATAAAACGTAAAGCAAAGCCGAAATGGCATTAAAATAAATAAAAAACCAATCAACATTGCAATATGAGAAAGAAACAAGAACCATTTCATACTGATAACAAAACTTCTTATCGTCAAAAGTGTCCACTTACAGTAATCTATAGTATGCTTTAGAACAGTGATGCACAACCTTAACCTTCTAGCGGGCCGCATAAAACAAATTATCGTGGGTTCGGGCCGCAAAGAAAACATTGATTTAAAGTACGCTCATATGTACGTTCCATGTAAAACAGCCTTACAAAAAAACCGTGTAAAAAAGATCAAGTGAATGATAAGTTCCATTACAATATTTTGACCGTGTTATTTCGAAAACGTGAACATAAATAAACCACGTAAAAAAAAGATTATGAGTATTTACTTATTAAAAATCATTTCATTGTCAAATATTTATGTTTCATTTATATGTAATTCAAAAGTTAATGCGATCTTGGTATTTGTTAATTTTTAACTTTTTTTAAATTTGACATACTATTTGTAAGCCAGTTTCTATGAACCGATTTATTCTCCTTCATTGAAGATAAAGCTTGCTTACATTTATTATATAAATGTTTTATGTGAAAAAATATGTTAGAGAAAAAGATTTAAGGGCCGCCGCAAAATTAAAAAAGGGCCGCGGTCTGTGCATCACTGCTTTAGAATTAATTATTTTTGGGATTCATTAAAACGTAATTTATTACCATAAGTGACTTCTAGTATTTCATTTTAACTTTCGTCTGCAGAGTTTATTTTCGAATATGTTATCTTAATTGTGCTTTGTGAAAAAATTAACAATGGAACATTGTTTGTTATATATAAGAATTCGACAATCAATTGGGTGCGTTTTATTTTACAAAGCCAAGACGATTCTATTTTATAAGAAAATCAATCCCGAAAGTTTCGGAATCATGTCTTCTAATCCCGGGTTTGAAATGTATCGAAAACTGTACGGAATCCCGGTATTGGATTCCCTACTCCCCACCACTGGCTTAGATATTACACGGAACGAAAATCTCCATTGGCTTACATTTCTTCCAGTTTTTATTTATTAAAACAGGTTTTAATATATGTACCTACCACGGAATTGATCTTGTTTTAAGATGGTTTCCTGTGCAATGATTAGAATTTTTCGTTTTGTATTTAAGAATATTTTTTTATTTTTAATTAATATGTGGGATTGATATATTGCGAGCTTATAAAAAATATGGCACATGTATTCCGTACAATTAATTAAACTTACCAGAGATAATCCACGATTTCTACTCGACGATTAATTGTATTATTCTGACACTGAGTCTATGGTCCATCCTTCAACTCTAAAAGTTGGCAGCCCTTCCATTACATAATCACGGATTAATCAATGCAAACAAACAACAATGATACATTAAAGCGGGAAACATCTGCTGCTAGGCCCTCATAGTGACGTATGTATCATATTTGGTTGTGTGTGACGCAAACAAGATGGCGGAACTCAAATGTCAAAATGTGGGCGGATGGAAAATGCGAGTAGTTCTTCGTCAGGATATTATCAAGGTGCCCGCGGGACGCAAAGTCATGTTAAAATTTATGTCACATGGTAGCAGGGATGTATGTATGTATGTTTAAGTAAGAGAAATGTAAATTTTAAGGTAGTGTTCACACGTTAAAGAACCAATTAATTTTATTATTAGTCATACTGCTGTGTGGTCGAATGGTCGACATCGTTGGCTTGTACACGGGTACGAATCCCAGAGCGAACAGTTTTTATAGATTGTTTCTTTAATCGATTACTCCTCGAAGTCATGGATCTATGTGATGTCTAGAATTCCCTCCTCTCACCAATGGTGTAATCTTGCCGCCCGGGGCGGTCCTTAAATTTACCGCCCCTAATATTTCCTCTAATTTTGTTTTTCAATCACTTATACTATTTTGTATCTATGAACTAAGAGTTTTTACAACAGGTAGCTTAATTTTTTATGTAGAAATATAATTTCTCCAAGAATTCTGCATTTATTTTTGAAAATGCCGCCCCAAAAATGTGCCGCACCCCCCTTGCTACGCCACTGCCTCCCACACATCATATCCTAAAAAATTGGGCGTAGTGACATGGTTAAAAATAACATGGTTGTTTGACTCAAAACACAATGTTATTATTTAAGATTTCGACTGAAGGTGCTTGGTGGAATTTCAATATTAAATTTGAATCATTCAAATTATGTACACTCCCACAGATTTTGTCACAAAATCCCAAATCCCAAATCCCAAAATCTGTGGGAGTGTACATAATTTGAATGATTCAAATTTAACAATGTTATTAGTTTTAAAATTGAAATTACTTTTGCACTATAATATGATTTTTAAGTTAACGTAACTATTATAAGTTGTGTGGTTAGACAACGAACAACCTTACGCGCCCATATATATTATACTTTAATGTATTCATAAGCAATATGAATCCATCTTTGAAAACATTAATGATATTTCGTTCTGTCTCTAACAACTCAGGTTTCACATTATCTTATCTTCAAGCATTCAAGAAACATAATATGAATAGGAAGTTTTGCTATAGTTTATCTTGGGTTAAGTTTTTTTTATATGTAAATATGCCATTATATATATCTGCTGTGACTATAATATAGACATCGGGATCAGTTCAGAAAAATCCCGGAATAGAATAAAAAGCGAACGGTATTGTGATCCCAACCCCTGGCTGTTAGGAAGTGACGGTGGTTTTGTATGATATTCAAGAAATATCAGATGTTATGTCATTTCGTATTTCGCATTTTGATGAATTATTGTTACTGAATCTGACAGCGTACTAATGTGACAAGGCTGGGAAAACTGTCAAATCATTTTTGAATGTTTAACATTTGAATCAAATTAAATTAGAGCCATTTCGGAGAGAATTTGATAAAACAACATCAGTGTATATACAGTGAAAAATTATTTTTCATTGAAATTGTTCTAAAGTTGAAAACACGTAACAGAAAAAAAGCCCACCAAACTGCCAGAAGATAGTAGAAGAGCTACATCGTTTTCCTACTATTTGAAAATAGGTGAGAAAAAATTCCAACATGTTTACTGCAACATTTTGTATTAGAGAGTGGACAGTCCGTAACTGGATTTTTTTTATTATTACAATTATGTATAATTTTTATATTATTATATGGACAGGTGCATTGAACTGATCGAAATACTTGGAATTGTTTCCTCCTATCACCATAAAAGAAGAAACAAAATTAAAATTGTTAACTCTTATCAATCATTCTTGTTAATAAAAAGATTATTTAATTAATATTGTGTCAACAGATTATTTTAAATATATGTACATATTAATTATTTTACTCCAAAGTGTCTTTCATTTTCATTGATTTCCCAATACATTTTTATTTATACAGTTTTAAAATTGAACAAACGTCGGTTACGTGTTGTCAACTTATGGCCATCGAAATACTTCATTTTCACACGAATTATTTGTTCTAAAACGATTCCTAGACATAAAAACACACAAGCGGATTTCCTAATAACATGACACTAATAACAAACAGAAGGTTTTATTAGACTATCCTTACACATTATACGTGTCCGACATTTGTAAATAGCCTTCAGATATCTAGATGGATGTAGGTAAATGGTGTGTTGAAACCTAACTTTAAAGAACCACACGTCAGTTAGAGCAGTGTTTCTCAACCCGTGCCCCCTTCTGAGTGTTTTAAATTGTCTGTGGCCCCTTTACAATTGTTTTGTCTTCTTTGAAAGGTTTTTTTATGAATTTATGAATTTTGCTCTTCCCAGGAATTTGCGGATTTCCCGAAATCACCAGCATGGGACCCTTTTTTTAGCTCTTCCAATGACTTTAAATTCTGAATCCCAGGAATTTGCGGATTTTCCCAGAAAACCAGCGTGGGATCTTTTTTATTTAAGCTTTTCCGAGGATTTCGAATTTGCACGTGGCCCCCCTTAACTGTGCCGTGGCTCCCCAAATCTAAAAAAAATCTCTGTGACCCCCATGGAACATGCTGTGGCCCTGGCTTAGAGAGTACATAGCTCTTATCTTTCTATATATGTACATATTGGACACGAACGATTATGTTTTATTCTCAATTCTATAAAATGTTGTTAAATATTCTGTAAAAATATTGAATTTAGATTAACTATTGGCAAAATGTTTTTTTAATGTATTCAAAACAATCGATTAATATAAATAACTAATTTCAAGCACGTTTTTTATGAAATACGTTTCACGCTCCTTTGATTAGGAGTTATTTTATGTTCCACTCTTTGTCGACGATATTCGTTTTCCTTGGTTGCATTAAACATGAAGCTTTAAATTATATTTATAAATTTCATGTCAATAAAATATGAAATAGATTTGATAATTAATAATGGACGTTGACAATCTGACATGGATATGTTAAAAATAAATACTTTGAACCAAAGACAACCTGTCAATTCGAATAAAACACAATGACGGAGAAAAGGCCGAGTCGAAAATAAATCAGATATGTGATGGCGGCGGAGATAATTTATTTGACGATATCGCGAGTGCATTATAAATAGAGAAGTAGGCCATTCTGTCTCGGGAACACTGCACCAGATTTATTTCTGTCTACTTTGCCCTACAAGCGGTCAGATGAATAATGACGTGCGAAGGTTTTCATTTCCTCAGAATAAGGTTAGAAAAAATATAAAAATGGTTGAGTAAACGGATTACAGTGAAATAAAACACGAAATATCTAAATTCTTTTTTTTAAATCCATGTCTTCTTCCATTGTGGAGCTCTTGCTCTCTTATGGAGGTTGCTCAACAGAAGTTTTTCTACGTGAACTGCTTATTACTCAGTTGCTTAACCTCTCACGGCTAAACTTACGGCTAAACTTACTGTCCTTTATAAGAAATATAAATTAAAACAGTGTTTAGCGTCTCAACATATTTGGTTTAATCGTGAATGTCTTCGTCGTAATATTGTGCCAAAATATGTTAATTTAAAAACCAAGTCAAATTCTCCTGCCGCGTTGAAAGCTCTGAAGGTTGCCCAGCTGACATGGATCAAAGCCGAAACGAAGAAATGGTACAGCGTCAGAGATTCGGTGAGTGTATACGTTTTTCATATTCATTCTTTACTTACTAGTAAACTTCATCCCATAGAATTTGATAATTTAGATTTTAAAATTAGATTTGATATTAAAATTTTAGTTGATAAAACATTTTTAAATCAAAAACAAAAATTAAATCATCTGTCGTTTGTCAATAAATCTAAAGAGGTTGATAGTGTGGTGGTTGAAAAATCAAAAATTACTTTTGCTGAACGTATCGTGAACACGTCTTCTATTCAATTTGATTCAAATGAAATAAATTTACTAAATAAAGGTTTAAAGTATTGCCCTAACACTAAATTAACGTCGGATAATTTAGAAAATCTTGCTATTGACGTTGAAGTCGCTATAAAATCGGATATGGCCACTAAGTATCTTTGCTCTACTATTTTGAAGAAAGAAACAACAACTAACTTAAATAATAATTTATTTGAAATGCGTGCTTTAAAATCGATTAAAGATAAAATAAAAAACAATAATTTGGTTATCTCTAAGGCCGATAAAGGAAACACAACGGTTATCATTGATAGATGTGATTATGTGAAAAAAATGGATGATGTATTGTCGGGACCTTCGTTCGTTATCCTTAAACGGGATCCCACTACATCAAGTTCAGAAACGGTAAAGACAGTTATCAACGATGCTAATGCATGTTTTCCTACAGAACGTATGAAAAGAGCTTATAAACAAATGAACCCACAGTGCCCTAAACTTTATGGACTACCTAAAATCCATAAAATTAATACCCCTTTAAGACCGGTAGTCTCTTTCAAATCAGCCCCTTCTTATAAATTGGCAAAAATAGCGAACCAACTTTTTAGATATAAATTAGATTTCAGTCCTAAATTTAGTATTAAAAACTCAATTGAATTAGTAGAAAAAATTAAGGATATTAAAGTGCCAGTAAATTCAAAACTTGTTTCTTTCGACATAGTTAGTCTATTTACGAGCGTCCCGATACCGGATTTAAAAATAGCATTTTTAGATTTCATAGATAGCAAAAATCTAAATCCTTTACTAACTAGAGATATTAAATCTATAGTGAACTGTTGTATCGATCAAAACTTTTTTAAATTTAACGATAAAATCTATCAACAGTTGAATGGACTAGCAATGGGAAGTCCGCTGTCTCCCATTTTAGCTGATTTTTTCATGGATTTTTTAGAATCTAAAATTTGCAATTTAGATCTTTTTAATAATGTCATCTACTGGTACAGGTACGTAGATGATATTTTAGTTCTTTGGGGGGGCACGGAGAGACAACTCTCCCAGTTTTTAAATAATATCAATAACGTTAATCAATATATCCAATTCACCATGGAGTTGGGTGTAAATAAAATCAACTTTTTAGATTTAACTATTGAAATAGTAAAAAATCGTCATACTTTCAAAATTTTTAGAAAAACGACTTACAGCGACAATATTATTAGTAGTTCTTCTAGACATCATATTTCGCATAAATTAGCTACCTTCCATTGTTTTATTCATCGACTTCTAATGATTCCGATGACTAAAGCAAATTTTGATTTAGAATTAGAAACCATTAAACAAATAGCAGTTAACAATGGTTATGCTACGGATATAGTAGATCGTCTTTTATTTAATAAAACTAAAAAACTTGCTCTTTTAAATGTTAGCTCTGGCCTGGTGTTGGATAAACCTGTTGTTATAAAACAGTGGGTTAAATTAAATTACTTGGGTAGAGTTACAGAAAAAATCGCTAGGAAAATTGATAGAAATAAATTTAATGTAACCTTTTATAACACACTCAACTTGAGTCGTGTTTTAGTTAATTCTAAAGATAAGTTAAACTTTTTGAACCAAAGCGGTATATATTTACTCAACTGCGATTCCTGTAAAGCCAAATATATTGGTCAAACAGGTAGATCGTTTAATATTAGAATCAAAGAGCATTTGAGTTGTGCTAAGAAAGGGGATGAACAGTCTTCATTTGGAAACCATCTGTTTCAAAATAATCACACTTTCGATATTAGTAGAAATTTTAAAGTTCTACATTTAAATAACAAGTCTGTCAAACTAGACAAACAGGAAATCCTAGAAATCAATAGATTCAAATTTTTACCTGATTCAGATCTTTTGAACGATCAATTAATATTTGCTAGTTCCCCGTTACTTTATCCATTGCATTAGCCCTTGTTAACTATTCTTTTATATAATTTAAAATATATATGGGTATGTATATGTATATATATATATATATATATATGTATATGTATATGTATGTATGTGTATGTAAATGTATATGTATGTATATGTATATATATATATATCTTTGTTAGAATTGATATGGTCTTTGAAAAATTTCTTTTTCAGAATCTTCCTGGCTGTCGATTTTGTTTAAGTATGTACACTTACCAACTACTTGGAAGAGGGGAAATTTTCTTAACTATCATTAAGCCTATTCACTATATTATTGTCATTATTAATGTCATTATTTTTATTGTATCACTTTGTCAAAGAATTCCCAAATTTTAATTATGTTTGTAATTACTTTCAATTCCCATTCTAAATTTATTAATCTGAGATGACTTTTTAATTATATGTTAGATGTGTTAAACATTTTAATTTTGTGCTATTTTAGAATCACTTTTAATGTAATTGGTATTTTCTTTTCAATGCCAATTGTTGTTTATAACTGTTCATTTTTGTATAAATAGCACTGTTAAATTATATTTCTTATCAGTTGACGATGCTCGTAATGAGCGAAACCGGTCCTGACATATTAAATAAAGTGGAATGAAGTACAAAGGATTATTGTGTTTTTATTAATATAACCTCTCTTTTACAAGATAGTGGAGATAGAAGGATTTGGCTAAGACAAATCAAGTGGTTGACTAATTGCTCTCGCTACGCCTCCCTTTAATTTCAGGATCGGAAGATTATGAAAAGAATTTTTAAGACATTCATCACGGAAGTCAACAACGTTGACCACTATGGAATAAAGAGGTCAATAATCAACTTCACTAGGCTGAAGCTTGGACCACAAATGTTCCTAGTTCGTGTTTTTTGATTAATAAATAAGATCAAATAAAAATGATTTTCTATGAGTACTATTAGTTACTTTATTTGGTTTACGTTATTTTGGATTTTTGTTCCAAATAGCCGGATGTTACAAGCAATCTTTTTTCTACGACGTGAGGTTACCTATAGGGCATCCAATGCCGGGATCCCGTTCAATTTTCTGATCCTGAAATCCAGGGATTTCGAGATTGAGAAATTTTGAGCAAATCTCGAAAAATGATAGGATTATGGAATTGGAAGAGCTAAAAAAAAACTAGTTTTGGAGATAATCTGGCGGAATAATATAGCGAATTCAGGATTTCAAATTCATCGGTGAGCTAAATAAAAACGAAAACATCAATGTTTTTTTGTGTTTTGCTTTGCATATTTTAAATTATTATCGTTTCATAATTTATACTAATACCTGCATTACAATTACACATTAAAAATAGGAGAATTTATTTTATTCATTTTACATACAATAAAATCAAGCACAAATTCAGATAAAATAAGCAGAATGGAACAAATAATCAGTAACTAGTAAAGTTATTAACTTTTTTTTATAAAGTGAATTAAAATTGTTTGATTTTTAAAGTCGTTCCTTAAAACTTATCCATATAATTATACACTATATACTTAATCTAAATTAATTTATTGTTCTGATAAAAAGTAAAATTACTTAGTAAGGTTATTCTTTATTTTATTATTTTTTAATGTATTATTTAAATGGTTGTATTGGAGTGTGGCACCAACCCGGGACGTGTGCGGGTAATGAACTGCATTGTAGAAAGACTCAAACTCATTGCAAAATATGAATTGTGACATAACAGGTTACATATAAAACGAAATACCCTTTACGATTATAATATAATTACTCATCTCGAACCCTCTATGCTCTCTATGCCACTGTTTCTAATTTAAAATCCGCTCACTAAAATATTTTCATCACACTTCAGCAAGTCAACCATCGGAATGACAACTGTCTGAAGAGTTCTCGATTATTCTGGAACACCAAATCAATTGATAATTAATTTACCTCTATCTGAGCACTGAAAATAGACGGAGGACAGAAAAAAAGAATGCTGCATTGAAAAATCAACTGTTATTTATTTAGAGAATATTGAATTAGCGTAACCAACGATCGGAAAACTATAATTTAAAAACAAATAATAACAGTAAAATAAGCAGAAATAAATAGTTGATGACTTCATTATTACTGTATAACACAAAACATTGCTAGATAAAATAACTAATTATCATAAACGAGTAGTAAAACTCGGTGGCGAATTTAAAATAGGGATGCACAGTTCGTGGGTCGCATCCGGCCATTATGATTTTTTTTGATGGCACAGAAAACTCTTAACAATTCTCAAATGTTAATTTTGTGGAATCATCTTCAAATTTTAAAAAATATCGCATTGCCTTTTGGATTAAGTATTATATATTATTAATACATGTGTGAATACTTTATACTAAAAATATATGTATTTTAAATGACTACTTTAAGGGCCCGGGTTTCGCCTTTAAGCATCTTCAGGCGTTCAAGTGCACGGATGAACTTGAACTGACTTACTGATTACTTTGAATTTCATTTCCCTTGCATTCCGAGCTCATCATCATTTTATTATGCGGCTCAATAGAGGCAATATGTTGTGCAGGACTGTTTAAAACTGAATCCAAATTGTTTATATATTTTTTTCATTTATTTACATTAAAATCCTTCCGTGTACGCTATCGTCAATATGTTGATAACTCGAAATAATATACTTGCAATAAAATGCGCTACCGATTATATTATATTCATCATTCAATTAATTGAATATATTTAAGCATCAAACACTTTTCCAGCATTTAAAGGTGAATACATATTTGAATAAGTCTAGATTTTATAGAAAGCACAGAATAAAATAAAGGAATTATTGTATCTTTATCAACATATTCACGCCATGCGTATATTCCGGTCCTGATCATATTAAATAAATGTGGAAGTAGTACAAAAGAGTGCTTTATTATTTGAAAAAAAACATGACTATTATGGTGTTCCACTGTCAAGGAAAAAACGAATTTACGCATTATGTTCTTGGTCCGATACAGAGCTGCACGGTATCGAGATCTTAAAAATGTGTTTTGCTCAGTCATTTAGTTGAAGTAATATTAAGTATTCGTATACTGATAATAGGCCGTGGCGTTGATAATCTACTTTGCGTTGACTCTAAAGAGTAATCAGGATTTTTTGATTGGCCTTAAAAGTACACGAAAGTTTTCGTCGATAGGTCGACTCTGTGATTTTTTAGATCTAGCGTTTGTGCGTCTAAAGATCGACGTTGGGGGTAAAAGGGTTAACCGGGTATGTTGTGTTATCCAGAAATGGTGCATATTTCGATAATTTAGCAGTTAGCTTTCGGATGTCAAAAAATACGTATAAATATTTTTAACCAACACTAATGTAGAAATTGGGTTATATACGAATCGCGATCAATCGTATGTGTATATGTATTTAATTATTTTGGTTTTGAGTGCGCCATTTCAGTAATGGGAAAAGCAAATAAATTTCAGCGGCAGTTTCAAAAGCGTCGTTTCGCACTGCATCTGTCAGATGTGTTCAAAATGGCGGATGTGCATCAAAGGGAGAATTTCCCCGCCATTTTCGTGTCGTTGGGATAATGGACGTTGTCGTTTTATCGCTATTTCGTGGTGCGTCCATCAGACTGTAGGTAATGACAAGACTAGCGAATATTGACCGAATAGGGAGACAATTGATCGTGACTACAATATATACTCCCACAAAGCAGAAGAGCTCAACCATTTTACCTACCTAACTTCAAAAACCAAAATTGTTTACAAAGTGCAAAAAACTGTTGAGAGGCTTTTTTGATTGCAGTAGCTTTTGAGACTAAATATGTTTTGAAATAGGAAATTTATTTATTGTGTAGATATTGAAATAGAGTACAAGTTGGCATCAAATGTTGAAAAAAATAAAAAATGGTCTTTAGGTAGGTTTTGAAATTGTGATCCTCATATCTGTATCCCTAACAAAAAAAGCGCAGGTTTACACTAATCCACTGTCAATCTTTCAAGCCGGGGAGCTTGTATTAAAGATTTAGCGTGATAATTAAAACATATTTAAAAATTAAAAAACACAGTCCTCTCAAAAACGCACTTTCACATATTAAGAACGAGATCCCCCATATAGTACGATTCCTACCTCATATGGCACGATTAAATTCCTATAATTAGTAGGTTTTATTTTAATAAATAAATATTAAAACCTAAATATTTTATCAATCACTCCAATTGATGAAAGTACATATTACTATTCTATTAAATTAATATCGACACGAAATATGCACTAACATTAAGCAATAATAGCAAAAAAATAGAGAAATCAAAATTTCGATTAAGTTTTCTATGCCACGGTTTCTTATAGCAGTGCTTCCCAATCTGGTGGACGCATAACACGGTTTTTTCTCTTGAAAAAAAAAAACGAGTTACGGAGACAATTCGGGGGAAAAGTATAGCAAATCGAGAATTTCGAATTCGTCGGTGAGCTAAAAAAAAGTTACGGAGACAATTAAGAAGGGCCGCGGATTATTTTTTTTAGATTTAGGGGGCCGTGGAACGAAAAAGGTTGGGAAGCACTGTCTTATGGTACCTTTCCCAAAAACAGTTTTTTTAATTTCTGTTCACAGTACAAATGGAGCATTTCAACAGAATTTGATTACTATTAAATTAATTACTCAGTCTCCTTTTAAGGAGAGGATTACATCGATCTTTCAATACAATGATGCATTCTCCATTGTGTGGTAGTTACGCCAGTGCTAATAACAAGCCCTTATGTTCACATTGTCTCGATTGGCTGTAAATAAAATACAAAAACAACCAACAGTGGCTGACAAAAACACAACGATCTTATCCTATGTATACTTATTTAAACCGCTGATGTACTCTTCTTAAACTGAATAAAATATATAAATTATCCGAGATTTGTCTGATATATTTATTGCAATGTTAAATAATTTAATAAAAATAATTAAAGATTTTTAGTATTTTTTTCCAACTTAAAATGTATTTGATCAGGATCGGTTTCGCTCCTCGCAAGCATTGGTTGATAATGCTCGCGAGGAGCGAAACCGGTACTGATCAAATACATTTTAAGTGGAAAAAGTACTAAAAATCTTTTATTATTTTTATAATGCCATTCCACCAAGTGACACCTTAAAAGGTTAAATAATTTAGATTATTGGTTTTATTATGAAAAGAGTCGGCTATTTATCGGTACAATCGCTTTCTATAAAGAATAGACCCCCACGATTTAAGCTATCTGCATATTATAAATAATTTAAATTTTATTAAAATATCATTCTTTTCCTAATAAATATTGTCTAATACCAGAAGAGTTTTAAAAATTACAGATATAATGGAGGGGTAAGAATAATATATCATATTAAGCATTCTTCCCTCCACGGAAGTGAAATCAATATAATGAAATAACTTTCCTGGAAAATATGAAAAAAAAATGAGAAGCAAACAAAAATATAAATGACAAGTGACAACTCAGTGAAAGAAAGCTATAATATTGTATTTTACAGTGGCTTTCAAACTTTTATAGACAAGTAATATGGCAGACGCGTTGTACGTCCAAACTAATGGGGGCATAGATAATATCGTTATCCTTTATTGACAAGTCCGTAGCGCAATGGTTAACGTCGTTGGCTTCCGTGTCGGATCTTTCAGGATCGAGTCACAGTACGAAAACCATTTTTCAATCTATTTATGTTAGAAGTCATGGATGTTTGTGATGTCTGAAAATTCCCTCTCACTCTTCCAATCCTAAAATAATGGGGCGTACAAGAGCGATTAACTCACCACTAGACCTGTCCTAACTATCATTTCAATCAATAAAAAAATAAAGGTTTGAGAAACTGACAGTTCAGCAAGCAGTTCAGGGGTGGGCTGGAGGGGGTTCGTTGGGGCTCGCGCTAGCCTCTTGTTAAATATTTCTCAAGCCGGCGAGCCCCCTGTTAAATTAAGAAAACACTATTCTCAAATTTTCGCGTTACATAATCTATAAATATGCAATATATTTTATTTAAAAATGGGTACATTTGGGATATCTGATGTACATTTTTCAGCTAGTGATATTGATTAAATTACGATATATTGCGTACTCTTACACAATATATGCGTATATCATAACATTCGATAGCTTTATTAGTTATTGCGTATAATTAGACGAGTGATAAAAAAATTCACACCTTCCCCAAATATCACGAATAGCTTAAAGATTTAACGAGCCCCTTGTTACCGTATTGGGAGCCCACCGGTGAAACAGTTCTCGTAGAAAAAAATCTGTTGAGATACCTCCATTATGAGCCCATAATATGCTCCATATTGGTAGCAAATATGAAAAAAAAATCATAATAGAAGTTGTTTGGTATAAAAATGATGTTGATTAATTGCTCGAGTATTTTTTGGATAAAATTAATAAAAAGTATCCGTTGTGGGATTTAAGTTTGTGACCACTGATATTGAATAGGTACGACGAACGCCCAATAGGATCAGACTATTGACGCCAGTATCTCCAGAATGTACTATTAATGGCAATTGACTATTTGGTTACATAGGCAAAACATAAAATCTAATATATTATGTATTTAAAATCTACCAAAGTAAAATTCGTGTTTTGACGTTGTTCTCTATATTTTTTAAGGCTGGTAATTGGTTAAGAGTGCAGAACCCCTTTAGCGCGACTAAGGCGGTTTGTTTAACATTCACTGGAGTAGGACATGTCTATTTGTGGAATCTTTACAAAAAACATTGCTTATTGAGACAGCAGCTGTCGGAAAGAAAGTTTTTGACACGTGTCATATCACCATGACTACAAAGACGACAACACAAGCCGATACACGGTATTTGGAAAAAATGTGTACATATCATAATTAATTAATAACATAGTTGTACTAAAAGCTTTTCAAAGATAATCTGTCAATTAATTCTTGCCTATCAGCTTATTTGTTTGTCACTTTGAGTATGACAAGATTAATATTGTAACGCTGTGGGTTATATTTTAATGAATTAAATTTCTATTTTGCAGAATGATATATTTTGGTTCCGCAGTAACACAAAAGATATTTCTTAAATTATAACGATGGGATTAAGTTTAAGGGAAGATCCAATGGAGCAGAAAACAACTAAAAAAATATTAATTTACTCTGCTATTGCAGCCTTATTGGACACCTTATATTTCATGGTGTCGGGTCCTATGACGCTGCGGTTAGCTTTGTGGGCTTCAGTGCCAGACCTCACGGGTTCGAGTCCCAGTACGAACAGCATTTTTTCGATCGTTTTATAGATTTCTGTTCGAAGGCATGGGTGTTTGTGATGACCGTCCCACTATTTTCGATCCTTTAACAGGGCGTAGCGACAGTCCTGTCCTAGTCTTACCCTTCCATCCCTACTACTCTCTTTGAAAAAGAGAGGTTGAGCGACTGAGTATCTAACAGTTCTCGTAGAAAAACTTCTATTGAGATACCCCGATTAGGAGGCCATATGCTACACATTGGGAGAGGACATGGATAAAAAAATCCGTAGTAACAGTATTTAAACGGTTTCCAGTATTGATCCAGAAACGAAATAATCAATAATTTTCTGTTTTCAGTATTCCAGTATAGAAAATTTCAAATTTATTTTTTAACCAATTTGTATCCACAACAATGGCTGTCTGTGATGTTTTCATAGAAACCCAGCGAAACCCATCCTAAAACATCGAGACGTAATGAGTTACTTTATATCATTACCGTCTCCGAGTAGTTAATTACGACTGAATAACATCAATCAGTTTCTGTACAATAACTTTCGATAATATTGATGATAAAATATTAACGATTAAAGACTAACGACCCGGGTTTCGCTTTTCGGCATCTTCGGGCGTCCAAGTGCACGGATGAACTTGAACTGACGACTATAGAGTTCAGTCAATCTTGCTGTACTAGCAATATTGATATAATTTGATAAGATTTCGACTGAAGGTGCTTGGTGAAATTTCAATAATAATTTTGAATCGTTCAAATTATGCACATTCACATTTTTTGTCACTTACGACCCAAAACTTGTGTAAATGTACATATTTTTTAAACCATGTCCGTTCCCAATGTGGAGCATATGGCCTCCTAGTGGAGGTATCTAAACAGAAGTTTTTTCTACGAGAACTGTTTGTTACTCAGTCGCTCAAGTTCACTTTTTTCAAAGTGAGTAGTGGGAAAAGAAGGATAAGGCTAGAACAGGACTAGTGGTTGACTAATCGCTATTGCTAGACCCAGTTATTAAAGGACCAGAAGAATGGGAGGAAAGGAAATAATGTAAATTGACATCACAAACACCCAGTCTTCGATCACAACTTTAAATTGAATAATTCTCAAATTAGTGATACCGGGATACGAACTCAGAACTGCGTGATCGGTAGAGCAAGCTTTAACCAACTGAGCCACAGCAGGCGTAAATATTAGTGATAAGACATTTGGCTATATATTTGATAAATCTGTTGCAGTAATTTTGTCATAATTTTTTTGTTTTAATGATATTTTTTATCACGTTAAATTATGATCATACAATGTGCCCCTCACAAAACGACATAGATACAAACTAGAATTGTTGAAACAGGTTGAAAATGCGTAGGTGTCAATACCTGGCCTACACAGAGAGAGTACAATGCGATAAAGAGACAATGCTTTCAAAGTTTGCTTTATGTTCATAAGGACACCGGTTTTTCCAGTTCTAAAGACACGCTTACGAAAAGAATATTATCCAAATACAGAGGCAACTGAAACGTGACACTTTGTTTTTTGTCACTCGCTACATTTGACTAAAAACGATAATTAATTTCATAAAAGATTTATAGAAATATTTGAAATTACAGGTAATTTACAATGCGACCGATAATTATTAGTATCTAATTTTATTGCTTCATTTAGAAATCCGCTCGCAATGTCGAGTGTTTTTACAAAACTTTTCTTTTGAATGTCTGTCTGTCAATATTTTTTGGTGGATAAGTGAAAATTCATTTATCAATTGTTTTGTACACCTTCTCGTAAATCACACAATTGAAAATTGTGAATAATTTATTTACTTTAGTAATAAACCATTTTACATCACTGTTAAAAATTTCCGGTCAATCAGTCATCACTTTAAATTTATTAATCTTTGATGTCTTTATAATTATTTGTTAGAGGTGTTAAACATTTAAATTTTGTGTAATTATAGAATCACTTATACTGTAATTTGTAAATTATTTTCAGTGTCAATTGTTGTTTTTTTCTTTTTCAATTCAATTTATTTTTGTGTAAATAGCACTGTTTATATATATTTCTTATCAGTTGACAATGCTCGCAATGAGCGAAACCGGTCCTGATCTTTTAAATAAAGTGGAATAAAGGAATATTGTGTTTTGGTTAATATAATGCCTTTTCACCAAGTAGTGACAGTGAACACCTTAAAAGTGATAAATATTAATACGTAAATCGATCTGTTCTATGTTTGATAGATTCGGCAGTAACTTTGTAGAAGTTCATTTTTAATAATAAAAAAAATGATAACTTATTGTGTTACAAACAGTAAAAGAAATAAATAAAATCATCAATAGAAGTTTATTTACTATTTTCATGCATTACCCTTTAAACGTATATTCATCACAACTCGTAACTTGAGAAGAGCAAGGTGCTATGTGTGGCGGTAGAGAACTTTAATTTTGACAGTAATTCATTGTTACTTTAGCTTCGTCAAAAAACGACACTTGGAACTAAGGCATCCGATCTCGGATCCTCATTGCAATCCCGGGATTCACATTTTTCAGTCCCGAGATCCAACGATAAAAAAGTCGTCAATTTACTAACTGGAGTACAGTGTGGGAAATTATTATATCATTAAATATTTAAGTAATTCGAGAGGTCATAAGATTTTCAATTTGTTTTTCACGCGTTATAATAAATCCCGAAATCCCGGGGTTATGGGATCGCCAAATTGATCGGAATCCCTGATCCTGGTTTTGGAAGTCCTTCTTGGAACTTTACAGTTATTCAGTCAAGAACAATAATTTTAAGGCATATTGATTGAATTTTCATTCACTATACACATTCACAACTACGAAGTAAATATTATTCTTAAACTTTACTAAATGTACAAAATAATTATTATGTAATGGATAAATGGAACATTTGCTGTAGCTTCAAATCAATTCTGGCAACATGAGGTAAGTTACCATACTTATGAATCATTTTAAACTAGGTCATCGTAAAGGTAGTCGTTCTCAAGTGTAATACAATTAGTACACTGCTAAAAAGTGGTACAGCTACGATTCGAAAATTCACACACAGAACAATGCACAACATCCAATAAATAAAATTAGCCTTAAATGTCATTAATCATTATAACTGAACTTCTTCTGTGAGTTAAATTATAATGTTTAGATAATTGAATGTTTGTGGAATTATACTACATTGGTAAGGTAAGGTAAGGTAATGTGATACGGGTAACTTGGTAATAGTTTGTATTTCAACGTTTATTCAAAATGCCTGTTTTAAAAAGCTTTCAATAATTAACAATTTTTTTTATTTACCATATCCGCTCCCAATATGGAGCATATGGACTCCTAATGGAGTTTATCTCAACAGAAATGTTTCTACGAGAACTGCTTGTTACTCAGTTGCTCAACCTCTCTTTTTCCAAAGAGAGTAGGGATAGAAGGATAGGGCTAAGACAGGACTAGTGGTAAGCTAATCGCTCTCGATACGCCCCGTTCATAGGATAGGATGGGTGGGAGGGGAGAATTCAAAACATCACATACATCCATGCCTTTGAACAGAAATTCATAAATCGATTGAAAAATCAATTTTATAAAACTGTCAGTACCGGGATTTGAACCCGTGCCCTCCGTAGCCGAAGTCAACAACGTTGACCACTCGACCACACAGGCGGCAATGAATTAACCATAGAAGATTATATTCTTGAAAGGCTTTTTAAAATAGGTCTTTTAAATACACGTTAAAACACAACATTTTAATGAAAAAATCAAATGAGCGTAAGCAAAAAAATATTACTATTCTCTACTAGAAATTATTAAAAGTGCCACCTGTCAGTATGCGCTCAACAGGCTTGATGCAAATGATGCAGAATAAGAAATTTAATGTGTAGATATCGACTATGGAAAGGAAAAAGGATGTAACCCACACATAACACATTTTAAAGGAGACACGAAAAACGTTTTTTGATTATTTTAGGTCAAAGGCAAATTATGAAATAATATATACACAACCTTGAATTCAACATCCATATGATGTTTTTTTGCAAGGTGGTTCCTGGAACATTATACGCTGTGCAAAAAGAGAATTGGGATCTTTATGGATAATCGTAATAACGAGTAATGACAATACAATATCCAAGATACATCCATGAGTAAGTATCATGTATGGGTGCTATGACTTATGACCGGTTTTAATAAATAGCCCCTATCGAGGCCACAATTGCAACTGTAACAAATACATGCCCAGACACTCCTTAACCCGCACAATGCCAACACGATGGAACCATTATTATAGTATAGCTCTGCAATACTGAATCAACAGTTTAAGCGAGTATGAGAAATCGAACAATGCATGTTTGGACCAGGTATTGCAATACCGGTATTACGGAAACCGGTATCTCGTTATTCATGGTGTATTATCAAAACCGACATACCAGCTTTGAAAATACAAAAAATTTCAGTATTGAAAATTAGTCAAAATAGAATTTCGAATGTAGAGTGATGGACAATTGTACATATTTATATATATTTTTTGTAATTTGAGAGTTGTATCAATATTGATAGATTCCAAAACTGATGCACTTATTACTTTAAAAAGGGCGTTATTTATGAAACACACCCGTTGATAATTGTGGGGCTATAATGCATAACGTACTTTTTTCCTAAATAAGCGATATTAAGTTAGGTATGCAGATAAGGTAATTTAAGCATAAGGAATCGACTAATCCTATTAGTTTTAATATCATTTGTTTAAAACACTGTCGTTTTCAAAATGGAAATCATATTTTTATGCAAATGTTATTTTGTTTGTGTTATTCGTTATAGTATTTGACTCTACTGAAAAGTTCGAATTTTGGAAATAGTACGTTTTGCATTATAGCCCCACAATTTGCTACATTTTTTAATGACGGAAATACCGATTGTGATTAATTTATTAATTGCTTATTTATTGATTTGGCATTTACTTGGTAGAACTCCATTTTAATAGGGTAAAACTTGATATTTTTACCCTATTATTAATTGGCCGTATTGTTTGGTTTACATATTCGTCCGGTATTGCACTTCCTATGTAAGAAATTCTTAGTATACATGAGAAGTCTGCACGGGCTGAAATTTTACAAAATTACCCGGTCCGAACCCGGAAAACTCAGGCCTGACCAGGCCCGGGTCCAACTCTAATACCACACATGTTACCCGAACCCGACCCGAAGCCCAGATTTATACTTCTCAGCCCGAAAAAAACCCGTTTCTTTTACAAATATACAACAATTTACGATTCTCTATAGAATTGGTAATAATTAAAATCACCATGGCTGACTTATGACACGAAGTCTTAAATATTTTTTTGAAGAAATAAATTCCTTACCCGGGCCCGACCCGAGCCCGAATCTCAATTGCGCTTAGCCGCCCGAACCCAGCTGGGTGAGGGCCCGGGCTCGTGTAGACCTCTAGTGTACATATTAGAAGTAGACGACGTTATCAATATTCACAAGTGAAAAAGCATATAATGCAGAGGTCGAATAAGAGCGAGTGAAACTACATTCACGTAAGCACATCTTGATATAACCTGGGACTGGGCACTTGAACCCGTGAGATTCGTCATGGAAGTCAACGACGTTGACCATCCCACTACGAACCAGCTCTCTTATGTATGACTAAACAAAAAATGGTATATTATCATTACGACTAGCATACGAATAATATTTGTTTTCCGTCAATGTATGGACATCGACATAAATAATAAATGTACAAACTGTATTCCACAATAAAGCCACTCGGCTTGACATTGTTCCCAGCTTCACAAATTTTAATTAAGAGTAAACACAATTGAATAATATTTAGATATGTACACAACAGGCAGCAGAGGGGTCAAAGAAATGGCAATTAGGTCGACCCGTTCAAGGGAGGTCGCCGGGGCAAGTGTGTGGGCGTGTGACCAGTTGATTTAATTTACGTGAATCGTAAAACGTCGCGGCAAGCGGGTTAAATTAACCGATATGGCCTTGCTGCAAACGTATATTCATTTCAAAATTTCAAAATTATTGAATTCATGAAAATTATACCAATCTACCACGGAAATTTAAATTTAAACAATCTGAAAGCTGAAAGAGAATATTTGTTTCAGCGAGATATCTAAACAAAAATATCGAGGGTGAACTGACAGAAGACTGACAACCTGGAAGTAGACGGAGACTTGCGAAGCTGGTGTTTAATTGACATAATCTAATATTAATTGATGAAATTGTCTAGGAAAAACTTTTTTGTTCAGTCTTTTTTCTTGGTTTAAATTTTCACATGTTCATCTTTTTTCAAACTAAAAAGCTAAATTTATATACTAATTTGGCATTTGCAGCTTACATCCTTTTGATAGAACGTGTATCAAGCTTGATACATTGTGATTATCTAAAAAAAAGCTGTTTTGAAAAAACTGTGTGTGACGTGTGACTTTTGTCCTTTCCACAGTCGATATGTTGTCATAAGAGGTAGAAAAGCAAATTGGCGGGAAACAAAGAATCACGGAGGCGTCGCATGGTGGTCATATGCTTTAATCATAGGAACGTCTATGATTAATGAAGAAAGACGAAATCCCATATTTTCTTGAAATCAAACGCATAAGAACAAATTTGTTTCGAAGCTGATTCAAAATTGATTGCAATACACAATATTTTGCAATAATGTAGCACTTTATTTCAAAGGTCAACCATAAGCTGTCCCATACACGAAATATTTTTAAGTGTGTGGCCCACCTATGGAATATATGATGCTTAAACATGGCAGGTTGTTAATAATTCAAGTGTAGTAAATATGAGATTTGTCTTGGTTTTATAAAACAGATCGTTAAGGTCTGGCTAACGTGAGCTTTTCGCATCTGCTGGATTAACTAGCTTTCAAATAATACTTACAAGAAAATAAGTGTAAATTATAAATGTAGAATAGTCTGCTCACTTGCCTCACAGCATTTGAGAGTTAACACACAGAAACTATGAATCTTTCATATTTTTTTTCAAGTCTAAAATCATTACATATTATAACACCTACTATTTGAAACATTGATGGCAAGTTTACATACATATATGATAGGATGGAAGTCCGTCCCTTTTACGAGTACATACAATGTCTTTATTTAAAGCAGACGACGAGTTAAAATTTAATTGTTTGCCAAATACTTATTACAAAACGAGATTATGACATTTTTTAAAAGTATCCCACAGATAATAGATTTAATTTATCCGCAAATATACATAAAATAATTGCTCTTTGTTTTATTTATGTTATAATTAAAACAGAGAGCAAGTAATACTATGGTTTCATCGGTAACTTTGTGGAAGTTCATTTTAATATATATAAAATTAAAAATAACTTTGATTATTCCACGTATTGTGCTACTAACTGTGACACGTGTTTCGCCTTTTTCAGAGGCATCCTAAGACTTACTATCGCAAAGTTTGCTTAAGTAATTACTTGATTGACTATAAGTTTATTCGTCTCAATTTGACCAAAAAGATGACTGGTGGAGAATCCAAAAATAAAACAAATAATTACTCTGAAAATGACTTGCGGCGAATCCAATTAGCATTGTAACGCGGATCGTTCGTTTTTGTTACCTCAATGAACGAATCGAAGAAGGCGATCGACGCCAAGTGTTATTATCGATTTCCACTTAAGTGACTCATTTCCCATTTTGAGTGTACAAAAATATTCTCAAGTGTGTGTTCAATGAATGATAAAAACCGTATGTGTAAATTTAGAGCCCTAAACAACAGCCATTGTTTATTTTTATTGGGCATTGTTGAAACTAACCGAGCACGAAGGATGTGTAAACTGAGTTTCACCAGTGACGTGCGAAAACTTATTTGAGACCGTGCACTAAAAAAATCACGACCCTAACAAAACTTATAAAACAAAATTTTCGGTTCAACTTTTGATTAATATAACTGTTTGGTAAAAAGGTAGCAAACGGAAAACGAAATATTCAGAGCAATGAAACATTCGTTAAGTTTTTGGTAGGTTTGTTTCGGTTAATTTGATTTATAGAACATGTGGGTAACGCCTTCAAAAATGTTTGACGTGACGTGATCAGGCTTGGAAATTAAATGAGTGATAAATCCAATTTATCATATAAAGCTTAGTGCAGATGGTATTTAAAACCATTTTTCATAATTAACTAAAACTATTTTGTTTACTTGTAACACTCTAAAACTAGGGGTGCAATATGTTTAGAAAACGTTATTTGATTTGACAACAAATATCGTTTTTCCTCATTTTTGATTTGGTATTGACAATTATTCATTAATAATCAATAAAATATTGCGTACATATTAATTAAGTATAGTTATAAACAGAGTGCATACTTCGTATTGGATAGTTATAGCTGTAACATAGATGGCAGTGAAATAATATATTGAAATATATTTAAATGTTTTTAATATTTGTTCGTAATAAAAATTAGCATGTTTATCATACATATGTTTTGTGGAACAGTGTTGAAGCTAAGATTATTTATAATCGTGTAACGCCACTGTATATGACAAAGGAGCTTCTCATTTTTACTAGCAGGGTGCACAAATGTCAAAAGTATATAAATAAATGGTGACTATTTCATAAAAGCATTGGTTATGACTTATGAATAATCATATTTTAAGCTTAATAGATCGTTACTTATAGGTATCATTCAATTTGAGACATTGTTTTAAAACCGCGTCCACTTAAAATGTGGAAAATATGGACTCGAATGGAACTAAAAATATTTTTTTACGAGAAATGGTTATAAATCAGTTGCTCAACTTCTAATTTTGACGAGTGTTCGAATACAAGGCAGGCGTTATCAAAATACTAGTTAGTAACTTCTTTAAGTATGATATTTCATAACCGATATAGAAACTAGTCACAATTTAAATCTTTTTAACTGTCCTTGAACTGTCCTTGAAATGTTCATGAAAAACAGATAGAAATCTCTGTGGACTCTGATAGTACGAACGGGAAACTCCCTACTAACGTGTTCAGGGTGGCGGGACGTTATGAAAACTTCAGAGATAAGTGCAGTGAAACCCACTGAAATATAGCATAATTGGGGGCATTTAATCTTGAAGGTTTGGTCGTGTACGTCATCAAAGCTGCTAAATAGATTTAAAGGTTTTTGATTGAATTTAGAGTATTTTAAATACGAAATGCGGGAAACCAAAACGTAAAAGTGGGTAATAAATATATTTTATTTAAACGGGATTGGAGATTTTCCTCTAAAATGTTTGGAAACGTGAACGGTTTCACTGTATCCTTGAACACAGATCGATTAAAAAAACTGTAAACAAAAGATATGTAATAAGTTGCTAAAATTTTAGAAGCACTGCTTTTTAGAATATGTTTCAGTAAAACAAGACTACAAAGCGTATAGTCTATTTCCAATGCACACTAAATGAGGGCACAGTATCGATATTCAAATAGGATACGAAACAGTGTCGATGTAAAATATTGATAAACTCTAGGTAGTTCAACAAATAATGCAGGTAGCCGACAGATTTAACCGAATGCAGTGCACTTACTCTCATACTCCCACGGAATGCATCTACTTGCACGCTGGTGCACTCCTGCATATAAACAAGGTGGTTCAGAATATGAATGTGCCAATTGCTATTTAATCGACAAATATAAAATATTGTTAAGACTTAATTTTTGTCTCTGAAATTGATGTAAATTGTACAGTCTTCCAAATCCTTCTGTTAACGACGACATTGTTTTTAGGCGAGGTCGGTGCATAAACAATACTTTAATTTTAAATGTGGCAGTTATATTTTTTAGCAAGACCAATCTAAGCAACATCCGTTAATCTGAAACAGTGTCGCATAGCTTTTTTAACACGTGCGTGTCATAAAAACAATTATCTAAGAATATCGTACATCTCCATTGCAGAAATTGTGGCATATATTTATAATACTAAAAAAATATAATAAAATTTATAATACTAATAAATACTAAAAAAAAACACGGTTTTATAAAATAAAACGGATTCAATTGCAACGAGCGCTTAAAACTTGTAATGCCCGCGATGATCTAAATCAGTAGTGATCACTTTACAAATATTAATATGTGAATTAAGGACAAAAACACTCAATTTTATTTATATGTACATTATGTATATATACAATCAACCACTCTTAACGGTCTCTTTTTCTTAAAAATGGCCAATCTAATCGTAAACATGTATTTTTTTTTATTAAATTTATTTGAGTCAAAAAGAATAAATATGAAAGATCAAACATTCATTTGTTCTTTTATTAAACTTATTTAAAAAGAAAATGTTAATATTAAAACGATAGCCAACCAGAAGCTACACGGAAAAACTTTGTTTTATAAATAAGATGATGTTTTTACAACAATAATTGATAGTTAATACCTTAACGGTGATAAAAGAAACTATTATCGAAAATTTATCACATTTTAGGTTTCACTATGAAAATAGGATATACTTAAATATTAAATTGGCATTGGTACATTACAATTATGAAGTGCCGTATGCATCTCGAACGAAAGTTGCAATAGGCAGTATCGATGCATTCTCACGACTGCAACTTGACTTGTTGGAGATTTTAAGTATATTTGCGAGGTGTGGCTTTAGATTTAAGGCCAAACCAAAAGAATGATGCAACTTTTGCTCATTGAGCGATACGGGTTGAAAACAGAAATGGATATATATTAACAAAGTTTGATTAGCAAAAAAAAATACTCCTAATAAATATATAAACATCGTTGCTGTTGCTGTGCAGAATCAAGATTTAAAAGATTGGGGGAAGAGCGATTTTATGTGATAAAGGGAGTAGCGTAAAAAAAACACTTCGATACCATTTATGTACGACCTTGTACTGTTCGTACAAATACTAATCAACGTCCAAACAAACAAACAAAATGTACAGGTGACAATAATACGAGTACCTGTAAATTGTCTAGTTATTGGAAATTAGACTAAATTTATCGACCATCACTTGATGGTAATGTTAGTTGCGAATCTGGCGGTCAAAGTATTCAGCAATTTAATAATATATACATAATAAGTAATGGATAGGTTCAACAAATATTTTACGACAAAAAAATAAAGTAAATTAAATTTATTGTAATTTTTATAAAGACTGCTGATGATGATAGCAGACTTAAAATAAGTAATATTCCCTAGTGGTGAATATTTAAGTGGCTAAGTGGTGAGCGCGAAGAAGAGAGGGTGGAAGTAATTCGAAACGCATTGCATTGCGAGGGGAAGTTTAGAGTTGAGCAGAAAAATGGGGTAGTGTAACATTGCAATATATTATACCGACATGACAGCGTTAGATATAAACAGAAAGACTGTGAAACAATGTATTTCTGTAAAAGGGATAGAATTATGAGTAAAAATACGGAGTATTAAAACATTTTTAGCCGATTGGACTCGGCTTCTAAAATGAATGATCTTGTCTTTTGTATGGGCGGCATTTGACCTTTTTTCGGAGTTGTTTGTTATGATAATTCCTCCCTCATTTGGCGCCGACTTGATATAGAACTCACTTGCAGATTTAAGAGGATACTAGCAGTCATGTTGCTGCGGTGGAGGAACTGGCCTAATCTTAATGATTGGATAAGACAGGAATGACGTTCTTCGAGAATTGTTTTACCGCGTTTGGTTTTAAATCGTAGAGACGCAAGTCTTTTGGACTGCTGCCGACTTAGCAAAAGATTAAGACATGTTCGGATTCTTTTAGGAAGTCTTGTGAATCTGACCATTCATAAACTGTCGTGTCTGTGCTACTCTACTGTAACAAATCTCGAAAAACTTTTGGCGTTCTTTGGTAGAGCTTTTGTGTTGAAGAATACAGCCAATAAGGTGTTTACGTAAGTAGCAGGTACAATTTCGAGAACTCTTTGAATAAATAGATTTGGTTTGAGGTATTAAGTGGAGTTGAGAGATGCTGGCATGACTTAGTAATAACCGAGGAGACTAACGAAGTTATATTTATATACAAATAAATGTTAATTTTTAAATCTAAATGCAATTCACCACAGACTTAACATACTTATTATACGTCACGTCAAAAATATATGTTATACGAAACGTTTTAGCGATGTAATTTCAACTGGACGGTACTCATCAATAAAGAAAAAGGTTGAATAGCTGAATTTTCCGACTTGTAAGGGATGAGCCCCTACTGTATCTGAGTGGCCAAAGCTTCTGAATTGTTCGTTCATTAGTTCTAATTGTTGAATGTATAATTTCAAAAAATGATTTTTGTTTAAAAACACGAATGTATTTTTAAAAAAATACTCAATACGCAATTTTATTTAATAAGATCGGGACCGATTTCGCTCATGACGAGCATTATCAACTGATAAGAAAATACAATGTTACAGTGCTATTTATACAAAACAAAATAAGTGACACTAAATTAATTATATTTTTTTTTAAATTGAGCCTCTAATATATAATTACAAACTCATCACGGTCACTCAAAGTATTGACAGTGAACACCTTAAAAACGATGAATGTATTTCATATTCAATTACCTTAACATTTATTCAATCCATAAAACTTGTCATATCGAGAGTGTTTAACTAACTACTTGTCCTGGTGTAGCCATATATTTCTACAGGTTAGGTTAGACAACTGAAGAACAACCACAATACTACCCATGAATAATACGTTTATATACTAATTGACAAAATATCAGTGATACCATAAGAACATTGTTATCTCCGTACCGTAAATTGACACTTATCTCAATTGCTCGACAATTTATATTGGAACACCTTTAATATTTTGTTGTTATTGTAAAAAATACAAACATTATCTTCTTTGTTGCTGGGTAGGGTAACCCTCATATTACCAATGCTGGGGTGAACAATCCCCCATGCGTTTAAATTCTACAAATCGCATTATTACGGATGGGTTTAAGTGACAGATAAACTAATACTATCGCAGGATTGTATTTCATCATTGGCGAGAGGAATTTGATTGAGTGTAAAGTATTTGTATTGACATTATTAGTAGGGGATGGCCGGTTGGGGTTTTTTTATACGATTCAAATGCGTGCGAAGATTATACTCTACGACCGATTTCATAAAATAATATAAATACATTCATGCATTGTATACATCAGCTGGCAGATAAGCGATATATTTTAGATTTTGAAACATGTTTCATTATTATATAAATCAATTTGATATAATTTAAGATTTCGACTGAAGGTGCTTTGTGTAATTTCAATATTAAATTTAAATCGTTCAAATTATGTACATACACACAATTTTTTTCACTAACGACCCGTGTTTCGCCTTTCGGCATCTTCATGCTTCAAGTGCAAGGATGAACTTGAACTGACGCTCAGTAAATAAATGTATCGTGTTTATCAATCACTTGATTTCTGAGAACCATTCATTCAACGCGGACGAAAAGATTAAGTTATTACACCCAAACGCAAATGGGAATATGTTATTCTTCCAGGAAATTTTAGAAATAAATAGGGCACAGTTGACTGCTGTTAGTGACAAAACTTGTGTGAATGTACATAATTTGAACGATTCAAATTCAATTTGATATATTGATATGGTACCAGTTGTATGGGCCGAAGCTTTTACTTCCCCTTTTGTGATGACAATGGCAGACAGTAAAAAGCTTAGTTTAATTAATGACTTTAAAATAATAATTGTAATAATTACCAGGGATTGCCGATTTTGTTTGTGACAGCACCATTTTTTTGGCAATCTTGTCTAAGACAACGCTGTATTTTTTTTTGGCGCTCAAGAATCATCTGAAGAGAGGGGGGGGGGGGGTGATTTTGAATCGCCGTAAAACGGTCCCTTTCTGTTTTCGGCCGTTGTCGTAGAATAACGTAATTTAATAATGTAGTAAATTCTCTAGTTACTCCGTCCGCGCGGGCGAAATTTTGTTAAATGTAGTTTGGTTTTTTTATGTAATGTCATTCTCTATTCATTTCGGCGGTGTTGATGTAAATCCCATTTGTAAAATTTTTGTGTGATTTTAAATAAAGTGTTTGTAAATTCTAATTTCTACCATCGCTTGCTCGACTTTTCGTCGACTTTAATGTCGATTGTCCATTGACATTAGTGTTGACTTGTTCGTCGAGTGCAGCATTGTGTTTCACTTACATATTTCTCACAGTTAGACAAATTCACTCAGAGAAAAATTACGAGTCATGTCAATATTTATTATTCCACTAACTGTGCTACAAATTATGTCAAAACTGCTAAGAATATAATACATATGCAAAGCTTTTTGTAGAAACCAAGCTTCGATAAACAGTGATTATGATATTATTTTACTTATCAGTCAATCTATTTGTCAAATGTGTTTTAATTTTAAAATCAGCTTCCAATTCCACCATCGCTCGGGTTTCGTATATAGGCCACAAGCGCGCGCCTCTTGCCCTTATGGGCTAATTCGCCACTGTAGCAGCGTACTTATACAACATTGTTTTTATGATATTACACATTTTCTTTGATTATCCTTTGTGATCAAACGATAATATTATATGTAGAAAATTATCTGATGATGGCAAGAAGTATGAAAACCAAGAAGGTTTTATAAGAGTGATTGGCTCATTACTGTGAAATTTCTAAAAAATCACAGATTAAAATTAGGCAATAGCTTATTACAATGTCTTTAATGGTTCAATCCTAAAATCTTGAATGGTCTTCCGGTTATAAAAATACACAATATACCAGTGCTTTCAAAGCTTTTTTATGCCGCGGACACCTAAATCTGAAAACAGTAATCTGCGGACCCCCGATTTTTTTTATTTAACATGTTCATATTTTATCACAAAGAATGTTGAAAGAATGAAAATTTTCGCTGACCTCAGGTTGGGAAGCACTGCAATATACAACCAATCTTGAAACGGAGTCTAAAAAGTAGCATTGTAAATAAGTGTGATCGAAAATGGTTGATATATTTTAAAAAACTTTTTATTAAGTACATGCTTTTGTATTTTCTGTATTGTTTAATGAAATAAATTAAGGAAATAATTAATATTCGATTTGTTTTTTGAGGATAGGGTGGGTCCGTGGCGTAGCGGTCAACTTCGTTGACTTCCGCGACAGATCTTACGGGTTCGAGTTCCAGTTCGAACAGCATTTATATTCAAACGATTTATCGCAGGCATGGGTGTTTTTTTACATATAAATATTTCCTCTCACCCTTCAAATATCGAGGCGTTTCAAGAGCGATTAATTTATTAGTCCTGCCCTGTAATGATAGAAAGAGATGTTGAACGAACAGTTCTCATGGAAAATTTTCCTGTTGATACACTTACACTAGGAGGCCATATGCTCCACATTGGGAGCGGCCATGGATTAAAGCAATGTGTTTTTTGAATCGCACACCTTTATTTTATATGAACTTTAGAGTTAAAATCTCGTCTTACAAGGATTTGCATGAAACAACGACTGTAGAACCACATAACCGTGATATATGACCCCCGAGTGTGAAGTGCCCGTTGTCATAAAACGGTTGCCGGTAACTGGTGTATTGTATTGAAATGTCTAGAAATAGTTGGCTAGTACCTATTTCAAAATATAAACCTAAATATATTAAAATTTTCCTCCGTGCCAAGAGTTGAAGCGCCCCGTTTCGTTCCGCTGATAATAAATAACAAAGTTTACGATCAGAAACGCAAAGCGATAATTTGCGGCTTGGTTTCGCGGTATGCAAGCAACAATGGAATCATATCATCTCACAATGCACAATATACATATCTTATTAGTAATAGTTATTAATAAATAAATGCAGTAATTTATGTATTACATGAAGGATCTCAATGACACCTGTCAAATTGGCCGTAAGCAGCTGCATTCACGGGTTTTACAGGACATTTGTCAAATAAAACAGTGGTTCTTGTCAATTAGCCAGTCGCATTGTTTCACCGCTGTACGGATTGCCCTGGCGCAATGCATCTTTCAACCCAATCTTTGACACATCGCTTTAGCACTACGATAGTTTATGTTTTTTTTAACCTTGAACAATTAAATAATATCAAATATTTGTTTAGAGCAGTGTCTGCTAAACCTTTTGACTTCGCGGCACACTGGTGAATGGGATTTTTTCCGCGGCACACCAAATAAAAATGCTTAAAAAAACGGAAATATGGAAAATGTGTCGAGTCGACCACTATATATGTATATGCGAACGTTACAAATATTTATTTGAATACGTAGATGTTGAATTAATTTAAGATTGAAGAAAATTTAAATGAATAGGTATTATTTAAAATGAAAATTTTTGAGGCGTCTTCCTCCGCGGCACACCTGAGACTTCTTGCGGCACACAGTTTGGCAGACACTGATTTAGAGTATTTGCCGATGTATTTAATCTTTTTGTACAATATATATTTGTATATAGCGGCCAATCGAGAGAATGCTTCCTTAACCCTTCAGACACGTATACCTGAAATAGATTATTAATAGCGGACATTCACAGGCAATGAATAGCTTGAATATACCTAGTCCTGAAATAAATACTGTTACAAAAACAAAAATCACTGCATAAAGTAAACCACAGCTTCCACGCTCGTGAACCAAACGGATTTGGTAGCCAGAACCCTTATTCATATTTTGTGAACTAGTCGTCAACATGAAGTGGGGTGTTTAAGAGGACCGGATCGCTGTGATTGCGCTGCAGAAGGTGGGCAATGGACCGGGAGTGATTTTCAAATTGTCGACGTTATTATGGATCAGCCGACAATTTGTTTATCGGACCATTTAACGATATGAGGATGCCCAAAGAAAAGAAAACCGCCTAAAATAAGGTCGTCCGCGATAGCTGTAGCAGAAGACAACCTAATATTGAAATTCTAAGGATTGCTCTGAAAAAAACAGTGACTAATTTTCCAATAGATATTGTGCGCACCACGATAGACGATTGGCTTGTCGGATTAAAGTCTTGTGTGAAAGCATGGGGTGGTCAGTTTGAATTATTTTTTAGACATTTTAGCTAACTGTATAACAAAACCGATTTAATAATTATTGTTTTACATCGTTTTCTTGCAGAAAAAGCACTGCTTTTAATAAATACGACTTTTCCGATTTAACGTTTTGCGGCAGGATGGAGACGAAATATAATACATTCTAGAAACCACATTTGCTCCCGTTTTAGTATTATACCTACGTACATGGATTACATTAAAAAATATATTAAAAGTTAGTTTTTAATTTAGCGATACTGAACGTTAGTCAGTTAGTGGCTTAACCATCCTATTTGACGAAGGAAATGAAAAAAAGCTGGGACTTAATATAATCACGCTCACGGTTCAAAGTTTTATGATTGAATTATGTGGGCGGGGAGGGAATTCTAAATCCCCACAAGGACTGCTGACAGACCAAAGCAATTATAAAAATAATATTACTGTTTGACTTTGGATGACCGGTAGAGCAATATATACACTTACCAGATATAGCCTACCCAGTAAAATAATTGAAAATGAAATTTTTATATTTGTTCTAGGAAAAACTAAAAAAGTTATGTTCACACGATACAATATTGTTTGCACGCAACTAACTTTATTACGCAGTTTTATAAGGAAAGCAAAAGTAAAACGAAATCCAGCCGGACACTACTTTTTGTTTATTTGAGTACACTAATCAAGTGATACCAAACTATAATATAAAAGGAGTTTAAAAATCGCTGCCATACTGATAAATAAAACATTTTGATTAAAATATTACAAAGCTGTACGTATCGTTTTTCTAGTAGATTTCAACAGGTTTGAAATATTGAAAATACCCATAAAAATACTTAAGATTGGTTTTGAGAAGCTTTCAGGATGAAAACGAGGAACCAAAAAACACCGATCCTTCTCATAGTGCTCAAGCTCTTAAAAAACTAAATGGTGAACTTTTTCAACCTAAAAAGAATGAACTGGCTCCACATCTCGTTCGAAACTATACGATGGAAAAAAAGTAACCGGACAGTGTCACCGGTATCAAAGGTTCAAATATACAGCCAGCTGCTGCCATATTTACATCCGATGCAAGGGATCACATATCTCTTAGGACTTCTCAAAACCACTGACCGAACCGGCAACATATTATGAATTGTAGCAAAGCCTAAGCGTGACATGACAAGCCTACACTAATGAAAACAGAGAGCTGGCTGTCCGTAACAACCACTCCTGAAACTAGCCTCCTTGAGTACAGGAAAGGGTAAACGGAAAACCTAAGACCATGCCTGATAAGAAAAAATAGTCTGACCGGCAAGAATATACTATAAAAACAGCCCGATACAATCACCAGGATTGGTCAAAAAAACACCCCAAGAGATGCTAACGTTAACAAAACAAGATATCATCTTAACCCAAGCCTTACAACTATTAACCGAGGACTGCAACTGAAGCAAATGAATAACACATCATCATCTTTATCAGAAGTTACGCCACTCAGATCCACCAACGACCGACCGCAAGTGAAAGTGACACCGATTTTTCGCAAACAAAGCTACCTTCACACACCAAAGTCCAGATTATTGGGACAACAATTCGTTTTGGCGCTTATAAAAAGCAAAGCCCATTTTATGCTATACATTATGTATGTAGAAATAAACAAAGCTTGGACAAAACCGGTAACATCATTTATTTATGATTTTCTTTTCAATGGTTCGTTTTCACTGACTCCATTATAATTGCAATGTCATCAAAGGTCAGCCATTTTATTGGAAATCGATGCCAATCTGGCGCCAGGAAAAATTCTTGTTTACCAAATATAAACGATACATGCAAGGATTCCGTTTAATACATATTTATATTGTATTTGAGACAACGCCATAAATACGAATTTTTTTGTGACGAATTGTCTAAAGAAGGCATCGATGTACTATTATAATATGATATTGACAAGACTAAAATTATAGAAAATGATTATAAAACTTTCGACTTTAACTGAGATGGCTTGGAAGATTAAGTTAAAGGCTGGATTTATCTTTTAAGTATTCAAATCGAATTTCGCACAGTCTCTAATATTACGAATTTCGTTTGTATAAAAAATGGTTTTATTTATGAAGAATCGCCAGTATTTGTATTATTTTTCTGTACTTTAACCTGAAGGCCAGTTTTATATCGACAACAATACCTTACCTAATTACATTTTTACAATCACACCAATTAACAACATTTAAAAAAGGCTGACCTTTTAATGTTTGTACTGATCTTTAAACTATGAAATTAAATTAATTCTTAAGATAAAAAGAATTTATTGTTTATTAAAGTTCACTCAATTTAAAGTTCACTTAAGTTCATTTGATTCCAGGTTAAAACATGTAATGTTGAAATCACAAGAATTATTTAGTGTTACAATATATTTATATATCATAAGTAACCAGGGCTGTGGAGTCGTATAAAAAAAAGACGACTCCGACACCGAAGAAATATTTCAATCATTTAATTTTCTCTTATATGTATGTATTTCATCAGATCATCTTTAGTCAGCCAAGCATGCAATGCTACAGTCTACACCAGGGGTGGGGAACCGTTTCTTCTCTAAAGGCCGCATTAATTTTTCTGATTCGATATAAGGCCGCAGTAAACATTGACTAGGGAATCTTTGGCAGGAATTTACGACAGGAATTTACGAATTTACAAAAAAATACAGAACTACAGAATTGGCCAGAAGGCTGCAGGTTCCCCTCGCTTGGTCTACACTATGGACTCTTCTGGTTTGAATACACACCATTAAATATATATATATTTTTAACGGGTTGAAGTCGCTCGTTTTTCACGACTCCGACTCCGGCGAAAACTCCGCGACTCCACGACTGACTCTACAGCCCAGGATGTAATTATGAAAGGAAAATAGGGTTAGGTAAATTATTCCCGGTTTTAAAAAGGTTTTTAAATATTTCACATTCCTATAACAACATCACATGAAATTTATTGTAAATACATCAGAAAAACATATTAGAGAGAATATATGCTATCATTGCTATCTATAGTCAATATAATTCATGAACAGATTTCGTTTTAGCAGATCTTTTATGTATGACGTTTTGATATACATATTAAATAAAGATTTTTTTTATAGAAACCAACACAAAATTTATTAGATTCAAAATTCCGTTTGTAATTTTGTTCGTGTATGGTGTGTTTATTTACAGCGGACATGACAGTAGAACTGTCTAGGAAGGGAAACCGGGAAAGCGGAGAAGAGCGGAGGTAGGTCAACTTGAAGTATGTACATAAATTTTCCGTGAAGTATTTAATCACAAAATAATATCTCAAAAAATGAGGTACTTTATATTGTGTGGATAGTTTGGTATGGTAAAAAATAGACTGATTATTAAATGAGATGGCTTTTGTGTGGTTTTCCGGTAATGAAAACATAATTGGTTTTAACAAAATACTCTATTCATTGTACTTTGAATGGAATGAAAAAAACTGATTCTTGCCATTCATTATTTGCATGGTAAAATATGTCGCAGTTAAATATTATGATATCGAATGTGGAAAGGAAAAAGTACGTAACCCACACACAGGGCCGGCGCCACCATACAGGCGAAATAGGCAACCGCCTAGGGCGCAAACTATTAGGGGGCGCATAAGTAGAGTATTAAAATTATTTTTATATACTCTAATAATAATAAATAATAGTATATTTAATTTAATCTTAATTTTTGTATTTGTTTGTTGTAATTATGTATCTTTTTTCTATATGATTCGAAAAAGAGAGGTTGGGCGACTGAGTGACAAACAGTTCACGTAGAAAAACTTCTTGAGATACTTCCATTAGGAGGTCATATGCTCCACATTAGGAGTGGACATGGATGTATATAAAAAAATGAATGATTCCGAATCGTATTTTCTTCATTATTTCGAATAAATGGGACTATTTGTTTTAAAAAGGGGGCGCGCTATTAACCGTTGCCTAGGGTTCCAAATTACCTCGCCCCGGCACTGCCCACACATAGCAAATTTTAGGAGGCACAAAAAATGTGTTTTGATGATTTTGGGGCGTATGCAAATTATGATATATACACAAACTTTAAGTGCACGGAGACTTATAAACTGGTGTTTAATTGACATGTCCAAATATTAATTAAAGAAAAATTGTCTAGGAAAAACCTTTTTTTTCATTATTTTTTCATTGCTTCAATTTTCACAAACTCATTATTTTTCAAACTTAGAAGCTAAATTTAGATACTAATTTGGCATTTGCAACTTACATCTTTTTGACAGAACGTGTATCAAGTTTGAGTAAATAAATAATATTAATGTAAATACTGTATTTTTTATATAATTTATCTAATATGACATGAAAAAAGATTACTATTTAGTCAATTATATTGTATGGAAGTTTGAGGCGTCTAAAGGTACCATTTTTTATTTGTCCTGGTTTGGGAAAAAAAAAATGATGGTCACGTTAGGTATGACACATAATAAAATAAACACATTTTTCTGATACACGAATAAAACATTCATCAAAATAATTTGTATCTCAATTAACACAAAATCTGGCCGGATTTGGGTCAGCTCGTAAATAGACATCGAGCCGTAATTTGCCGACCCCTGCTCTAGAATATAGATTCAAATAATAAAAAAAAATGTTTAAAAGTTAATAGTAAAGTGTCACAATTTTAATATAAAATAACGTTGCTGAAATCCGGACACCAGAAAAGTTCCCGAGAAAATACTAGTAGCCTGGAAAATAGTCCCTGCGAAGACTGGATTAATAATCACTTTGCAGCTTCAATTGAATTAGCTGGTAAGTAATAGCAAGGTCGATCGATGTACAATCCAATGATATACAAATCCGATGATATACAAATTTGAATCGTTTTCCATATTTTTTGTCATTAATGACCCGGGTTTTGTCTTTCAGCGTCTTAAGGCATTCAAGTGCACGGATGAACATGAACTGAAAAAAAGAGATACTTAATGATAGCGCAAGTGCTTCTATCAAATGGCCAATCAAAAAGAGGTCCAATTCAAGTTCAGACTCTAGAGTGCGAGTTATTTTTCCAGGGTCGCCGTCGAAAATTAACATTAAAAAATATACTATAATACCTAAAAGATTAATTTTCTATGACGAACCGTTTTTTAACTCCATACGTGATCTTTAATTCGATTTAAAAAAAAAATGCATAACGATAATTTATCATTTGTTTTGATGTTATTGATTGAATTATTTTTTCTTTATTTTTGCGTCTTAAAATAAAACATAAAAGTTTTAATTGCACGTTATAAATTGAATTGATCAAAATATTTATGAGAAAAGTGCAAGGTTATCTTATTTATTGGTGTGGCATTTACTTGGTAGAACTCCATTATAATACGGTAAAAATATCAACAAATTCTACAGTTTTTTTTATATCAAGCAAGGTTATCTTGTTATGCAACCGGTGACTGCCGTGACCTAGTGGTCAACATTAGGTGCATAGGTGCGGGTAGGGACGAACATATCAATACCGGTAATTTGGAATTTAATATTAAAACCGGTATTACAAAACAAGTGTTAATAATGCAAAAAATACGACAAATTACGATCAAAATACCGGCGGAGTAAATCAAAATTGGTATTTCACATAAAATACTCATAAACGGGTGTTTCTTACAAATAACATGAAATAAATAAAACTTTGCACAACTCTTATTAGATTTAAAATATAAATTCATAGGAAACAATTTTGTTGAAATATGTGATTTTGGTTCATTTTCATTTTTGGGTGAAATTGCCTTTCTCTCGTTAAAAACGAGCTGCTGAACATAATAATTAACACTATAATATAATCGTTGAAAACTTGAAGACATATTTGGCATTCAGATCTCTTGTTTTACTTTTGATAAGAGTAACACAATATATAAATTCGGATACCGACTTTTTTTATGCCAACTATGCTTGTATTTGGCATATACCTGGACGATGACTCGAATTGATGAGCAGCGCGCCATCTCCTGAAATCCGCGAAGCGCCGTCAAAAACTAAATTTAGGTTTAAGAAATTATGCAAAAAAAATTAAAATTATATATCGGTCAATTATATTAACAAAAGAAACTATATGCAATGCAAAATTCATAGAAAAATGCTGTTATTTTAAAATTATCCAGCGTTTCTATTCGCCAAATTCTTCAAGAGAGAATTTCAACAATAAAAACGAAAAAGCATGAGCTTTGATTTATACTTGTAGTTTTAAACCAATATATAGATGTTGAAGGTACTAGAATAAGTGGCATGAGGGGACTGGCTGTTCGTTTTTACAGAGCTTATTGTTCTTTATATATAATACATACTCCGCTTTGTGGATTGGTTATTGTACACACACGCCATGCCCTGGACAAAACAAGATGTAAAGGAGCTAGAGCAAAATGTTTTTAAATGAACTTATTTTTAATTTTATGAAACATTTCACCAAGGCAAGATACCTTTTAACAGGTAATTTTATATATTTGACGTTACACACATAAATGCAGATTTAATCTTTCGGATTAAAGCAAAAAAAATCAACGCCTTTGATAAATTCATACCTTACTCGTTTGTAGATAAGTTGTCTATATGTGACGTCACACGATTTTGACTATTTTATAACCCCTTCCCTATATCATCATATAACCCTTTTAAATTTCGCAACAAATCGTCACATTCCATCAGAACACTCCATAGAGCGTGACGTCATATAAAGACGCCCCTGAGGCCTAAATTTTTCCGGACACATTACACAAAATATTTTAAAGGAAAAAAATATTTTTCAATGACATTAAAAGTTTATTAGTCATTTTAATAAATGAATTGAAATAAACGGTGATTAAATCGAAAAATAATAACGATTGTTTGATTGTATTATTTATTTCATGCCCTGCGGTCGAAAACTTTTGGAACTTATAATTATTAGGTAGACGTTTTTTTTAGGATTCTTCGCGGAAATCATAATTTAACGACGTAGAACGTGGAACAAATCTATACGATATTAATATGGTCTAAAGAAATATATCGTCACCTTATGTCTAAGAAGTTGGTCAGTAACAAAAATGAATTGGATATACAAAATGATTCTTTGGTATCAATTATTTGTCTGAAATAATTCAGTTGGTGTGTTACTTATACCAGTTTCCAAAAATTAATTAATTATTTTTTATAGGCAAGCAGTTTTTGCTGTCTATTACTTTTAAGCTCTTATTAGTGTCAGATAGTCATCACTGCATCTATATTTTGATATTATGATTATCTATGTAACATAACATAATAAAAAACGGTAGAGGCATTATTCTTAAGGCTGAATTTTTAATTTGCTGTTTACTCAGAGCAGAGCTATCAATCTGCCACTTACCAATTTCTGCCAGAATGGTGACGATATAAACAATGTTATAAACATTCCAATAATGATTTATAGAGTTTAATGTTTACTGCACTTCGGATACAGGGGTCACAAAAGCAAATAGCGTTAGCAGCCAGCGGATGTAAACGATTGGATTGCGTGCGGCCACACGTCATACCACTAGGTAGACTGCCGTAATCACTTTTTAATTGACTATCTGTGCAAACACCCGCTCCATAAAGCGATCGTACACTGTACACATACATGATGGTTCTGTTTCCACCATTGCTACACACGTTGGACGGTGGCGCGCGACGTATTTATTTTGTCATTTTAAAATAACTTTGCTACTCCATCTGTTGTGTTACAAATTGTGACACGTGTTTCGTTTCTTTAAGAAGCACCATCAAAAGGAATATCGCAAGGTTTACGAATAAATTATTTTTTCGAGGACCGTTGACCGGGATTTTTTCCTTTTCGGGATTAGTAAGATACAAATGTATTAAAATATGAAATTATATTTGATAATTTCATTATTCCATTAATTGCATTAAAAATAGTGATACATGTTCTGCTTTTTTAATAAACATTTTCAGACTTACTATTTTGAGGATATTTATTACGGTAGATAGCTTAAAGATGCTTCTCAAAGAGGAAAAACGAGTGTTCTTTTTAAATACAATCAGATTAATAACAAAATTGTAAGATTATTTTTTTTATTGAAATTGAATTTCAAAAAAGTATATAATTCCTAACTGAAATCATTTATCATCTCCGGTATGTTAGCTGAATGCCGACTGATTATGTTTATGAGCAAAGTCAAATCCAAAGCCAAATCGATAGAAAAACAACAATGTTCTGTAGTATTCTTCTCAAATTTTACTGAAGTAAAATATTACAACATTAATTTGATAATTGAAGTCGTTTTAATTAAAAAACTAATTGAAAGACGTGCTGTCCACCAATGCTTAAAACTTTTACCCTTAACAGCTGCACGGTAATGTTGAAAAATTTATGTTGATTGATAAATTAACAGATTTTTATCCATATTCGTCTTCAAAATAATTTATTAATGTCCTACGATTTATACTATCGCAATTTATTGATCGATTTCAATATTTTGAGATAATTTTATATTATTATTTTCGCAATTTTTTTTTTCCCATGTCCGCTCCCAATATGGAGCATATGGACTCCTAATGGAGTTTATCTCAACAGAAATGTTTCTACGAGAACTGCTTGTTACTCAGTTGCTCAACCTCTCTTTTTCCAAAGAGAGTAGGAATAGAAGGAAAGGGCAAGAACCGGACTAGTGGTTAGCTAATCGCTCTCCATACGCCCCGTTCATAGGATAGGATGGGTGGGAGGGGAGAATGCAAGACATCACATACATCCATGCCTTTGAACAGAAATTCATAAATCGATTGAAAAATCAATTTATAAAACTGCCCGTACCGGGATTCGAACCTGTGCCCTCCGTAGCGGTAGCCAACGATGTTGACCACTCGACCACACAGGCGGCATAAATTACAATACAAAATATCCCCGATAAAAATCTATTATTATTTATTAAATTATTTAAAGAAATTAGGGTCACTTAAAGTTGAGGTTGAACGACATTTACTTATCACATTATACCTGCCGAGTTCTACAAATATTTATATCTACAATACAAAACAATTATCCTAACAGCTGCTATATTACAAAGCGATAAGTGAACGAATTCACAAAATCTCACAGTTTGATAATCACTGATTATTTGGTACATATTTCTATGTAATGGACGTTTGCAATCACATAATGGGGCCCATACAGGGTCACATGTCTTTTTTAGTATGCATATAATAATATATTGCAACCAAAACATCTTATTAATTACCTGTTAAGCATTCGATGTCACATTTTATATGAAATAAAATTATATTCATACAAAAATAATGACGTTATTTACGCCTGAAATATATTTTTCTGTATAAATTTCGACACCTACATTTCGTTGTCGCTTCTTTCAATTTTTAATGATTGGATTTGTATAGTTATAGGTACGACGTCCATAACTTTAAACATAAATTCATTAATCGATGAAATTGAACTCATTGGCTCAACCAAATATGAAAAACACAGAAAGGTATTGATCATTCTGTTTGTAGGACCGGCGATAAAAAAAATGAATAAAAGAAAAAATACATAAAAGCAATAGTGAGATAAATCAATCATACTATTTTTTTTAGATAATTTAACTTTAAGCTTTGTGACAATAAATGTGAACATTGACATTTTTTCAAATATCTCAGAGTTATATTATATTGAGTAAGCTTAGCTTTCAACAATCAATATGCATACTTATATCAAAACCTACTTGTTTCAGTTAATCTCAATGTTGTTTTTAAGTATTGATACGTCAAGACAAAAATAACAAATAAGTTATACTCCGCCTTAAGTATTCAAAAACACAAACTGACTAGCTTAATAATAATATTCTCAATATTCCAGACAGCTTAGAATTTCGACAGAAGGTGCTTGTCGGAATTTCAATATCAAATTTGTATTGTCTGAATGCTGTACTATTCCATTAATCTTGTCTCTAACGACCCGGGTTTCGCCTTTCAGCATCGTCAGGATTTAAAGTAAATTTGTGTACTCGAAAAGCTTGAAGATGTCAAAAGGCGAAACCCGGGTCGTAAGCGACAAGATTAATGGAAGAGTACAGCTTTTTTTTATTCTAGACAGTATTTATTTAAAAAAAAAACATATTTTAAACGCAAATCTTCTTTAAATAGACACAGGGGTGGGCTGGAGGGGGCGCGGAGGGGCTCGCGCTAGCTCCTTGTTAAATTTGACTAAAGCCGGCGAGCCCCTTGTTAATTTTAGAGAAAACAATATTCTCAGATCAAACTAGTACATAACTGCAATTATTAACGTATATATTATCTACGACAGCTTCATTAGACACAGCAGTACATTTTTAGCCATTTACACTGATCAGTTTACGGTAAATTGCATATTGTTACATATTATAAGTGTATTAAGTAATAATCGAATGCTTATTTAAATATTGAAAATAATTGCATAGGAGTGTTTAAAAATTCATTCCTTCTCCGGAACACCGAGAATTGCTTGGAGATTAAGCGATAATATATTGTTAATATATGCCCCTTGTTAATATATTGGCAGCCCAACGCTGTATAGAAATATAAACTTACTATTCATAGAAGACATCGAGTCGAATTATCATTTTTTTCATTGTTTATCTCTCGTAGAAGTTTAGGTACTCACCTGAAAAAAAAAAAGAAAAAGTATTGTTAGATAAGATCTTACAAAGTATTATTTATAAAAAAATAGATAAGAGTTTGTAGGTCAGGTTGTATTTGTTATGTTTATTACATCAGGTGAAAGTATTCAAATATTTATGCTGAAAATCGCATTATTCATAGAGATAAGATAAAAAAAATTGTGATAGATAACAAAACGAGTGCCAGAAGCATGTTGTATGAAAGCGGTTTCAGTGTATGTTCAAGTAAATATAAAAAAAAATGCATAGATTATCCACATGATCTCTAACGGTACATCATTGCAAATTCGAAGGCCAAGGTGCACAAATTCGGCTGCAACAACACTTAAAACGCGACATTTCACATGAGCAAATTTAATTATGTTTTAGTGTTTTTCCAGACGAATTCGCCCAAGTCTGAAGCGGGCTTTAGAATCACAAGGGTCTACCTACAAAAAAATAGTTTTAATACTTTCGATGGATTCGGTGGTAACTTTGTGGAAGTACATTTTAATATAAAATAAAAATAACTTTGATTATTCCACGTATTGTGTTACAAAATGTGACACGTGTTTCGCCTTTTTCAGAGGCATCCTTAGACAACTACTTTCGCAAATGTTTGCTTAAGTACGAATGCCGTACTTAAGCATCGTACTTAAGCAAACATTTGCGAAAGTAGTTGTCTGAGGATGCCTCTGAAAGAGGCGAAACACGTGTCACATTTTGTAACACAATACGTGGAATAATCAAAGTTATTTTTATTTTATATTAAAATAACTTTGATTATTCCACGTATTGTCAGTGGCGGATTATCCCATAAGCGCAAGAGGCGCTTGCTTGGGGCCTCCAAATTTTAGGGGCCTCAAAAATATCTTTGTTTCCATATATTTTTAGATGTGAATGTTCATTTATTTAACATGTAACACTTTTAATAAAGAATATTTATTTCAAGGAGTGAGGCCCTAATATTTGATTCTAATTTTGGTAGTAATTTTTGAAATACCGCAATCCAACTAAAAAATATTCACCAAATACCATTTTTTTTTAAGTGACACATACATGAAGCTATTTTCTTTAATCTATACAAGATGATAATTGGCAATGGGGTTTTTATGTGTTAGAAACTAGCTTGGAATCTGATATGCGCCCTAAAACAAAACTTCTCTCATAAGGCGTCCGAACAACTAAATTTTATTTTCTAGATTACGAGTTTCTACTCGTAATTTAAAATAAAGTGGTTCTCACGTAAAACTTTACTGTGGCCACATTATTAACGTTAACGGTCCTATGAAAATCTCGTGAATCCCAAAGATTTTATAAAAGTATACGCTGAAACGCTCAAACCAATTTTGCTGAAAATTCAATTAATTGCATTCTTAATAAAATATATTTATCTTCCAAATATTTTCAATGAAAAAAAAAAGTATTACACATAACATATTTATTCTAAATATTTAATTTTGTACAAAATATTTACATTTTCCTATTGAAAATCAACGTTCCTTATTTCACGAAAATTGCTTTGAAAAAAATTCAAAAGGAAAAAAAATAACAAAATACAATATTTGTAGAGAAATTATATTTGTCAATAAAAAAAAGCCACATGTCGTATAATCTCATAACTAAAGCAAAAGAAGAGAATATTTATTTAAGTGGGACAATTATTGGGGGGTGCGGCAAATTCAAGAAACGCCGTGGGCGGTGGGACCCCTTCCTGCGCCATTGAATCTAGCTTAATAGGATTTTCAAATTATCACAGTTCGCATTATTACAAGCATTCGGTATTATTTATTATATTGTAAAAAAATATATAGGGAGCTAGTGGCGTGCTTAAACAGGAACCTTCTATTTTTTTCAATAAACATTTGCATATTAACCAAAACGATTTTACTTATTTTTGAAAAAAAGTATTTATTTTTGAAAAAAATATTAAGCTTTGACAAAATCAAATATATCGACAATTGCATAAAGTTTTTATTTTTTTACATTTGTTTATTGACAGATACTATTTCAAAATTTAATTAGGTATAATATCTGATTGTTAACCAGTTGCTGAACCCCACCCAAGAAAAAAATAGTCGATAATAAAACGATCATGTTATTTGAAAAATAGTTCACCGAAATAAATAGATCCAGAAAATTAGATATAATTATTTTTTAGCAATATTCCTCCATCTTTACTACGAAATGATTTTCAAAATATTTTGAAAGACTCCTTTTTTTTATTCCGTGTTGTACTCAAATTTGTACGCACGACCACCTGCTACGATTTCACAATCCTCTTGCAGAGTGTATTCCATGGCGTTACATTTATTTATTTTTTAATTTGAAGGAATGTCTTATGGAGACATCCTTCATGGCTTAGTTGTAGAAAGTAGACAAAGACTTGATCAAAGATTTATTATTTCTTATTATCCTTTCCGCTGATATGAACACTGTAATTTGTTTCTGCTCTAAGATTTTTTACCATGTCCCCGCCAAATGTGGAGCATATGGACTCAACATTAGTGTTTCTATGAGAACTACTTGTATCTCCGTTGCTCATTCTCTCTTTGCTTCTAAAGTGAGTAGGAATATAAGAATAGGGCTAGGCTAGGACTAGTGATCAGCTTATCGCTACGTTTTCACGTTAACCCTTTGAGGAGTGAGTAAACTGATTCGTTATTACCCATAAATATTTTTTTAGAAGCTATTACTGCGATTTTGTTTATTACTGTATTTTTTCTCTCGTCTGTGTACATGTGACACTTTACAGACGTCGATTTCAATTAAGGAATCGATCCCAAATGGTATTTTACGCTCAATATTATATGACTACCAAATTGTTTACAAACCTTAAACTTTTTTTAAAAAACCTTTTTTTCATTTATAAAGCATGATAAAACTTATGTGGCGACCAAAAATCACTGATGGATGTATCTAGTATCCATATCTGAAGAAATAGCAAATATTCAATACAAAATATGAGGATAGCAATAGATAATAGATGGCAAGATACTTAGACGTACGGGTACGGCGATACACATCAAAGGGTAAGATGGGTGGGAGGGGGAAATTCAAGACGTCACAAACATCCATACCTTCGAGCAAGAATTGACAAACCAATTTATATAACTGTCCGTACTAGAATTTTAACTCTTAGCCTTCATAGCCGAAGCCAAAGACGTTGTCCACTCGACCACGCAAGCGCTCTCACAATTATTACATCAATATGTATTTTTTTTGCTTCACCAAAACAGACATTTCTTTCATTTTGATATTTTTAACGATTTTTTTAACCATGTCTTCTACCAATGTAAATTATGTAGAATCTTTATGGTCTTTTTCTCAACAGACGTTTTTATAAGAAAACTACTGCTAAAGGTTACTCAATCCATATTTTTTTAGGAAAGTAGAGAGAAAGATTAGGTTAGGAGAGTATAAGTGATAAGGTTATTGCCTTCTCTAGGATTTCATTTATCTGCTTTGTTTGGGATTTCATAAGTGGAAGGGATTTTTAGACATCATAAACATCCATGCCTAGGAACAGAAATCAATCTGTAGGCATTCTCATGAGTTAATCCATTTTGCCAACAAAAGCCTTAATTTTAGTGATACATTTATTTACTGAACGTCAGTTCAAGTTCATACGGGCATTTGAACGCCTGAAGATTCCGAAAGGCAAAAACCGGGTCGTTAGTAACAAAACTTGTGAATGTACATAATTTGAACGTTTCAAATTTAATATTGATATTCCACCAAGCCCCCCCAGTCGAAATCTTAAATTATAAAAGTATTCTTTTACACTCAGGTGCGGATAATTTTATCTTTTTTTAAATTTATTTTTTTGCAGTTTTGCAATTTTGCTATGAAAACGACGAATATACTTGGTATTGAAAAACACCAACGATTTTTTTACAACGTGTTCTGCACTCCGAAAAAAGGGCCTCCAAAATTTATTGCGCCTGGGGCCTCGCCAGTGCTTAATCCGCCACTGCGTGTTGTACTACAAACTGTGACACGTGTTTCGCCTCTTTCAGAGGCATCATTTTTAGAAATAAATAAAAGTATTAACACTAATGAATTATTATTGAACAATATCTTAAAAAGGACAGGTTGTTCGCCAGTGCTAAATTTATTTCTAATGGTTTAACCCTTCCTAATTGATGCAACTTTAATAAAAACACAATATTCCTTTGTACTTTATTACACTTTATTCAATAGGTCGGGGCCGGTTTCGCTCATTGCGAGCAATGTCAACTGATAAGAAGTCAACTGAATAGTTGACAATGCTCGCAATGAGCGAAACCGGTCTTGACCTATTAAATAAAGTGGAATAAAGTACAAAGGAATATTGTGTTTTTATTAATATAATGCCTTTCCACCAAGTATTGACAGTGAACACCCTAAAAATGATGCAACTTTATTAGTTCATCATTTAGTAACGTAAATGTCATCTGTAGTATCATTAGTATTATTGTTTGTTTGTTTTTCTATCATCCCTCCTTGTCTCCCGTTTTTATTTTATTTTTGTAATATATCAGAATAATAAAATCAAAATCATTCTTACTTAAGCAAGCATTTGTGAAATTAAGATTGTCTGAGGATGCCTCTGAAAGAGGCGAAACACGTCACAGTTTGTAGCACAATACATACGTGGAATAATCTAAGTTATTTTATATTAACATAGTGTTATGTTCACTAAAGTACAAAACATGATTTACCTTTGTGCTTTTAACAGTATATTATTAATTGTAGATATACCCAAGCATATCTTGCAAACGGTTATATTTTATGTACGAGATACAGTAACTTTGTGTTATTAATAAATATGATTTTGGCATTGCTAAAATAGGGAAATAGTTGAAAAATAACGGCCAATAATATTGATCATTAAAATATAATGAACCAAAAGTCTTGAACAAGTATTTGAAGTATAAAATAGTCGAGAAAGCGTGGCGACCAGCTACGTATTGTTTTCAAACAGCAAAATTACGTAACCCACTAATTGTAATTAGTAAGTAAAAAGTTACAATACAACATATTGCTGGGTGTCGAACGATATTTTATGTTGTGGCGTTTTTCTCGCATAGACAATTAACTGTGAATACTCTCTCTAACTGCGCTTCAGAATTAATTTAAATAATCTATACAAAATATATATTAATTAAATACATTCAAAAACATAAAATGCTGTTCTCTGATAGACTGTCATCAGTTTAACTATAACATATATTTTTCTTCATTTATTTTAGCAGCTACAATAAAGCACGGTGTGTGAAAATGGTTAATACCACCTCCTGGGAGGACCTGAAGATATCGTAGAGATGGCACTTACCTGATATAAAATTGATAGGCGCTAAATAAAAACCAGGGGTAGAGGAATTACAAAGAGTGAAGTGATTCTGTGAACATTTCTTTTGAATGTAATAACAAAATACATTTGATATTTACCTGTAAAGTGTTCACTGTGAATACTTTGTGGGAAGGCATTATATCGAGAGAGAATAAAACACAGAATTATTTATCAGGACTAGTAACGGTTTTGCGCATCACGAATTAGACATTAGTTGAATATCCTCGCGATGAGCTAAACCGGTCCTGATCCTAATAAATAATAGTGGAACAAGTGCAAAAAGTACTTTATTTATTTTGAACGCTTAGTCTTATTTATGTCGCCTGCTGTGGCCCAGTTGGTTAGTCTACCGATCACGCTGCTCTGGGTTCGATTCCCGGTCAAAGCTGTGATCGAAGACTGGGTGTTTGTGATGTCAATTCACATTATTTCCTCTCCTCCCATCCTTCTGATCCTTTAATAACTGGGTGTAGCAATAGCGATTAGTCAACTACTAGTCCTGTTCTAGCCTTACCCATCCATCCTTACTACTCACTTTGAAAAAAAGTGAGGTTGAGCGACTGATTAACAAACAGTTCTCGTAGGAAAAACTTTCGTTGAAATACCTCCAATAGGAGGCCATTTGCTCAACACTTTGAGCGGACATGGATGAAAAAACATCTTATTTACAATAACTATGTATAGGGCATAATGTAGGTAAAAATCAAGATACTTAAAAACAGCGAATTCTTCACCATATTTTACAACTTGTTTATTGTAGTTTCCCAAGGGGTGTGAGTAAGTATACTTTGAAAAAGGTTACTAGGATTAAATAAGTTTAGGAATCTCTGCAATAAAGTCCCAAGGATAATTCAAAGTGATGTTAAAAAGAACATCATTAAAATGCTTAATTACCTTCTGATGAATATTATAATGACCAGACCACAGATGGTGACGATAGACTATGGCGTGTTGCTTATACAAAAAAAAAAACAATTTTACGATTGGTTTGACGACCATCTTTGGCATGGCACTCAAAAGGTTAAAGCGCAGTATAAAATAATTGAGAATGACATTAAATAACATGGAAACGTTAATAATTTTTATATTCAGTCAAAAAGTTTTATTTTTAAATCTTATCCTCTACCACAGAGTTACCCAAACGGTGCGCCGCGGCTGTTCTATTGGGGCGCCGTGATTTTTTTTCTTTACAAAATATTACTAATATTATTACGTATAAAACATATGTACAAAGGTTCAGGACTTGTTTGACCTGAATATATTTATGTTTGAATATAATATAGAATGGCCAAAGTGGGCCAATCGGTAAATTCCTGGGAAAAATTATTATTAACATAAGGTTTGCCATGAGATAATCAATGTTTTGACTTGGGGCGCCGCAAAAAAACATATTTATAAGGAAACCGAAGAAGTCTGGGAACCCCATGTATATGAAGCTTTTCAACGAAACGCTATATTTACGAAAAGTAAGCTATTCAGTTGTTGAACTTTGTTTTTGTTGTCTCCCTGCGTACTATTTCAGAATCAGATTTTAAAATTACAGACATTAAATTGATACTGTCTGTAAGGTGATTTGAACCCGTGGACACTGCAGCCGAATAACAGAAACGCCGCACAGAATCACCATTGCTGTGTGTAGAAAAATAACACTTTTAGCTCGAGTATCTCAGGTTAACTGTGGATTCACCAGACCGAACATTGAAGTACAGTTATGTGTTTTTACACCATCTCGACCTCAATTTTCGCAATGTACTGTACTGACGCAACTCTAGAGTCTTGACCTAACGATGACGCGTACCTAAAGTCAAAACTTTACACAATGAAGAAAAATTAGTATTTAGTTATTCTAAACGGAATCTTTGACCCAAAAAATATGACGTGAACATACATTGTAAATGTACGATAACCAAATACGTAATACAAAACAATTTGTGATTGTACAATGGAATGGCGCAAATATATTTATGTAAACATATCGACTGTAGAAAGGAAAAAGGACGTAACCCACACATAAAAAAAATACAGGAGACACAAAAAACGTTTTTTGATGATTTTGGGGCAAAGGGAAATTATGCAATATACACAAACTTTTAGTAAATAGGAGACTGATAAACTGGTTTTGAATTGACTTTATCTGATATGAATTAAATATTTTTTTCAGTCTTTTTTCTTGATCACAATTTCTACATACCCTTTTAAGATTTCGACTGAAGGTGCTTGGTGGAATTTTAATATTAAATTTGAATCGTTCAAATTATGTACACTCCCACAGATTTTGTCACTAACGACCCAGGTTTCGCCTTTCGGCATCTTCAGGCGTTCAAGCGCACGGATGAACTTGAACTGACTGAAGATGCCGAAAGACGAAACCCGGGTGACAAAATCTGTGGGAGTGTACATAATTTGAACGATTCAAATTTTCTACATACCCTTTTTTTTATTTAAAACCTAAATTTAGATACTTATTTGACATTTTCGGCTACTATTTAGATACTAATTTTACATTCTTTTCATAGAATGTGTATTAAGTTGTATAGATTGTGAATATCGAAAAAAGCTGTTTTGAAAAAACTGTGGATTACGTCCTTTTTTCTTTCCAAAGTCGATATATTATGTATTTTAAATCATATAGTTCGTTGCTCGAAGTACATATATGTCAATGGTATCTCAAAAATTCTCTGTCTCCAGCCAGTCTACTGACTTCTCACAGATAATAATAGTGTTTCGTGGCTCTGCCGTGGATGTATATCAGCGGCATACCACGGTGACGGGATCCATCCGACGTGTAGAAGAGACGTGTAGGAATCAAATTCCATTGAGATATCGAAGCCTGGTCCAACACCATTTTTTATTTTGGACGTAACAAGGGACTGGTTAATTCGTCTTCTTATCTGCGAGTTCCTGACTTAATTACCCCAAGTATTCGCAGCAAGCATCTGTTTTGTAAGTTCAACCGTGTTCAAAGAAACTGTTTCGAAAAATTGTTCACGGGACATTAAAGTACATGTTGAGCATCATGTTCCGGGATAATTGTTTCTCAGCCTTTAATTCGTTACCTGCAAAGGAAGTTTGGTCATAGCTTCTTGAATAATATGCTCAAGTGGGTAAAGTAAACACTTTCTGACCCAAAAAGTGGTATATGACCACTTTTTGCAGTATTGCGTTAAGGGATATTAAAATACATTTTATTACATTGGTAGTTTGGTAATTAAAAAGCAAGAAATACTCATATGTCTAGATTACGTTACAGCGAAGTAGAGGTCAAACTGAGAAACCCGAAGGACACGTTTGACGTTCAATTTACTTTCCGTGTGACAAGTGACAGTATGTCAATTTATTTATACTCAATGAAATGTCATTAGGTGAAGGCCTAAGCACTTAAGTCAAGCAATTTATCTATGATTATAATGTATCTATTTGACTATATTTCGTGCAATACAATGGCGTGCTTTTATCAATAGAGAAATATACTAACGACTACCAAAAAATACTAAATACTTAATTACTAACGTGATGTCTTTCTCATTAGGATACGAAAAAAATACAATATTTATTTTGCTTGGTCTGTCTGCCTGTAACGCACATGACAACTCTGCGCTTGGACATGGTAATCGATGTGAAGACAGAGAAAGAATGTTATAACATTGTATGCAAGGCCGAGAGTGCTTAGAATATTTTCTATGTAATTTTAAATCGACTGTTCAGATGAAATTATTTCAAGACATTTATGCGGGATTATCATCACATGCGTAATGATCCAGATTCTAGGCACTTATTTTAAACGGTCTGAAATACACAACACCGTCACGGCGGACGTTATGATTTTTGTATTAAGTTTTGACGGTTGGTATAACACGATAACATATTTTATCTCTCAAACGCTTCAATGTTGTCATCATAGAACATATTTTGGTTCATATAGCCGATCTTTTAAACGCACACAATATTGGAAAAAAAATATCATTCGCTGTTTGGACATTTAAAATATTAAAACATTTTTTTTATCTAATGCCGCAGACTCCGACATGTATGCGTTTGACAGATAAGATATTTTGGTTATTATAGTAAATCTGTTAAATGCATACGATTTCCGAAAAAATGGTTATTCACTGCTTAGTTTAGACATTGTGAACAAATACACTATTGTGTTATACCAACTGTCAAAAACTAATACAAAAATCGTTACGTTCGCGCTGATGGAAATGCGTATTTCAGACAGTTCAAAACAGTATCTATATCCCAAAAATTCATCGAAATAGCCCCCAACAATTTCTCGTTTTGAGTACTCTACTGATAACGCCCTTCATTCGTGAGAATTAAAACAGCTGATAAAAACTTGGCAATTTTTAAAAGCGTACACAAATAAATAAGAAGTAAGTAGACAGCACAATTTGACACGTTTTAAAAATTGATTAGTTTATTACTTTTTTTTATTGTCCTCATTTCAGAAAACATACAAAAATACTATAAACATATTTTTGATAACTTTGTTACTTTACTTGCAGTTTTTCAATGTTTACTTAAAAATTAAGAATTTATTCTAATTCTTACGTTATAAAATACAAAATGAAGGTCGGGGTTTTATAATTTTCTACCGAACGCAAGGAACACACATTGATACTACTAATTAAATATTAATTACTTATTCATTTTTCAATCATTTCGTAAACATTGTGATATTCTGTCTGATGATGCTTCTTAAAAGGGCGAAACATGTGACACAATTTCTAACTCAACAAGTGCAGTAACAAAGATATCAAATTTAATTTCATATTAAAAATTAACTTCCACAAAGTTTCCGCCGAATACAACGAAAATATCACAGAAATATTATCGCGAACGTTCGCGTAGTTTCTTAGCCACATATTTCAACCATTCATTGACTTAATACAAGAGATTGTCCACACAACTATTCCACTTCTCCTTAAAACTCTTAAAAGTTATATTTAAACTTCACATGTTTTTGCTAGAGCGACTAAAATATTGCTCGTATAAAGACAACTACTGAAAAAATCCAAAGCACTTCAGTGCTATTGATTGAATTGACATTTACTTGAAAGAACTCCATTATAGTAGGTCAAAAATATTGACGTAATTAGAATCCCACAAGAATTAGTGTAAAATATTGTTGATGGCTATTTTGGCACAAGGTGAAAAAATATCAATGTATTTTAGTTCTTCAACTACTATTTTGTAAACAGGCGATATATATTTCGGCTTACGCCCTCATCCGAACTGTAATTCTGACGAGGGCGCAATATTGTATGTTTAATTATTGTATTGAGTAAATGCCAATTCAATCGAAAAGTTAGAATTATGTCCAAATGAATTTTTGTTAACTTAATCCGAATAAATATAATTGAGAAACACTGATTTAGAGCGTGTATGTAAAGATACGTAAAATTATACTTGCGTTGTATCATGACGAGCGGCTAGCTTTATAGCCAATATTCAGTAATATTGACACAAGTGTGTCAATATTACAGAATACGCACTTGCAAAGTTTTCTGTATTGAGTAAGACATAACACATTATATCAATCTTTGTTCAACTGTGTCATAATAAATAAATAAATAATAGAAATATAATGGACCCGCATTTCGTTCGGGAAAGATTCAAAAACATTTATTATGAGTAAACGCCACGCTCGGTATAACTCTTTACGGCAGGTAATAACTACCCAGCTTCGCCTTGGTTGTATTGAACGTACAAACGCAGACACAGAAAATACAAAATAAACATAAACATAAATATTTCGATAACGCGAGGTTAGATTGAAAGCGAAATAGAAACATGTGTAATGGGGTACAGGTAACTCATAAAAAAAATTAAAGTTAATATAATCGTAGATAGAAATTAATCTTACTGCTTGGCGGAGACGATGGTCAATGTCCTCTCAATATTTATTCTTCCCAGATATTGTTTGTCGTCCGAATGCAACCTTGTTCTCTCCAGATCAATGGGCCTCCCGATTCACCACCAGACACAGTACTTTTAATGTCAAGTTGTGAAGTTCAAAATCAAACCAAACTCCTACTGCCATTGTGGTAATAATAATCAAGATTCAAAGCATATTCTCTGGGTTGTCCGATTATGTCTATTGGAAGATGTATTTTGTTTTCATCGTGTAGAAATAACCATAATGGTCCTATTGGACATCCAAATCTAGTTTCATCTCCAGAAAATTTTTCTCTTCAAAAAATTTGCTACGTCATTTGGAGAAAAAAATATCTCTTTATTAATTTATTAATTAAATCCCTAATCGAATTAATTATAAATATTCGAATTTTATTTTATTAACCTTTGCTAATCAAGTTGCTATAAAAATATAATGTAACTTAAGTATCATTGAGGAGATTTTATCTTCGGTTTTGTAAAAAAAATAATATTTTGAAAACTATTTAAGTGTTTCATTGTCAGAAAGGCATTGGTCGTCTAAAAAGATTACCTCATTATTATTATTTAATCCATATGCTTTTCCAATGTGGAGCATTTGGTCTCTTAATGGAAGTATCTCATCAGTTGATCAAACTCTCTTTTTCAAAGAGTTTAGATATAGAAGGATAGAGGGGTTACGACCGAACGGTTAACTAATCTATCTCGATACATTTTGTTAATTTTAGGATTGGATGGGTGAGAAGGGATTTCGGGACATCACAAACATCAATGTCTTTTAACAGAAATCAATAGATCGATTGAAAAAATGCCGTTCATAATGGATTCGAACCACAAAATATTTTGGGTTCGCGCTCTTTGAGACATCGCTACTGTTTTTATCGACATTCAAGTCATGGGAATTTGCGTTATCGGAGAATTTACTGTATTTATCTACCGATCTCCCAATATCGTATGTCGCAGTACCTATCTTTCGCGTCAATCGAATTGTTTAAGATCACGTATATTTTTCTCATTGCTTTCAATCAGTGCTCTGGAGAAAAATTTAAAATTAAATTTCAAACAACAAATAGTGTCTCATTCTAACACAGGGACATGTAGTAATCGCTGACGGCGTTCAATTGAATAAATTATATTTGAAGCTTCTAAAAATGACAATCAATTGAAAAGAAGGCTGCAAGTACGTCACTATATTATTGATTACTAAGTACTCAAATCGAATATATAAAAATGAATGTTTGTTCGTACTTTATACGTTGCCACGCCACTGATCCGATTGCAATAAAGCAATAAGCAAACTTTTTGCTTGCCCTTCCGGGAAGGTTATAGGCATAGTAAAATTAGCATACAGTATGTCTTATATATAAAAATTCATGTTTGTATGTCTGCCATACAGTTAATTTTGACAACGTATGCTTGCACTTGCGCGATGGTAATAGTACAATTAACATACAGTAGGTGGCGCGTGTGTCGTACCATAGATAATCGGCAGCAAACGTCAAACAGACAGAAAAAGAAAACATGCACTTCAATAAACACAATCAAAACACAAACACTTTCATTCTTTGATTGGCATTGCAACGTTTGCCGGGAACCGGCTAGCAAGTAATAAATTTAAATTAAATTATTTAATCAGCCCTATAATTGATATAAAGGTTCTCTTATTCCTAAGGGGAACGAATCAAATCACTCAATCGAGTATAGTTTCAATATCATATATCATTTCAGTATATAGTCATATCAAAATACGAAATAATTAGAGTTACCTGTATTTTCTTCCCCCATGTCTGAATGATATTTTAATATACGACAGGTATTGATTTTAAGTTGCCCCCCATATCAGAAAGTGTGCCGCACCCAACCTGCCCCAGGGGACAGAATCGTTATTGTCAGGGGGGGGGGACGTGATCGCTCTTCTTAATGTCCCCTATTTAGTTACATTCGTTTCTTATTTAGGGTGCAATGAACGAGCGCAATAGTTCAAAGAAGAGACGTTCTTAACCCTTCAGACGCGGATGCCTAAAATAGATTTTGTATAGCGGTTGATTCGTATCCAATGAAAAACAGAATGAGCCACAGATAAACAAATAAATAGATGCAAAAACCAGGGCAGTGGAGTCGGAGTCGTGAAATCGCGGTATTTTGGCCAGAGTCGTGAAAAATGAGCGGCTCGATATTTTTTTGAAAAATATATTTAATTAAGTGTATTCAAACCACAATAGTCCAAAGTGTTGACATTGCATGCTTGACTGACTAAAAATGATCTGATGGAATACACATATGTATATAAGTTAAAATGAAACTATTGAAAAAAATTCTCAGAGTCGGAGGCGTCTTTTTTAACACGACTCCACAGCTCTGGTATTTTGAAAAAAAATCTGGTGACATTCTGGGCAAATAATTTTGAAAGAGCGGCGATCTATTGGTGCTATATTGAAACGTATAAAACTCTGCCGATAGTACCGAATATTTTTTTCACCTTTTTAAATACCACTTAGGTGTATATATATATAGCTCCATTGAGAATATGTCAAATTCAAAAATTTGACTATATTTCAAAAATTCATATTAAAAATTTAGAAAAAATATTTTTTACGAGTAAAAGTATAAATATCTAAAACTTTATTTTGATAAAGCAATTGAAATTGATGATATTTTGGTATTTATACTAAATGGACATCAAAATAGAGCATGTTGTTTGTGCACGTCATCCAGGCATGGAGGGTTAACCAAGGGCCTATATTGTAGTACTGTACATTTATGATAACTAGTGTAAGACTTTGTGATAAGATTTGGCAGGCAAGTTCATTGTTCTGTTTTTATCAAAGCTGTGAAGTCAAGAAGTGTGGAGTTTGGAAAAGTTTTGTTTTTGACACTTAGTTGGTTTTTGTGCGTGTCTTAGAAAACCATAGAGTTATTCCCGGGTGCTTGGTACTTATTTTGAGCGGTCTGAAATTCACAACACAATCACGTTTTGAGTATACATACGGTCTGACACAATCACGTGTTGAGTATTTCAGACCGTCCAAAATAAGTGCTATGCACGCGGATATACCACTACAGGTATCAAGCCGCTTACATCGTGCTTTAAGTAACTTCTGTTTTTAAACTGAAAAAATTTTGTCACCCGCTTTGGTCTAGTTGGTAAGAGCTTGCTCTACCGATCAGACTGGTCTGGGTTCAATTCCCAGTAAGGTCAATGTCAAATTTAGATATTTTTCGATTTGAATTTGAGACCTAAGACGTGTGTGTTTGTTATGTCAATTCACCTCGAGTTGATCTCATATGATCTTTCAACTTCAACATTTTTTTCGCATTAGCCGTGATGACAAATATAAAAAAACAGTATGTCGCTGTCATGTGAGAGATAGTAGGAGCAATGTTCCCTCTAATTTTCGAAGGTAATGTGCGCAAATGACATTGGCTGTGCAACTTTGAATGGAAATTAAAAAAATTGTGCGCCACATAACGGTATTTAGACCTACTAAACTAAAAGGTTAATTTCTAATAACGAAAATAATTAAAAACACTATTTAATGTCGATTAATTTATTCTGGTGGTGGTATATATAGCTGGGTTAACTTTTGTGCGCTATATCGTAATGTATGTGCGCGCGCACACGCGCACAACTTAGAGGGAACACTGGGTAGGAGGTATAAATAAATCTTGTAGACTGCGGAAATAATGCATTTCGATCAATTATTTGTCGAGTGATATGTAAATCAAAACATCGTATGATGTAAGCTATAACTTTGTCATAAAATCTGGACTGAGTGTGGACTGTAGAGTCGTAAGAAATCGAGCAACTCCGACATTGACCTACAATCCAAAACCTTTATTGACCTACGCTTCGATTCCTACTAGCAACGTCAATAGCAAGCCCCGTGAAAATAGCAAAATAGTCCACAGTCACCAACAAGTCTTCATAATGATTTGTTTCTCGTCAGAGCCTAACCTATATTTATTGTTTTAATGTAATTTAATGTGTTTGTCTCTTAATCGAAACACAAACAATACCATATTGATAAACATTACGCATGTCGGTCATTTTCAAACGATAATTATTAATATTAGTGAAATTATTGTATATCAGCGCGTAATAAATAATATGATCAGATCATTTAACATTTTTAATGACATACGTCGATGATCATGTAAGAACCATCTAAGGGTTATCCCTTAGATCACGGGTTCCCAATCTGTGGTTCGCCAACTATTTTCGGCAAATCGGTATTCTGGGATTTGAAAATTCTCGGAAGACCTAAAAACGAATACCTTTTTTAAAAAAATGCCTTCTTCAATTGCATCTAGATCGCGGGTCAAATGGCTTTTATAAAAAGGGGTCGCCACCCGAAAAAAGTTAGAAGCCTATGCCTTAGATCAGCCAATCTCAACCTGCGGCCCAATCAGCTCTAATTTGCGGCCCAAAATAATTATAGTCACCGATTATGTTGTGTTGACTTAATATCAAAATTCGCATTCATTTTCAAGTAAACTATTTAAGATTTTGGCTACATTGATATTTTTGTATACTTTTTAGGTATTTTTTATTTGTTTACTCTGAAAAATACATGAATACATAAATGTATACATATGTATATATTTACATAAAATAAAAAAGATTTATTTTAACATCATAATACATTCATATGTATGCAGTGTGGTATGTGTTATATTTACAGTTTACTATACATATGTTGCGGCCCACGTAGAGAAACAAAAATCGGAATGCGTCCCGGAGGAAAAAAAGGTTGAGTATGGCTGCCTTAGATGCTGAAATATTACACGATTTATAGGGTTACCAGATGGTTTTAAAAATAACTAAATGTCTCCTAACTCGTGTTTTAAATAATTTTCTCCATCCATTTAAGTAACGATAGTTCAATGTCCTCCACTAGGCTAATCATTCTCGCTTCATCCCGTTATTTTAGGATTGCAATGGTGGGGGAGAAATTTAGACACCACAAACATCAATGCCTTCGAACAGAAATCGATAAATCGATTGAAAAAATGCTGTTCATAATGAGATTCGAGACCGTGAGGTCCGGCATGGAAGCCAACGACGTCGACCACTGTCTAATGGAACCGACATATATTATATAATAATTATGATTAATATGAATCAGTTGAAACCAAAATCGCTTAAATAATTTACTTAGATGCATTCGTTTATTGTTATTTCTAGGGCTGTGGAGTCGGAATCGTGAAAAATGAACAGCTCGAAATATTAAAAAAAATATAATATGATGTGTATTCAAACTACAATAGTCCATAGTGTTGACATTGCATGCTTGGCTGACTAAAGATGATCTGATGGAATACATATCGACTGCGGAAAGGAAAAAGGACGTAACCCACACATATCAAATTTTCCAGGAGGTGCAAACAACGTGTTTTGATCATTTTGGGCCATATGCAAATTATGAATAATACACAACCTTGAAGTGCACGGAGAATTCTAAACTGGTGTTTAATTGACATCGTCTAATATTATTTTAAAGAAATTGTTTAGGAAAAACCTATTTTTCAGTCTTTCTTGGGTTTAATTTTTTACAAAGTCATCTTTTTCAAACTTAAAAGCTAAATTTAGATACTAATTCGGCATTTGCAGCTTGCATCCTTTTGATAGAACGTGTATCAAGTTTGATACATTGTGATTATTGAAAAAAACCTGTTTTGAAAAAACTGTAGGTTACGTTCTTTTTCTTTTCCACAGTCGATAAATATAAATTAAAATTAAATAATTTAAAAAAAATCTTTGGAGGCGTTTTTAATTTTGTAAGCTGTAGTCGGAGTCGTCTTTTTTTACACGCCTCCACAGCCCTGGTTTTTTAATTCCAAATCTAACATAATATCCTCCATTGGAAGTATTTTGCTTTAGTGTTCAATTAAAAATCTCGAATGCATTGCAGATACCGTCGCTTGGCAACATTGTATAAACAAATTAAATCGGGCACATTTAATGACGAATCGGTTCCAATATCAATGATATCGCATGACGTGCTGCGGTGCTGGTCTGGGAAGACCCAATTAAAATTAACCGATGAAGCGCGAAATTTTAATCCAGGTTGGGATGTCAAACAGACGAAAGAGTGAGGTATTAAAAACTGGAGTGTTTTATACACAGCAATGACGTTAGCTACAAAGTTGCATAAATCTTTTGACACATACCAGTGTTATATTCAATGTATTATTAACGTAGTTACCGGAATACAATATGTAAAAACTAATAGAGTAATTGCTTACGGTTACAAATGTAATGTACAGTAAGTGCATGGCATTACAGCTGATGCCAATCCGCCATGTACTTACAACAAGACAACAAAAAAAAAATATTAAGCATACAGATTCACAAAACAATTTACAAAGTTTATCGGTGAAAATGTTCACCTCTCTATGCAAAGTAATGCTCACCCGAATAGCCCTAGAAACTGGGACTCATATAATTACATATATGACTCATATAATTACATACATTGACAATGCTCGCAATGAGCGAAACCGGTCCTGACTTTTTAAATAAAGTACAAAGAAATATTGTGTTTTTATTAATATAATGCCTTTCCACCAAGTATTGACAGTGAACACCCTAAAAGTGATATATGAGTCGATATACTCCACATTGCGATCAGACATGGTAAAAATAATAAATAAATACAACCTATAAATTCTTACTTTCTCGTATACCTAATTATATGTTATACGAAAGCATGTTTTGACGAATCTACCTGCGTAGTTTCAAGTCCATCGTGCTTTTACAAGTTGTATGGAGAGTGTTATTCATCCCTCGTCTCCCTTGCCTCCACAAGCCCAACCCCTTGTAGGTCGAGTAGGGGGAAAAGGTGTTAACCAGTGGTTCTAAAGATTTGTTATTCTTGTGTCATATATATTTAATTTAGTACTCGATAAGAAAAAAGATAAAACAGAACGTTCTAAAATAGAAGGTGGTTGGCACAGCGTTGTTAGTATAAAAATATACAAAACGAGAGTTTCTGTGGGGATCAACGAAAGCTTTACCAAGCCACACCAACAGATTAATTAAAAAGTATTTAAAAAAATCTTTTAACTTCTAACCCATATTCCACCTATTTACAATTTAAAAATATCAAAGATAGTATTATTTTTTGGCTGGCGCCATGCCGACATATACTAGGTCCATGGCTATCTTTAAAACCATCTACCGTGTATCTCCGTTTTCTGCTTTTTCTATCCAGTAGTTCACAAGTACTCTTGACCGTCCATCTCCTTTGAACATGTATGTATATACACTGTAAAGAGTTATTAAGAACTACAGCAAAATATGTCAATCTCAATCTTCTTAATAAGCGATCGCCAACCGGTGGTACGCAAAGTCATTACAGTAATACAACTTGAGCCAAGCATTCATAAACTTAATAAAAACACGCAGCAGAAAATAGCAGAATAATAAAACACTTTTAAGGACTTCACGGTTAATTCTCGACGGCGAGGCACTATTAAAAAAAATACACTTTTTTGTATTAATTTCACATTATTAGAATCAGTTTCAATAAATATTATAATATCGTTTGAAAAATTCTATAAATAAATTCCAAAATCAGATGTATGAGTATTAGATAATACGTATTTATCACTTTTAATATGTTGAGGACCGGTTGAAGAGCTCAGTTGAAAATGCTCGTGATGAGCAAAACCGGTTCTGATCATAATATTAAGTACAAGTGGAATTAATACATTAGTAAAAAAGTTTTTTTATATTTTCAAAATATGTATTAGCCCTGAAAATAATAATAGCCTGCTTTAGAAATGTATTACGTCAGTTGATAATTTTTGTGATGGGCGAAACCGGTCCTGTCTTTTCATGAATAAGGTGGGTTAGAATAAAGAGTGTTTGGTTTTTTTGTGTTAAAATCAGGGCTTAATCATGTTAATGGCCCACGATATTCAACATTGTAAGTGTAGTTGTCCGCGAGGTCCGAATGGTTGGCGACCGCTATTATAGAAATCCACTTGTTAACTTTATTGGTCTTAAATTGCGCGATGAGTAACGCGTTCGTGCAGACTCATTTTATGTCTTTAATCGATCTAAGGCTAAGCAATCTGCTGCATTTTCTCTCTTCTATGTCAGAATCCATGTCACAAACCCATTCATAGGTTTTAAACATGAAATGGTTGGGGGATGATTGAAAACCGGTGGCGCTGCTAGCCCGAGGGTATGAGTTTGTTTACTCGCGGTGGTAGTTAGCGTATTTGGTGTGTGTGTTATTAGAGTAGAGCGGAATAAAGAGGGGCGATATAAAATGTGAGGGTTGCCCCGGGGGACCGAGGCGCAACCCTACTGGCCCCCCATTTTGCGCAGAATAATCTCTGTAGGAATGCTCCCTACCTATTGCACAGTACGATGCACTCGGTGGCGAAATTGCAATTATTTAAATATGCGAAACGGCGATGACAGGATAGTGTGTGGTAATAATATGTCTGTACATATATTATATCACACACATATGAACATTTTTTACAGAATTTATCCAGACGTTTTCCAGTTTAGATCAGGGCCGATGCCACCATACAGGCTAAATAGGCAACCGCCTAGGGCGCAAACCATTAGGGGGCGCATACATTTTATATACTCTAATAGTAATAAATACTAGTACATTTTTTTATTTTGATGTTTGTATTTATTCGTAGTAATTATATCGTATTCTATAAGTGTAATTCTAAAATGAGAGGCTGAGCGACTGAGTAACAAAAAGTTCACGTATAAAAACTTCTGTTGAGATACCTGCATTAAGAGGCCATATGCTCCACATTGGTAGCGGCCTTGGAAGTATAAAATAAAATATTTCCAATGATTCTGGATTGTTTTTTTCATTATTTCGAAAAAATGGGACGATCTGTTAAAAAAGGGGTGCGCCAATAACCGTTGCCTAGGGCTCCAAATAACCTCGCGCCGGTCCTGTTTTAGATATCGCTACTTGAAAGCATACTGGACTTATTTGTTAAATATTATATATTGAAATAAAAGTGATCAAATGCATCTAAAAATACACCTAGTTCATAAAATAAAACTATTAATTATAATTAAATTGTAAAAGCTTTATTAATTTTTAATGTGATGTATGTTCGTGGATATTTGAAATTATAAAATTTATAGTTGGCTCCATTTATGTAACTGCAAGAACTGAATGTATTTCAAACCGAGATCGATACCGTGTTTTGATTGCTGTGACAGATGGAAAAACCTTTTCGCATAAATATGCTGTGGAGACAGGGACGTCCCGAGGGCATAAGCGAGTAGGCAGTTGCCTAGGGGCGGCCAGTCCCAGGGAGCGGCAAATGATCACAGATTTTTTAAATGACTAAATATTTTTGACACGAATTTGATTTAGAATCAACATGATGCCTCAATGTCTTTGATTAGCAAAATACCAAATCAAGATTCGATACTTATATTATTTAAGTGCATTTAAAGTTTACATCATATTTTATGATGTGTAATGGAGGTAATAGTTATTTTTTTATAGTTATTGAACAAAAATGTGGGCTTTTGGATCATATTTATTTGTGAGGATCTTTGTTAATAAGGTACATACTATAAATCACTTGAAAGCAAAAAGGAATAAGTTTCAAAAGATTTGTTTGAGTATGTGGAAGTGAGTAGAGGATTCGAACTTCTATATGTGTATATTTATTCCTAGAATAATGGGAAGGAATGAAAGAAAATGGGCGCTATTTTAGGGGTCTGCCTAGGGGCGGCACATAGCCTAGGAACGTCACTGTGTGGAGATTTGAATTAGAATTTTCATCGCCTCTTCACTAAGAAAAAAGTATTCACTTTTAGTAGAAAGCTAAAACCAAAGTCATGATAAGGATGAATGAAATTTATCTTTGATCGTGTTCTCGAATGAAAGATTGATGAGGCTTTCTTTTAGCTTCATACATGAATTAGTATCTTGAATGTTCGCTCCAAACGAATCAATTGTCCACTATTACTATGTTTAAGATCTTCATTTTTGGGTAATAGTGAGTAAAAGATTCTGTGCGTGATTCCAAGTGCTTTTAAACCAGGGTTACCACTTGATAGTTGATATCATTCTCCCTCATATATTGCCGAAAACAATGTGTATGTGGTCAAGCGTTTACATTTACATTTCAATTCGCGTGCCAAAGTTATTTTAGCGTTCTTGGGTGAATTTTACTTTCCGGAAACTAGTGCGGACAGGAAGCTTTTCGTTACACCCTGTGAAATATTGTATCGACTAATTTTTCACTTCACAATCCAAGTTTGTTAAAGTGAGGTCAAATTTTGCAAAGGAATAATGCACTATAAAAATAATTTTAATTATTAAAATACGGCAAAGTCAAAAAAATATATTGCGATGAATTAAACGTCATTAAACACAAGAAGCATTACACATTATCTTAATCTTAACAATAAAAACGGCATTTGTCCAACATTTAATAAGCAAAAAAAATGTTAAAAGAACGCAATTATATTTTTTAATGTCAGCAATATAAAACAGTTTTATGTTCCAATTTAGCGATATCTTGAATGACTGTTTTTACGATGTCAAATTAAAACTGAAATAAAACAGCAAAAAAAATTGCAAATACGATAACGCTACAATATCTTTTGTTCTCAGAATAAAAAAAACGAGTGAGCATTAACTTAGAATAGCATTAAACAGAAAAGTTTATAATTATCTTTTTGGCGGACATTATATTATTTTAGAACTTGAATGTATAGTGTTTTTGATCATGTCCGCTCTTTAGGTGAAGCATAGGGACTCATAAATATTTTACAGGAAATTAATTATCATTTAGATGTCCAGTTTATATTTTTCGGAGACGGTGAGAAAGAATAGATTGAGGACGGTAAACCGATTGAGCAATTATCATTCTATTCATTCATTCATTCTACCTATTCATCGCAAAATATGTACATTTTTAAATATTCTTCTACGAACGAAAGATTATTCAAAGTACTTAAAAAAAAAGTACCGAGATGCGCCCTTCTTCGACTATACCACTGCTTACAATTTAATTATGTTTTTTTTAGTTACAATGCGATTTAAATGCAGTGCATTGCGTTCCGTTTGCAATCAACGTAACTTTTTTTAATAATACATTACATACATATTAACATAAAAAATTTAGTGCACTAATTCCGCAGCTGTACGGTTAAGCCACTACGATACGTATACTTCAATAGTATGTTATACATAACCGCAAACAAGCAAAACAGCACGGTTAACATTTGTCTGCTGTTGATAATCTGGACTGATGATGATGATGACGATTTATTTGTACGAATTGAAGCACACATCAATCATATGCTAAATACGCATAGGTATAACAGAGACGGGTAAAAATATCACAAAGTAGTCGCCAAATATAAAAGTAAGAAACCTGAGACATTCTGGGTCAGACATGCGCAACTTATTTCTTCTAGTGGGACGCATAAAAACAAATTATCATGAGTTAGGGCTGCAAGGAAAAATTAAAATAAAGTATTCTGAATCCTTTTTTATACGGGGGATATGTTCCATGTAAAATAGCCGAGTAAAAAATCTGTACCAAAAATATGAAGTGAATAGGTTCCATTACATTTGACAGGGTTTTTTAGAAATCGTGTAAAAAATAAACCGTGCAAAAAGTAGATAATATAGAATAATTCTTTAAAATTTGATTTCATATTTTTATAATATTATTAAATCGCATAATTGAATGGAATTTTTTATCAGTAAGCCTATTCCTATGAAACGATTTATTCTCCTTCAATAACGGAAAAGCTTGCTCACATTTAATAAATTCAATGATTTACTTGAAAAAAAGGAATGTATATTATTTTAATTTTGAAAAAACATTCGAGGGCCGCAAAAAAACAAAACGGACCGCAGGTTGTGCATCACTGTTCTAGGCCCTTTTCTGCTGCCTATTGATTGAATCCAAATTTTCCATTTCATGGTACTCTTTATTTAATAAAAATAAAGTTAATACAGTTTTGAGTAGATCTAATTGAAGTTTCTCGAAAATGACGTTGTTTGATCATAGATTAATTATTTCGGTAATCAATTTTGAAAAGGTTCCTTAACCCAGTGGTTTCAAACCTTTTTGTTACTACCCTTCCCTTTGAAGAAAAAAATATATTTGCGCCTCCCGTCCTTTATTTCATATAGTAATAAAGACACGTTTTAAAGAGTAAATAAATATTCTGGACTGTTCGCCCCTTTGCAATAGTCCACGCCTCCCAGGTTGGAAATCGCTGCCTTAACCTGATCTGATACAGCTAATATATAAATAAAAATAACGTGTTCAAAGTACATTTGCGAAGGTCTACATATTGTCACTGAAACATACGTCATTTTTTAAACGCTGCTCTTAGAAAAAGTACGAGATATTTTTATAAAACATATTTGTTTTTTCAATGCTGTGTTTAACTGCTTAGTTTTGAAATGTGGCTGTATACTTCGTAAAAAGAGTGTATATTTGTTTTAAGTAAATATTGTGCAGGTGGCACTTATTATAAAAAAATGTCGACGAACTGTAAATTTGCATATATAATACATACGAATGTAAATATTATATATTGATTTTTCGATCGGTTCATGAATCCTATGTATATGCCAAAATTCTAAAGTACAGTACCGGTGTATCAATATTAAGTTTTTTTTACAGCTGTGGGCAGTGGTGGATTACCCCACGAGGAACGCATTTCGGACCCCAAATATAATTTATATTATAGATAGCCCCTATATTTTCAATTCAGTTTTTTATATTCATATCCAATTTAAATGAAGTTTTGCTATCCGATCAACATGGCGTCCAAGTGATTAGTCCGCCACATAGCATAATCGATGTCCATTCATTTGTTTGTAGTCATAAGGTATTTAACATGTACCTTTACTAACAACATAATATAACAACCAGACACGGTAAATATTTATTATTGTTAGAATATTTAAAGGTGGAAAAAACCTTACCGTCTCAGAGATAATTTGAAAAAAGTAAACACAATATATTACTTAAAGATTTCGACTGAAGGTGGTTGGTGGAATTTCAATATTAAATTTGTTAGTGACAAAATCTGTGGGAGTGTACATAATTTGAACGATTCAAAAAAACAATATATTAACAATACATACTCACAATTGGTTTTATTAAGATAAAAATACTTTGAAGGTAAAAAAATAATATTGGCCAACTTTGAGAAATTTAAATAATAGATTGACCCCATAGACTAATAAGTTTTAAGGTGTTCACTGTAAATTCTTGGTGGAAAGATATAAAATTTAAAAAAAAACTACTTATGCCATTATTTTTTTTAACAAAGATCAGGACCGGGTTAACTCCTACTTTAACACTTACCCAATTTTGTATAATATAAACAACCCTGTATCGATTGTATATTGTGTATAATATTTTAATTAGTTGATGTGATTTGTAATTATTGAAAACAGTTTTTTTTTAATGTGTAATTATAACTCCACGACGAGTTTATGTTGCTTCCAAAATCATTTGTCTTCCTTTGCTTTCTGGCAAGTTAGGAGATAAATAAACTAAAGAAAAATTACGTCGAATATTTTTTTTTTCAATTAATTATATTATGTAAATTTTAATTTATTAAAAAAAAACTCGGAAAAGAGAACGCCTACTTGGTCTAGACATAAGAGACGTTTGTTTTTTGTTTAATATAACCCAAAGAAGAGTTGTATTGACATAATATACACATTTGTGGAAAACAAACAAACATTATGCAAAACGTTTAAAAATTAAAATCAATTGCAAACCTGTACCAAAACAGCGATTGTTTTCTTAAACTTTTTACAAAGTTCAACAATCTGTAGAACAGTTCAGAGTGTTTTTCTTTTGAGTACCTATTTCAGTTACGTATCCACGCTGGAATTAATTTTTTAGCCTGGTTCATTATATTTGAGAAACTTCGAAAGTGAATGAATTGTATGGTTTCTGAAAAAAAGAAAGCCAAATTACAAATCAATATGGAAATAGAATTTGAGAATTTTCCGTAGTATTTTTATATAATATACAAAGAAAACATTGCTCTTTGCGAAATGTCAAGGCAGCATAAACGTTTAATATTTGAATTGTATTCTTTTGTTTCACAGTGATGGTAATATTTGAAATAGGTGTACTTATCAGATTTTTTTTTAATATGACAAACTTTGTAAGATGAAATCAGGAAGTTATTTTGTTATTATAGTTCCGACATGTTTTTTTAAACTATGCAGTTGAAAATAAAAACTGGTGATATAGCAATAGTATTTCTTTTTTTATTGAAAATATTATTATTGTTTATGGCTGTCAAATACGAAATGCATCATGCTGCAGTAACTCTGCGAATAAAAATGCCGTGTACTTAAATTGAAATTCCCAACGGCATCCCCGGAGTAGGAATCTACATAGTGTTTGAATTTTTAAATTTGGAACTTGCATATTGCGACTGAGCATTCCTTTCTTTGATAGTAATTGAAAAAATATTTAGAATTGTTCGCGAGACTCGCCGAAAAGCATGCGGAAAAAAACAACACTCGGACATTATTATATGATATAGGCACAAGTTGTAGAAAAAGAGCTTAATGGAGTCCAAGGTAACCAATAATGCATATTAGATGTTTGAAATCCTTTTCCCTAACCTTTTAAAGGTTTCGTGTTGAATATCACCAAATTTTGTAGTATGTATATTCTTTATATTTCACTAACCCAGGGTTGGTGAACCTTTCAAATATAGGAAGGTTGCATTTATTTATATTTAATCACAATTGCATTATAAAACCTTCCGTCATTTAAACGGAAAAATAAATAAATAAATTCAGAAAAAAACCGCACATTACGTAAATGGCCGCAGGTTCGACTCATATGCAATACATCAATGTGCTAAAGAACGATTTTGTATCGACATCTACTCAAATACATAATATATACACATTGTCCACCTATGCACTAGTTAATATCAAAATCAATGTATAATATGTAAGAGGTAGACTATGCTTAACATAACTTTGCCTTAGGGCTCTAGGGTGACCATGATGTTATATATATTTTTTAATAATTAAATTATCCATTTATTTATAACTATATATAATATATATATTTATACAAGAGAATATCATTTGATGTAAAGTTAACTTAAAACACATAAATAATAGTTTTTTTTATGTATTATGTCGATTTATTGCACAATTTTTTTTATTAAAATATTTAGGATTGTAGCATACCATAATTCACGAATGTTCAATATTCAAAAACTAAAACTCTCTTTTATAGGATGAGGGCCGGTTTTGCTCACAACTATAAGAATATCTTTTTTTTCCTAAGAGTACTCCCTATTGAAACTATATGTTGGTTCTAAAAGAACACGAGCGTCTGTGCTATCAATGATGATAAATTTTCTCGCTCATTTTCCGTAAGTCAACTCACATATTCCAATTCTAAACATGTTATAAGACGGCTTACTAAAAAAAAAACGAATGAATATCAACAAAATGAAATACAAAGAAAAAATAAATATATTTTTTTATCTAGTTCCGTACAGGAAAATATGTGTTTTATTTTATCGAGAGGCACAGCAGTCGGAATGAAGCACACTGGGGTGGAAGTTTTAACCCTTGACGTGTAAAGGGTGGACTTGGCACGCGTCTACAGATTTTGATAAGTGGATTCCAAATGGGATCATTATAAGGGATGATTTATTTATGTTAATAAATGTGGGCTGACCCTCAAATCATATTCAAGAAGCAAAAACAATTTAATAGGAGCGAATGAATGTATTACACCCGGAGTATTTTTTACGAGGATCAGTAGAAGGATTTAATGGGCTTACTTTCATAGCAATAAGAAAAACTTCACGGTCAGAACTATGGTCAGAAAATAAGGTACTGCAGAGTAAATTCGAATTAAATAATAAAACGTATTATTCAAATAAGCCTACAAAAAAGCTTGAATTAAAAACATATTTTTATCAATATTGATATGTTCACGACGAAGGTGTTGATTTTTTTTTCAATTTGATTTATTGAAAGAAAAGAGAGGCGTTCCTGTCACGCAACATAAAAGAGTCCTTACTCTCGTCTGCCCAAACGACCTGTAAAAAAGGTTTTCATCAATCAGCCGCGCTTTTTTATTTTTAACCAAAGAAACGCATATTTAAGTTGTAAGAAAAACTAATGTAGGCTAATCTAAACGTACACTGATAAAAAAATCTGATCGTTATGTCAATTTTCTTTTTTAATCAGCCTAAGCAAATCAATTTTAACTATTAGTTCTGAAGAAAATATATATTAATTAAGTATTACATAAATAATACAAACTTTCTTGCAGTCAATCAAATCTCGTTCTTTTGTACCTATTTGATAGGGAAAACTCTGCCTGGCAAAGTATTATTCAACACATTTAAAATATTTATTTACAGTAAATGAAGTCGTGTGTAACTAGTCCTTTTATAAATATCATGCTTTTTCACCAATAAGTGTACACCTTCAGATTCTAGACCACGGTTTTTCTTAACCGAGGACCACATGTTCCAAGGGGGCCACAGAGAAAAAATAATGTTAACGGAGCCACAGCACAGTTTTGGGGGGGCACGGAAAAATCCTGGAAGATCTAAAAAAAAAAAGGTCTCACGTCTTTTCATTTGAGGAAATCCGTCAAAACTTTCACTTTGTCTGTAAAAACTTATATGCTTATAGAAAAACAGGTATGGGGGCCACGGAAAAATATGAAACTCAAAAGCGGCCACGGGCCCCAAAAAGGTTGAGAAACTACGTTCTAAACCAGTGCTTCCCAACCTGCGGTCTGCAAATTTTCACTCTTTCAACATTCTTTCAAATTAGGGGGTCCGCAGATTATTTTTTTCAGATTTAGGTTGGGAAGGTTGGGAAGCATTGTTCCAGACGACCAGTCTCCAATCGGTGGTCTTCAGTTGTTTCAGAAAGGTCAAAGTTGTTCAATTCATAAAAATTTTCAAGCACCAATAATTACTACACCATTTTTTTTATAATGAAACCAGTCTAATAAAGATGAAATTGTAAAAACAATATGACCATTATATCGGGTCTATGGTGCATTATTCCCAGTACAAATAGTATTGTTGAGCAACGGTGTAACAAGCAGTTACAGACGGAAAACTTTTGTCAAGATACCTCTATTACGAGACCATAATTTCCAAATTAGGAGCGGACATGGAATATTTACACAAATTAGATTATATACATCTATATTCATTAAAAATTATAAGTATGTTTGCGGGTTGTGTGGTCCGTGAGTTCCAAAAGGTTGACGACCGCTATTGAAGATTAAAACGTTTAAGGACGGACTAATTTATAAGCTGACGGTAAATTGAATATCAAAAGAATTCTCAATGGTATCGGAAAAAAAGAATAATAAAAATCTTGCCCGCAAACGAGACAAAAAAATAAAAAGATCGATTGGGGTCTATTGTTTATTGTTAATTTAAGCGGTTCTCAGATTTGAGGTTTCAGTTATGTAACGTAGAATATACCTGGAAGCCTTAATAAAGTAAACAAAAGGTGAGTTAATAGATCATTCTGTTTCAAAACAGGTGTTAGCAGGGCGAGACTAACCGCAGAATATGTTTTGAGTCAGAGTTGGACGACGAGCGCGTGCGGTGGTCGGATGCCTTGCGCCTTTGCGACACGTGCCGCAATGTTTGGGATAATAAGGCAGATGTAGAACAACGTTTTTTAATATTTGACGCATGAAGTATTAATATTTAGAGAAGAGCAGATTTATACATTTTAAAGGTCATTTGTCATCATCAAAAGTGGTTCGTCATCGGAAATTGAAAGATTATGTGAAGATGGGTTTACACTTCCATTCATCCGATACAAAAAGCCGGGTATAGTAAAAGAGATTAACTAATCATCAGTCATGTTATATTCCTACACTTTCTTTCTCTGGTTGAGCAAATGAATAAAGAAGTTCTCGATTTAAAATAATTTTGTCGACGAAGAAATTTAGGTACAATAGAAAGAAAAATAAGATATTTAATAAAAAAAATACCATACCATATTAAATTTGAACGATTAAAATTCAATATTAAAAGCACCTTCAGTCAAAATCTTAAATCATACCATATTGAATTGATGTTACGTTTTGCTTAAAAAACGTTGATTAGAACAAATATCTAACATTTTATAAAGGCTTCGAATTAAACAAACTTTCGGTTAAATGATTTGCACTTCTAGTGTAGCTCCCCATAGAACGCTGTTTGACTACAATATTTTATTTTTTAATTAAAATAAAATATTATATGCACGGATGGTTGTGATAATAAATTTGAAATATAAAAAATATACATTAAATATGTATTGAGTTATATTTTCAACAAAATCAAGTTCACTTGTACCAGTGAAAACCATCCAATCCACAAGTGCAATGGTCTTTAACCCTTTTATAAATGGACGTTCGAGGAAAAATACAAATTTAGCACTGAGAGTGTCACCAAACATAATTTTAATATAACATTGCATTCTGAACGACGATAGGTTCTATTAGTTATGCATATTATGCTCCTTATTAGAAGGAGACATATGTAGTTCGAAAAAAGTTATAAAACGGCTGAATCTGTTATTGTAGGCAAAGTCATTCTTTTACATTATTTCGGCTTCTTTCGTGCATACAAGGTGTTCTTTGTCAATTATATTTTTAATCATTTTCGTCTTTTATAAACCAGAGCAAAAACTGTGATAAGTGTGCTTCAATTTTTATAATAATCTTTCGATTAATAAAAAATCTAAAATATTTACGAGATAATGATTTTTGCTGATTAAAGATCCACATCACAGAAACGGAAGGATAAAATTAGTAATTTAAAAATGATGAAAAGTTTTCCTCAAATAGACTATTGAATATTTTTTGGTTAGACTCATGTTATGATCGGTAGTAAAATCAACAGGTGTTTAGAAACCGATGTACGTTTGATTAAAGTAGATCATTCATATACAGCGTTTAATTAATGCTTAAAAATAAAAGCTTCATTGGATTCATAGCGTCAGATAACAACCACTAATCAGAACATGGTGTCAATTCAAAAAAATATTTTTACGTTATACGTTGTATTGTTATATTATATAAACAACTTCATACACGTTCTATCAATAGGATGTAAGCTGCAAATGCCGAATTAGTATCTAAATTTATCTTTTAAGTTTGAAAAAAGGTGAGCTTGTGAAAATTGAAACCAAGAAAAAAGATTGAAATATTTTTTTTCCTAGACAACTTCATTAATTAATTATTATGTCAATTAAACACCAGTTTAGAGAACTCCGTGCACTTCAAGGTTGTGTATAGTTCATAATTTGCATATGGCCCAAAATCAACAAAACACGTTTTTTGCGCCTCGTCCTGCGTTACGTCCTTTTTCCTTTCCACAGTCGATATGTTAATAAAAACCGTGCAATATAAACAACAATACCTGTATGATTCGAGTGTCTGGCCCTCCGAAACCAAAACATCAAGTGTACAGTTCAGGCGTATTCCCGAAGAGATGAAGAGAGGTGGAAGGGGTGTCTTGCACAGTTCGCGTGCGGCACGTGCCTGAGCGTTTCTAGCACGTGTTATACTTTTTTTGTCGTGCAAAGACCCTCCACCATAACCGCGATTCATCCAGACAGAAGTCAGACATCCAGTGGCGGACATTCATATTACTACAGATTTATTAATTTTATTGGCTGTATTTTTACGGACAATATCATGAAAGGATTTTTCAATCGAAACATTGATTATATTGCACTCGTATCACCGTTTTGGTATAGAGATTTTTCTGTTCATTCATATCTTCGTTTTTATGAAGGGTCCATCCAACACGATTGTATTGGGGACCCATTTTATAAGAATATCTGATTATGGCATGAATGTCGTTGATCTTTAAATTCCTTTCTTCCTATCAGATACTAATAAAAGGAAAAAAGGGATGGCAATACCGGACAAATATATTGATACTGGATTTCGGTACTTCATATCAAATATCCATACAGGTATTACAAAAGAAAGATTTAAAAAAAAAAACAACAAAAAAAACGACCAATTGTAATCTCATTACAGGGTGAGTAAATCAAAATTAATATTCTTACTCTTGCGGTATTGACCTATCCGAAAAAAGTGTCGAGGGACTGAAAAAAACACTTTTCATAAAAATTGAAAATAGTTCTAACGTAAACATAAATTTCCATTAAGCACCTTCAGTCGAAATTCTAAATTATAGAAAGATATAATATTTTATCTTAGATGAAATCTGTCAATTTTTATTCTTTCCGCTTATCATTTGCACGCCAATGTAGAAACACACCTTGTGTAGAAAAAATGCTTCTCGTATGCAGTACGCACGTACATATTAAGATCGACCCCTATATCATTTAAATAGTATTTTTTTTATGTTTACTACCCGAGGAAGAAAAAACACGAATAGAAGACGTGAATGTATTTTAAGAACGTGACGCTCTCAGCTCGTATAATTATTTTTCCGGTTTTAACAGTTTCCCCAAATAATTAATGTGTACGATAATAAAGTTCAATGGATATGTGGGCAACGGGCTTAAAATTTATTTTATAGTTTTTACATGGAGGTACGGTTAATTGATGGCCTAAAATTTGTTATACGTAATCATTAGGATTCATTTTTTAAAAACTTTTTAAAGTCATATTTACGGAGTATGTATATCTATGGTGCTGACGTCCTTTTCGGGTGTTACGTTTTCATAGATTCACATCCATTATATCCGATTCTGGAAACGAACCTGACCTATACGTTCCACACTGCAAGCGGATTAACTATAAATAAAAAACAAACATCGGTGACCTAGGTTCATTTTACATATTATACTAACAAGGATATCCAATCCAGTCAAATTCTCGAAACGAAAATCTCCACGAAATCCCCGGATTGCGACAGTACTAATCCCGGGATTTCGGGATTGAGAAAATGAAACATGGAAGAATTTATACACAAATTACCGGGATTGAATATCCTAATATCCTAACGTCTTCTCAATTTATAATGGGTCTCTCCAATACCGTTGTCAAAACGTATGACAACGAAAGGATTAACTCTTTAGGCAAGTATGCCAGAAATAGATTTTGAATAGCATAATATTCATAACTAATGAATAGCAGAGCGAGCCGCAGATAAACAAATAACTAAAAATTAAAAATGATTTTTCCGTTTGAAAAACATTTCTGTTGACATTCTGGGCAAATAATTTTGAAACCAGTGGTTGTCAAGTTTTTTTTTTAAATTTATTACTCACATACTGGCACTTTTTTCCACTGTATACATGAATATAATAGCCTCATATCAACCGGTTTTTTTGGTTAAAACAATACGATAAAAAGTATTTATAATAAAAACTTCAAATCAAGTTATCTGAAAGAAATCAGTAAAATTTTACGGCTCGTATTTTTCTGGTCAGAATTTTTATTAAATGGTCAGAATATAATGGTCAGAATATATCGGTCAGAATATAGTCATAATTTAAATAAAAGTAAAAAAAAAACCTTACCTAACCTAACCTAACCTACTAACCAAAATTGTAATTAAATATTCTGACCGTTTAATATTTTTATTCTGACTTCATATTCTGACCAAAAATTGATTTAAATTTTTACCATTTAATTTGTTTCCAAATTTTAGTATTATAAATGGACATTAAAACAGAGCATTTTTGGCGTGCTGTGCACGTCAAACGGTCTTGAAGGGTTAAGATAGCAAAAAATATGAATGTCATAACAAGTGATTTGTTGAAATAAATAATCAAAGGCTTTTCGCTGCTTGGAATATTTACGTTATCTTTGACATAATAAAGATAATAATTATTATGGTGAGTCTAAACATTCGAAAGATAAATATTTACAAAAATTGGCTAAGATAAATATTTACTCGTGTAAAAATAATGATCATACACATGGGCTATGGCAGGGTCTTGAAACATTATGTTGCTCTGCTCTATATTTTTTTATTGGTTAAAGTATAGTTCAAGTATTTCTTATTATATTTAACGAAAAAAAAACTTCGATAGTGATATGCAGCTATATCATATAGAATTTTAGATTAAATACTTTATAAGGTTATAAATTATTTATAGCTAATCGCCATGTGATATTGCTTTATGGTGCAGGTGGGCGCCCATTGAATAAAAATTAGACTACTTATTCACTCCGTGACTAATCTAATTACATTTTTTTTAAAAGTAAAACATTCTTTTTTACGGCAGAAAAATTAGAATCAGACCACCTCTACTCACAGTTAAGAGTATGAGAAATTCTTATAAAATACTTTCATTTTGTGTATTTTAACTAGGTTTGTTTGTAAGTCTAAAAATGTGTATTCATGTTGGTAAATTCAACATTAAGAAATACACCAGATTCTCTTTACAAAGAGTTAAAATTCTCATAAATTGTAGTTAACCTCATACGGGAGATTCTCGATTTTCGTACTAAATTGTTGATTCTTGAAAATGAGTACGAACTTTATATTTTCAAACGTAAAATTACAAAGTGCGTCTTACAATAAATAATTGACTATTAATCAAACGTTGAATTATGGGTACAATCAAGTTTATGATTTTCTTGTTAAAAAGTTCTACAAAATATCTGCATTCAGGTTATCAGTATATGGTGCTCAACAATGCCGCTGTTATCTATTTTTTGAAAACAATTAACGATCGCCTTTTGAGGAAACCCAATTTCAATTAACAGTAGTTGCAACCCTCTCAAAAAATTTTACCTTACACTCAAACACTTGATCAATTCAAAAACCTTAATGTAAAATCTAATTAAACAAAAAATGCCTTCGTATGTTTTAATTTCCTCCTACATATTTTGTATGCTTAGTCGAATATATCGACACGCATACATGAGAATATTAAATATAATTTAGATAATAATATACTCTATCATATTTATGACAGCCTCTCTCGTTAGTTACCATCGTACAAAATGCCATAGAAGCACGCGGCGCGGAAACAGTTAAAATGTCTGCCCTGTGCGAATTATTATGGTCTCATAAAATTAGCGCGAAACAGAGCGGAAAGGAAAACGGACCATGTGCGTGCAATATCTGCGATCTCACATTGTTTCATATTTTCTATTAAAAAGTACTATTTCATTTCATTCATACACGTACGTGTAAAATCAATGTACGAGTTCGCCGGTTATAGAAAGTGTACAAGCAACATGCTGGAATTAAAGTATACCTTAATACACAGTACGTAAATAAAGCGTCAGTTCCAAAATCTGCATTCTTTTTTTTTATCGTTTTGAGATAACTGAATATGTTATTAAAATACTTTATTGTATAAAATGTTACATAATCTACTTGATTAAAAATAAAATTTACTTGGACTCCTTATACTCTAGGCTAGTAGTTGTTCTTAACCATTTCGAAATCACGGTGCGCTATTTGTCATAAGAAAAATGGCGGTGCACCAAAATCAAACAGGTAGAAAAACAAACAAAAATATGCAAACATAAACTCTATTACAAATTTAACAGATTACATAACAGTTATACAACAAAAAATAATTAAATAAAATATATAAGTACTTATGTATAGAAAAACTAAATTAAAATTACCCTTAATAAAATGGAGATTATTTTATGTGAAACCTGAGCTTATCGGCTTTTGCAGATTTCAGAAATATTAGGTCGAATATTTAATATAGCTAACTCGATTCTTCATCTAAATTTTTAAGTGTTTCTCGTTTTTTTTAAAATATATAAGCTATTGTTAAGAAACCGAGCTCAAACAAATATGATGTTGAAAACACTAACAATATTTACATTGTCCACATGAAGAAAGCTGATAATTACTTTTGCTTTAGCTGAAAATTTAATTTTTAGACTACGATCCGTTGACAAGGTGAACAATTCTTCTTCTTTTTGGTATGAAAATTCACAACTTGATGTATCAATTGTCGCAAATAGACTTCGTATCTAGACATAATTTTCTATATTCAAGGAAGAAAGTAATATGCAATCTTTTCTTCAAATAAAATTAATTGTTAAATTGATTGCTTAACTATTAAACTACTTATTTAAAAGAATATTGTGTTTTTATTAACTTCTTATTTCGTATCGTTTTATTTGTTACTATGGTAATTTCAAATCAAAATAAAAACGTTCTTAGTTCAAGTATCAATTATAATCAACTGGAATCTGGGCTACCAAGTTGAAAAAAACCGATTTTAGAAAACCGACAAGCCCTAGTATCGGCCGACAAACAGTAATGTGTTGAATAAACGCAGACTTACGTAATTACGCCTTATTGCATATTGGGATGACAATTTGAGGGTCTTCCGGTCACAAAAATTCAAAACCTTTGTGATTGCAATACCTAATTGAATGTATTTTTTTAAAAAAATTGTAATGATAGTGCGGCACTCTTATCGCCATCTATGTTTACGGAGCAATGCTCTGGAATGGGGCTAAAGATTAATTATGTGTGATATTTTTAGCGAAAGTATATAACGGCCTCAAATTTATAGTATTAATAGTACGTTAACAGCAAATAAATAAATCAATTACATACGTTGTATAAATTTCTTAAGTATATATTTACATACACCTACAATAGAATCCTGCAGAGCTTTTTATAAAATTATTATGTTATAAATTCTAAGCATTAATTAAGGGAGCGACGGGGGTTAACACTCAAGATGATTTTTGTGTTGAGCTTTTAAGGTAATACGTATTGCGGCTATGTTCACTGACGTTATTGCACGGCAACGATTTACAGAATTTTGTTGAACTCTTATAAGTTTTTTTTTTATGTCTGATTTATGTCCATCCTTGCTATACGCATAAGCTACATGACAAACTTGCGTTAATTTTAACAATTTGTTTCAAAATATTTTTTCGTAACGCACTCTTTTGATTGGCCGAATAAATCATAAAATATTGACAGTAACAGCAGTGAACATAACCGCAATTATTACATTTAGGTTTTACCAGCCGTAAAAACCAAATTGAATATGAGATACTTCACTTAATAAGTGTCTAGCTCTAGATCTTAATAAATTCGCTGATCAAAAGTTTTTAGAAAAATTTGCGACATTCGAAAGCTGCTTTTTTATCTTGGTAACCCGGTTTTTAATGAGAGTGAAAGAATAATTATTTATTGACAAACGTTGATATTTTTTTTTGAAGTTGCAATAGGAACAAATAAAATATTATGCTTTATAGACGATAATTTGTCGATTATCAATAAATGGTTTGAAAATATTTTTGTTGTTGATTTCGCTTCGGATACAGTTCACCAATATACCAAATTCAAAAACACTGATGTTCGAATTTTAAATAGACGAGTCTAAAAACAAAAGAACAATAAATTTGGATCTTCTATTATAAAATACATAATTATGCTTTAAAACCCTATACGACCTATTTCATTACTCAGCAAAAGAATATTTTCTATTTCAGTAAATTTCGGTTACTAAGTAAGATATCAGTGGATGCTTTGTGTTTTCACTGAATAATATTAGTGTTTTTATGAATGTTGTTGTTTATATAAAAATAAATAATTTCAAAAATTTAGCCATATTTTTTTCTGTCATATGTCTGTTTTAATGCAGCGTTTCTCAGATTCATAGTTTTTAAAGGACCCTCATATTAAACGATACATTCAAAAATACGATGATTGCAAGTTGATAGATATATCGAAGATTCCAGTGAAAATCCAACGTTCAGGTATTGTTGAGATATTGCTCGGTGATCGTATACAAAATACATCATTGTATGCAGAGTCCACATCGTAAATGTATTGATTATATCTCGGTAAGTAAATAAATTACTTGCCAGCAAAAAAAAACGTTATCTCATTTACAGATTGATTTGCTAGTTAGAAATAAGCCAGTAGCTATGTGTCAGACTACTTAAATAGGCAATTAATCACTACAAGATAGTAAAACTCCAGAAGCCATTGGTATAATGTTATCGTTCATGTTTCTAATTTGCCATTTTATAAAACGACTAGTGATTGAATACATCGATGGCTTAGTTTCGTAGTGCTACAACTAGTAATTGGAAGTTTTGAGATATGGATGGTCAAAGTTTTAATACATCTAAATTGAGTTAAAAGAAAAGTAATAATTATTATTTGTTAGGGATAGAAAAGATATAGTTAGGACAGGACTAGATTTTAAACAAGTCGCTCTCGATGCGCCGTGTTATTATAGAATCAGAAAGGTGGGAGGGAAATTTTAGGCATCACCAACATCCATGCCTTCGAACAGAAATCGATAAATCGATAAAAAAAGATAGAAAAAAATGTTGTTCGTAGTGGGATTCCAACCCCGTTAACGTTTAATATAATCTACTTGCAAACATATAAACGGTTTGTCACACATAAGGGTACTCGTTAATTTACTCACCACCGCCCGCTACGGCTTCACACTATAATTAAAGGGTGTATTTCACAGTGTAACAACGTTATTTGTATATTTTTGCTAAGTGTAATTTCAATGTTAAAATTTTTAATTGCATAAATTTTGTACATTTTTAGACGTTTTGTCACTAACGACCCGGATTTCACCTTCCGGCATCTTCAAGCATTCAAGTATACGGATGAACTTGGAAGGAACGAATTAAAAATGAGTTGATAAAAGAGCTTTTATACCTAAATTGTGTACCGTTTGATTTCTATAGGACGGCGTAAACTCTCTGAAAGTCTTCATGCTTGACGGCAATTTAAAAATGATATCATTTTAGAAAAAAAAATCAGCTGATAGTTATAGTTAGTAAATAATATACGTGAAAAGATTCAACAATAACAAATATAATATTTGATAATCATATTAGAATCAGAGTTATCGCAATTTTTTTACTCAATTATAAAGTTATACTAATAATACTTTTGCTTCTACGTTCAACTCAACTATATTTAAATAATAACAGAAATAAAAAAAGTAAAACTGGCAATTTTTACATATTATTTAAACTGTGTGGTAATTTCCGTTCCTATTCTTTATTTGATTGATCCATGTTGGATAATTGCATGTTTTTACGGTAACATTTGTATGCATAAACAAACCCAAGTTTTTATACCTACATCAATCAGCTACTGTTCGTAAATGTTATAATATTATCTGAAATAAATATGAGTAACGATAATTTAAATGAAGAATACAATAATAAAAATCAATATTTTTTTAAAAAAATATAGTTTTTTATGGTTTTATCTATAGACTTAATCTAGAAAATGGAATTCTATTTATACACACTTTTCGCAACCTGATAACTACAAGGTTATCAACAGATTTTTTGCGAAACAAAAGTAACAATAAATACCATTAATGGTACTTACAAGCAGTGGTGTAGTGGTAAATAAATATATATATATATTTTTTTTATATCTGTCCGAAATTTAAAAAAACACATAATATTTGACAATTAAATCAACAAAACAACGCGCAATTATTTTTTTTAAATCGTAGAAAGAGGGGTGGCATTTCTTAAATCATCTTAGATCTCAGATCTTAGATCAATTTTGATATAATGCTTTTAAATTTTATGAACAGTATTTATTATTAAGGTGGTAGGGCTCATTTTCAGGAGCCAGGTCGCCGGCCTGGCCCCACTACACTACTGCTTAAAAGACTACATCATTGTTTCACAAAAAATCTACACCTTATAGATTTCGGGCCGCAATTTTTCTCGAGGTTGTAAAAAATGAAAAAGAATTTATGTACACGAGGAAGCACTTTGTAGTTGACAGAGCTCAAAATAATCCATTTCATGAACCGGATAATTGGATTAAGATAACACAGTATGTAGTTTGTTTTTTTAAATAACGGTATTAAAAACAAAATATCGATGGTCTACATTGACAACTCGTATCGTATTTTTTTTATTTTCAGCTATCGTCTGATATAGTATTTAGATGTAACTTCATATTATAAATTTGTAAAACATATAATTCTACTGTCATTATACCGTTTTTTTTTTTAAGGAATACATACTTCTGTTAATATTTTTTTGTCTGTGTTTTCTAGGTTCAAAAAATCAAATTTCAGTCGCGAGGTGTCAATGTTAAACATCGATAGTATGTTACTTCATGAGAAGTACATTTGAATACAACTGACTATTTACAAGGAATCTCATTCCGTCTTAAAAGCGACAACACCTATGTAAAGTATTGCAACTTCAAAATCGTAACTTTACACTGCGATTGCCTTAATACCAATTCGAGCACTGATTGTTGTTTGTAACAGCAACTGGTGACATTACTTCCTGAACAGGATGTTGATTGGCTATGATTCAAATAATATGATAAACCTGTTGCAGTTGTTCATATATATTACTTTTCTTAAATGCATAATAAATAATATTTATCAACAAAAGTTGTGAATTTAATGATTACGTTCAACATTTCTATGGTTCTTTTAACGAGTTTATCCATTTTTAATACACTATTATCACAAAAATAATTACTTAAAATGCATGGTATCCACATAAAAGCGGCTGTAAAAAGTGAAAGATAATGGATACAGAAGCCGTATTTTGCAATACAATAATAACTTGCAATGAAAATCGAACGATAATGTTGCTATTCAAATTATTTCACAATATAATAACAATTAAATGTACAGAATATTGACAAAATTATTGCACAAATAAAACTATTTTTTAAGATTATTTAATCCCAATCCCAATTTTTTATTTTTATCCACTAAGTATTGACTGTGAAAGCCTCAAAAGTGAAACAGTTATTGTTATTTCTCATTTTCTGGTGCCAGTTCGAAGTCAACCAATGTTTTATTAATCAGTCTCCCTCAATCCATTCGAGTATTCAACATCCTTTGCCAAACTCAGAGCCCTAACACTCACTCGTAAGGCTTGTGAGACACACGATGAGTTGAGTTTTGAGGGCTTCCAAATCTTTCAACAATCCATGCGCCTAGCGTAAGCGTTGAGTTTTCAAAAAAATAATCGCATATCACAATCGTTACCTACTGAGAACATCGTATCTATTACGAAAATCAAACTTCCGGACGCTATTTCTTTTTTAAATATAGTCATGTAGCGACCCGATACAATCTTTTTTCTAGATTTTTGGTAAGTATTGTCTAAAAACATTAAAAAAACTTACATATATTGACTCGTGTTTGTCTTAATTAGTTATTAGTTTATTGTAATTAATATAACTTTTTTTAGGGGCTGCAATACCAACCGTGTTAACAATCAAATAATACGAGAAATCAGCGAAAATGTATTTATTTTCAAAAAAATGTGTACATAAAGCAATATTCTTTTTAACAGAAATTAATTCAAACAAATAAAAAACTAAATCAGGAATAGACAACATTTATTTTTAAGAAAACAATTTGAGTTTTTAAATGGAAAATATCCGTTGTAAGTTATTGATTGACGTATAATAAAGCGTATTCATTGAGAGGTTTTGTATTCAAGTTTCAATATTAAATCTACTACATATAAATATAAAACGCATTTTCTGTTGCCGAGTGTTCAACGTCGAATGGTGGTGTTTTTATTCGGTTGCGATGAAAAGTGGCACATGGCGCAGTCAACTTTTAATCCTTTTTTTATCCTATCCCTACACTCCTTCCTACCTCTTTCTTCGAAATAGAGATTGAGAGACTGAATTGTTATTAACCAGTTCTCGTTGTTTACTTAAAAAAACTAAATGGTACTAACTTATTAGTATTTTTATTTCATATTGGCAACGTACGCGGTTTAAATAAGCTGACGGATTTATTTACCTTTATTTATTATTTGTAAATTTAAGAATTTGATGATTTCAATCCCGAGTACGGTGTCCCGGAATCGCAAACCCTACCGATGACTGGTCCGATTCCATGTACATAGATAGCTATTTATTTAATTTTATTGGCATGAATAAAGCTATAAATAAAAAATGAACGAATGGGTCACCTTCGATATTAATCATTGATTGATTAGAGGTCAAACATCATGGTCCATTGTTCAACCATGTTATTAAAAAAAAAATGACTTGATGTATAGCCAACGTGAACATCCTATTAAATATAAAACAGAGTAAAAAAATATGTTTACTCAACATCTCTTTTTCGAAGAAAGTATGGATAGAAAAATGGGAAAAGTGGTTAACTAATCGAATTTTTAGACATCACAATTACCCACGCCTTCGAATAGAAATCGATAAATCGACTGAAAATGTGTTGTTCGTACTGCGACCAAAACCCATGAGATCCGCCGCGGAAACCAACGACGTTGGCCGCTGTGCCTGTACATATCGACTTTGGTAAGGCAAAAGGACGTAACCAACAGTTTTCTCAAGTTTTTTTTCGATAATCACAATGAATCAAACTTGATATACGTTCTATCAAAAGTATGCTAGCTGCAAATGCCGAATTAGTATCTATATTTAATTTTTAAGTTTGATAAAGATGACCTTGTAATCTTAGAAGTCTTCATGCACTTCAAGGTTGTGTATAATTCATAATTTGCATATGTCACAAAATCATCAAACACGTTTTTTGCGCCTCCTGTAAAATTTGTGGGTATTTTTCCTTTCCACAATCGATATGTATGTAATCAAATTTCTGTGTTTATCTTTCTATTGATACATTGAGTAGTGTGTCACGAATATTTTGAAATGATTTTGGTATGCCGTGGGAGAAAGTTGCTGGTGTAATTTAATATAAATACTAGTAGCAGTGTAATTTCTTTTGATTTCATAGTCATAGTCAAGAGTTTAATAGTTTAGAATCATTCATTCACCATCAATTCATAATTCAGACCAAGAATATGAAAACCTGTAAGGCGGTGTCTTCTTATAGTGTCATTTTCAAACACCGAACTCGATCAGAACATTTCTAATGCTTTATTGAATGAGCCATGATCACGAATATAAACAAATTTATCACATGGACAGTACTGTAGAAGCACGTGAACATTTGCAGGCCATTAAAAATAATATATGCATATTCTTAAAGTGAAGCCAATAAACGAACAATTGAGTATTAAAACAGTTTTTTCAAAGACATTAGGCAAGTCGAATGAAGTTATAATATTTAGCTTGGCTTAGAGCAGGAGGGGGAAAACTTTCGGATGAAGAGCCGAATTCAGGAATTCAAAATGAGCGGCGGGCCGCAAGTGAAATACTAGTTTATATGTACACTATTTATTATCAAAAAAAAAGATAAATGGAACTGTTTTACGACTTTTAACATTTTTTAAAAATCTAAGTGTTAATTTTGTAGTTGAGATTCTTAAAACTGTTTGTAAATTTTCATCGGTGATGTTTGAACGTAAAGAGTTTTTATTGAGGCTCATGATTGAAAATGTTTGTTCACATATAAGTATAGGTTTATCCAAAAACAACGAATTTTTTTTGAACATCTTTCAGCTGTATGAATTCGTCCGAATTAGCGACGGTACAATTCCCTTAAATCAGGGTCACTCTGCAGATTAACAATCTCAAGTTGTAACTTTAGGTTTTTATATTTATTTTGAATCTTTTTTAAAAAGGCGTTAAAAGATTAAAACGTGAATTTCTTCAAAAATATAATATTGCTCACGGGTCGCAGAAATATACGCAACGGGCCGCGGTTTGCACGTACCTGGCTTAGAGTTATCTCATACTAGTTACGATGATTATTCGGAATATACCTACCTCCATATATGCATAGAATTATTTTTAAAACAAATCCAAATATGATTACAAAACACGCAAATTCGCCAGCAGAAAATCAAAACAATGACTTCTAGTAGATGTTTTATGTATTAGGTTGTCAAAAGACAGGTACCTAATTGCTTTTGTTTTAAAAAAATGTAAATCAACATTCAGAATTATAGATAATCACGAACAATGTGCCACGTTATTTATATTAAATTTCAAATTCTTATTTTCTATCTAAAACTACAACATAAATAGTTGGAAGGGTAAATCCGTTAAGCCTCATTTAGACTTGCCGAGTACGTGGCCGATCGTCCTAGGTCGAGTAAGTGTCTACGTCAGCGGTACTCAACCTTTTTTCGTCTGGGCTGCAGTATATAAAAAATAATACGTAAATATACCACATACTGTTCATAATATAGTGACATAAAATACATTTAAGTACACCAAAATTCAAATGTACCGAAAATATTCATTATTTTAAATTCAAGTTTGAAAAAGCATTTGGTAATTATGATTTTTTGGGTGGCACATAAAATCTGAATGGGCCGAAATTAGTACGAGTATCGCAATTCTACATGCATATACGATTTTTAAGTGATTCAGTTCATTTTGAAGTGCGTCAAAATTAACTGAACACGCCTAAAATGTGAGCGAGGGCGTATTACATGTGGTGGGGATCTCTTCTCGGCCGAGAAAATATAAACAGTTTCTATTCACTCGATCACTTGAATCAATCGTCGGATCACTCGACCAAATCCCATGCGCCGTGCCGCGTACTAGGTCGGTCTAAATGAGACATAAGGCTTGGGTAAGAATTTGATAAAAACACAAACCCAAATATCAATGTTTGAAAACGATGGTTTGGGATTTCGAAAACCGGCATAGATTAGATAAAATGCACAAAATAATTGTTAAAAGGAGTCGCATTTAGCAACTATTCTAGAGTTGGCTGGAGGAGGCTCGTAGAGGCTAGCGCGAGCCCCTTGTTAAATTATACTAAGGCTGGCGAGCCCCTTGTTAATTTAAGAAAAAACATTACTCTCAGATCACGTTAGTATATACAGCAATTTCTAACTTATAAATTATTTACGACAGCTTCAGTATATACAGGAGAGCATTTTTGGCCATTTAGATTATTAAGTTTACGGTAAATTGCATAGTGTTACATATTATAAGTGAATTAAGTAACAATTGATTGCTTATTTAAGTATTGCATATATGTAAATGCATGAGTGATAAAAATTCACTCCTTCCCGAAGAACACCGATAATTGCTTCGAGATTAAGAGAGCCTCTTGTCTAGGTATGTATCGGTTTATATGCAATAATCAATCACGACTACGAACTCGTAGCCCTTATATTAAAACATCATAAAATAATGGCACTAGGTGCTTTTGTAAATACAATTTATATTTATTATATCATATCAATTACAGAATTCTATTTCTCTTATTAATTATTCTTAATATTTCATAATATCTAGAGCAGATGTTTCATTTGATTTTAATGAATTCAACTCGACGGCCAGAAGCGAAATGTCAACGAGTCGATACCATTTAAAATGAATAATTTATTTGGCACAGCTGTAAAATGATGCCGAGTGAATCAGACCTTATAAATAATTAATATTAAAATCTTAACGATCATCTGATAATATGAAAATTAGTTACAAGTGGTGTTTGAGATAAGTTTCATCACAAAAAAAAACATCGTATGATTATAACGGCATTACTTATGGATAGGTACACGATCAGGGATTTCGATCCTGTCGCTTATTCTTGTCTGGTAATTCCGGGATTATAAACTTATATGAGTACCCCAGAATTTTCAGGGTTCAAACCGTAAGTAAGGCATAAGAATTATTGGTGAGATACTTTTTGATTCATCTTGATATGGAATAACTTATAAAAGTATATGTTGGGCGTTTACTCATTTTAGAAATGATAATTATATTATTATAGAAAAAAATGCTGAAGTATGAGTAAGCAGACTTCATTTGCGATGAAAGAAAAGTGTCAGGTAAAGTTTTAGCCAGTTTAGGTAACTAATTGAAGTTTACTTTAGACTTTCCAGTACGAAACGGATCCCTACCCAAGCCCCGACCTTAGATGGAATTTCTATCGCGAGACGTTAAATTGCAGATCGTTGAAGTAATACAAATGGCTTATCATTCAAATTTATTTTTATATTATAAAAGCCGTTCTTTTGCTTTCGATTTGGCAAAAAAGAGGTATACCCTCCTCCCCCTCTCGTATTAGAAGAAGTAACCAACTTTTTTTATTAAACAGGTATTTATTTCTTCGAAAATTGCATAGCAGCTGAAAAATATTAATGCCACTTTTAATTTGTTATTAATGTTTTAAAAAATAATAAAACACTCTTTTGTACATATTTCACAATTATGTATTGTAACAAGTCGACAAGTATCCACTCATTACGAGCATTTTGAACTGAAAAATATGTAAATGTAAAAATATGAGAGAAACCGGTCCTGGTCCTAATAAATAATGTGGAATAAGTACAAAAGAGTTTTATTTATATTTAACAGAGTTTTAAATCCCGTGATTGGATTTAAATAATCATGAATCCCTGGTTCGAAAACATACATCGTGATACAAAATTTAACGTTTAATTTAAGCACAAAATTGACTATAATCAGAACATGTTATCTTATATTATATATATAATATACAAGCGTTGCAATGTAACTCGAAGAAAGAAAGTGTTTGTGTTTAAATTATGTTTATTGAAGTTCGTGTTTTCTTTTTCTGTCTGTTTGACGTTTGCTGCAAATTGTATATGGTACGAAACACGTGCCATCTACTTTTGTAAGTTAATTGTTCTATAACCTTCGCGCAAGTGCAAGCATACGTTGTCAAAATGAACTGTATGGCAGACATACAAACATTGATTTTTATATAAAAGACCTACTGTAAGTTTATTTTACTATGCCTATGACCTTCCCGGAAGTGCAATTAAAAAGTTTGTCAAAGTATTATTGCAATCTGATGTGCGGTGTGGCAGCACATAAAGTACGAACAAACAAAAATTCATATATATTAGATATACTTACATATTGACATTACTCGAAATTTATTTTCGAGCGAGTTTCATTTATTGTGAGAAATTTCTACTTTTGTTCACGATTTTATACCCCAAGAATAAATCCTCACTAATAAAAGTCATCAAGACCAATAACAGTTTGAATGAACTCGACGTAAAACAGGTAGGTAGAATTAAATAAAAAAACCTTCGCACTAGTGTTACGAAAAGTTTAATCACATACAATATTTAACAAACAAAATTTTGAATTCACAATACACAACCCTTACTTCAGCTTGGAAGAAGCTTTGCCAAGGAGCGTTTTCGAATGTGATTTTGAGGGGCTTGAAACAGTACCTGTGAAGTCTACAGTCAACGAGATTGTATCTTTGGCCAATACCATGGGACTGGAGGTGGATAAAAACAATTTTGATGAGCTTGTGAAAGAGTACAGTCAAGAGCTGAACACCGAAAAGCCTATTGTTTTTATACTGCATTGTTTTTCACAGCAAGAAGTTATGGAGGAGAGTTTGTTAGTGGAGGAGGAGTAAGTAGCCGAGAAACAATATTCTGGCACAATAAGAGTTTTCTTTGAAAGCGTCTGAAACTGTTGCATCGTATATTGAGAAGCATCACCCTAATAAGGAGGTGGCTATGCGTTTTACAAATTTATTCAATGATAATGCTGTCACATTTTCACCAAGTTTTGAAGAGTCACCAAAAACGAATGTCTACTAGTAAAAAATAATTAATTATTTGACATAAATAATAAACTAGTTGATTTTTTATCGTTTTTTGCAAATCGAAATCGCATTCCAGGTTGGTACGCTCCTTACCAATTTATAAGTGTGTAATTTTACTTTAATACACGTTAAAAACTGTTTTTTTCCGGCATGGAACGCATTATTGTATTTTTCATTTTATATGGGGAAAATTGTTTCGCGCAACGAGTGTTTCACATAACGAGTAAGATTCTGGAACGAATTAAATTTGTTATTATGAGAGGTTCCACTGTATAGGTAAATATGCAACATACAACACAAATACATAATATAGTGATATCAAAATAAAATTAAGTGCAGTGAAGCCATCACATTTTTTCGAAGGGATTGACGAATAAAATACAAATACTTATAGGGAAAACGTAGATTGGTGGTATAGACTTTTTAATATTTTTAGTTCATATTTATCGTATTAGGTTAGGTAATATGTTAATTGTAGCCCGGTGTGGTCCAGTTAGTTAGAGCTTGCTCTACCAATCAGGTGGGTCTGAGATTGATTCCCAGTAAGGTCAATGAAAAATTGGATATTTTCAATTTTAATTTGAGATCTAAGGCATGGGTGTTTGTAAAGTTAATTCTCCTTGAGTTAATCTCATGTGACTTACAAAAATTATCATCGAGTATGTCTCGTATGATCTTTCAACTTCAAAATATTTGACGCATTGACGTAAGCTGTAATGTCAAATATTTTAGAAGAGCTAAAAAAAACGCGCTCGTAATTTGGGCAAATTCGTAAATTCTTGGGATTTTGTGTGACTAAATCTTTGGAAGACCTAAAAAAAAAAAAGGTCCCACGCTGGTACTTTTAGGAAATCCACAAATTTTTGGGATTTACAAATTGGCATGAAATTGTTTCTGGCCAAAGATTTCCTAAATCGATGTTAACTGCGGCCTTATGTTGAATATGAAAAATGAATGCGGCCTTTAGACAAGAAAAAGTTCCCCACCCCTGGTTTACAGTATCATGGGGTAGAGTACATGAGGCCATCTAGATTTAAAAGTCAAAACAGTTAAAAAACATATAATGAATAACTTGCACATATAAGAAAATATTTTCCGATGCAGAAAATGACTAATGTAAAGTTCGGTCTTTCCCTGGCGAAACAAATACAAATTATCATCTTACCGCGGTTGTATTACTTTATACATTCATGCAATTCACAAAACACTTAAGAATTTATTAAACTTGACGAAATGATTAAAACTTTTTCAATTTATGATATTTGTGGGTACCAACCAACATTGTGGCAAAAGGGTATTATTTCTGGCGAACAAAAGAGTGCCATTTCGTATTCCGGCGATGGCTTGCGTGGTTTCCTTTACGTCGTCGTTTTATTTTCGTCATAAAAATTGAGTACTTCGAGACCTATTTTTTCGAGAACATTTTTGTATGATAAAAGTAAACTTTGTCTATTGCTTATTTCCGCTTGCTTTGGTGGTTACAACCTGCCTTTAAACACACACATATATATATTTATATGAATACGTAATACGTACTAACAATGCAGAAGGAATAAACAACACGCTTTGTCAAACGGTGGCTCACGACATGGGCGAAACTAGCAACAAGTGAAAAATTTACTGTTTTGAGTTAAGTGACAGACAATGCTTACAATAATGATAAATACCAGTTTCAAAACGTAGCAATATAATCCGTGGCTATTTCTTTATATCCAAACTGTAACAACTACGAAAATCCTGTGATCTAATATTATATATAAAAATGAATGTTTGTTTGTTCGTTGCCACACCGCTAATTCGATTGCAATAAAACTTTGACAAACTTTTTGTTTGCATTTCCTGGAAGGTTATAGGCATAGTAAAATTATTTATTGATTTGGCATTTACTTGGTAGAACTCCATTATAATAGGGTAAAAATATCAACGTATTTTAGTTCTACAGTTTTTATATTTATGAGTTGATAGCTATTTCGGCTTTAGAAATAGAAAACCGAAATAGCTATCAACTCATAAATATAAAAAATTGTAGAACTAAAATACGTTGATATTTTTACCCTATAATAGTTAAATTAGCTTACAGTAGGTCTTCTACATAAATATCAATGTTTGTATGTCTACCATACAGCTCATTTTGACAACGTTTGCTTACACTTGCGCGAAAGTCATAGTACAATTAACAGTAGGTGGCACGTGTGTCTTACCATAGAGGCATATACAATCGGCAGCAAACGCCAAACGTCAAACATACAGAAAAAGAAAACATGCACTTCAATAAACACAATTAAAACACTTTCTTCCTTTGAGTGGCATTGCAACGCTTTATATATTACCAATACAAATATATTTTTAGACAATCCTGAATTTCATCAAAATTTATAAAAATAGATTAATTGAATTATCTCGAAACTATGCAGACTTGAATTATCTCGAAACTTTGGAACAGGGGTGCAGAAAAAATAATATAAATGTCATGGGGCGAATTTGTCAGTATATTTTATTTTTGGTAATTTTACTATAAGTGCGAAAAAAATATTTAAAATAATATAATATGTAAAATAACTGCAGTGGAATGCTTAGTATCACAGCAAGCGGGTATCAAGAAACCGTTCAATTTTACCAAACAGCCTTATTCTTTCTTTTATAGTAGTAAGTAAGCATATTTTGTTATACTTGTGTGTTTGACATATGCTCAAAAAATAACCAGAATAACATTAGATATATGCATAAACCTTCTTTTTCAGGATAAGATCTACTGTAAAGTTTACCTTTTGAACATATACTAATGATTCCTTTCATCGAAGATACGTAACATAAGTAAAACTTATAAGTATAAAACTTTTTGCCAAATGTGTTTAATAAAAAAAATCAGATGAATACATAATTTTCTTAACTACTTGCCAATGTATTTTCAGCATAAAATATATAATAATTCAGTTCCTAAGTTGTTGGGTGCATTAAACAATTTGATATTAACTGTCATAAAGGTTTGTAAATAAATGAGTATATGTCCAAGTGCATAAAAACGCTTACGTATATTACATTATGTCATCATAATATGGTAGTCGGGAATGCCACAGAGGAAGTGGGAGGACATATGAGCATAAGTCCAAAAAGACAACATTACAGGAGAGAAAAAAATTAAACAATATAGTCCATCCGATGTAAAGCGTACAAACATAAGTTTAGTCTAATTTATAAATCAAGACATTGGTCGTGTTTAAGATAATTTGCTATTGAACTGATGAACCTTTCTTTTTTTATACATGTCCGCTCACAATGTGGAGCATATGGCCTCCTAATGGAGGTGTCTCAAACGAAGTTTTTTCTACGAGAACTGGTACTCAGTCGCTCAACCTCACTTTTGTTTTCAAAGTGAGTTGTAGGGGAAGAAGGATAAGGGTATAACAGGACTAGTGGTTGACTAATCGCTATTGCTACAGCCAGTTATTAAAGGATCTGAAGGATGGGAGAGGAAATGATGTGAATTGACATCACAAATACCCAGTCTTCGATCACAACTTTGAATTGAATAGTTGTCAAATTCACTGTGATCTAACCGGGAATCGAGCCCAGACCTGTGTTCGTTAGAGCAAGCTCTTAACAACTGGGCCACAGCAGGCTACTAGTATACTTAAATTCTAGAGCACATCACAACCTTTTTTAGTTAACATTAATTTAATAAGTGTTTTACTATACATTCATACTTAAATACAATCTTCGCTAAACTGAAGTTCGCTATCGTTTGTAGATGCTAACTTAATGCTAAAAACACCGTATTTTATGTTGTGATCCAGAGTAAAATCTATTTTTAATTTCGTATGTGCAGAACACAAGGAAAACAAGCCGTCAAGTATTTACCTTCCATATTTATTATTAACCTTGACCCAGAGAACGATATTATGTGTTTTAAGTAGGAGGCACGCGGTAGAAAATAAATTGACAATGCCTGACTCAGACACTGACACAGGCATACACAGCAATATGATGGCCTTTTGTTATTCAAATGCAGCCGAATGCTCAAAGTTTATATTCCCAGGCCGCAGGAACACTCTCGCTTCCATACAAAAGTTAACTTTTGTGAGATTATAATATGCTTAGTTTAAAGTTCTTGGCCTTTGGCTCTGCGCCGCCTCTGAATACCTACTAATAATAATACGCTATCTTCGAAACGAATTCAATTCAAAACTTTATGGCGCCATAACAATAACAGAAATGTTGGAAATGATATTTGAATTCAAATATTCGAATCCCTTTTGAGATTCGATTTTGTATAACAGAAAAATAATTAAATATTGTTCTATATTATAAATTTTAATATTTTTACCTAAGTATTTGATCCTTGGCGGATCGATTGCAGAAATTGAGGTCGTCGTAGATACACTTACCTGAAAAGAAGAAAATATAACGTTAGAATCATATATACAGTACACGTTAAACATGCGGACCATTTATTTAGTTCAGTGGTACGGAACCTTATGCCTGAAATTGGTATACTGAACTAGGGATTGTAATTAGGACATCCAATATCGAATCCCACGATTTCAGGATTGGCAATTTTTCCAATCCCAGGGTCCCAAAAAAAATCGTGTATAAATTTAGGATTAAGAAAATTTGCTCGGCGATTTTTAAAATCCTGAAATTTCAAATACTTAAGAATTTATGGAATTCCCAAAATGAAAAAATTGGGACTTTTTTTAGCCCTCGCACAACTTTCTCAATAAAGAAATTAGTACTATTGCAATCCCGAGATTTCGGGATCACAAAATTGGACGGGATCCCGGGATTGGACACCCTAATTGCAATATCCGTACTATCGAAACCAGGATCCCGGTATTCAATACAGGTATTGAAAATAACTAAAATATTTTTTTATATAAAATTGCTCACGTGTATTGAAATATTTTGAATCTGCAGACAATATACTGCAATCAATATTGACGGGTTACAGAACTGAAAAGCCTTTAAATGATGTATTATTGTTTTAAGAAACCGTTCGATATTCATGAAAATCACTAATTGTTAATGAATATGATATATTTTTCAATGACGGTATGATATAGAAATTATTACTATGCCAAACGTGATTTACTCACTAAGTCTTGCGATCTTAATTGGCAGTTTTTGTTATGGTACATATATATATTTTTTTTTTGTAATACCGGTATTGATTTATTCGTCCGGTATTGCAATCGCCACCCTGAACGGTGTTTCATGACAAAAGGCACTTATTTTCGCTTGCAATGTTGATCAAAAAATATAAAACTATTACGATACATATATAATATTAAACAAGGCTGATCAAGACGAGCTCAAAACCTACTGATGGAATGATAATGGGGTGGGCTTTAAGTCACGAGTAACCAATTCACTCATTGGTTGTTCTGCTCTAGCAGTCACGTGGTTCCGAAATATTAAAGCAACAAAGGTACAATTTTTATAAATTACAAAAGTAGTGACCAGATACTTCATCCCTTATCTACTCAGCATTATGTTTATAAATACAACAGTGAAAATACATTTCACTTGAAATCATATTTTCACTGACTGTCGCTAGTGAAATTATATTCCATTCCAAACTGTCATGAAAATTAAATTTGGCAGCTGTGAAATGACAATTGAAATCATACATTGATTGAATTGGCATTTACTTGGAAAAACTCCATTGTAACTAGGTAAGAAATACCAACGTATGTATTTAATTCTACAATTTTGAAAATTGTATAACTAAATACGTTTATTTTTTTACCTAATTGAAATATTACAATCTGTAAAAATATTTTAAGTTATACAATGCCTGTGTTCAGGTATAGGCTTCTTTTTACTGTTGGGTGAGGTTATCATACCTTTCAAATTATACTAAATAGTGAAGACAGTGAAAGATATGATACAATTTTCAGTGTCCGAGTTAACGAAAATATATTTACACTCATGAAAATGTAACAAAATTGTTTCCGAAACAACTTCAATAAAGCTAATTTTTTGATATTTTTTTACTCACACTTAAATGTGTGATACGAAAAACAATAATCTAATAATAGAGTATGCCTGTTTGAGAACTTTATTTACTGTCGGATTTGACATCGAAATAATTGTCATTTCGGGCCGAATGCAGCCCACTACTGCAGGTTGTGTATCACTGATATAGTTTCAAAAGTCAGATTAATTATGATTAACGCATTCATGGAGACGAAATTCCTTAAATGCCGGGAAAAGGTAAACGAAGAAAAACAAAATAACTTTTAATTTTAATTGAATAAAACATTAAGTGGATTACTGGAACAAAGAATTTCGCTTCTAATTTGCGAATTTATGTTGATCTAATAAGTATGTTAAGCTTGATAAATTATTAACAGCTTTAATCTCTTTGAATCCGTTAAGAGATTAAAATAACTGCATGGTGTAAGTTATTTTTTGTTCCCGAGCACATTAATTTGATATATACCGAGTTTAATTGCAGCAATACGTGAAAAGACTTAATAATGAAATAATAGATTGTCTATAATATGATATAAAATATGCGGGAAAAACACAAAATCATCATTGAGTTATTCACTTTAGTAATGTAGTTTCATTTTGTTTAAAAATTTCCAAAAATTTGAATTGTGTTTATAATTGACATCATTTGCCACTTATATTTATTGATGATTTTTTAATTGTATGTTATGGGTGTTAAGCATTTTAATTTTGTGTAATTATAATGTAATTTGTAAATCCTTTTAATTGTTAGTAATTTCTTACACCTTTTAATTTCAATTTAATTTGTATAATTTGTAAAATTAATAATTTATTTTCCTTATCAGTTGATAATGCTCGTGAGGAGCGAAACCGGTCCTGATCAAATAAATTAAGTGGAAAAAGTACTAAAAATCTTTTATTATTTTTATTATAGATGATTAAGTATATAAAGTGTGACTATTTTTATAATGGCTGAAATGAAATACGTAAATGTTTGGTCCAGTTGGGTTGGGTCATGGTCAATGTTCCCTATAATTTCCCGAAGGTTATGTGCGCAAAATACATTGGCTGTGCAACTTTGAAAGGAAATTAAAAAAAAATGTGCGCCACATTTTTTATAATGACAATAATTAACAACACTATACTATGACTATTATTTTTTTCTGGTGGTGGTATAGCTGGTGCAACTTTTGTGCGCTCTGTTCTAATGCATGTGCGCGCGCTCGGCGAGTTGTGTGCGCACGCACACAGCTTAGAGGGAACACTGGTCATGGTTAGGGATCACAATACCGGTATCCCGATATTTCTGTAATGTTACTAAAGAAAAATCTGAATTTAAATATAACCGATGTTTAAGAATCGCAGTGTTTATTATCAGTCAGGCGAAACTACTGAGTCGTAAGTGTAATCGCACATCTGCAGTGCCAATTCGGCACGTGTCAATATTGTCCTTGGAGACAAGTTTAGTGTTTCGATACAGTGTTCATTTATCATTACAGATAAAGGCATTACAAAATATTTTATATTTAGCCACGGATTCATTGTCCATGATTTTTTTTTGCGTGTATTATTGAGTTCGCGATTGCAGCTATGTTTTTTTATGGTGGTATTTTGTATGATATATCGAAAGCCGTTTTACGATCCCAACTGACCATTTTTTTTTTGTTAAACCGATGTTTACATTTTCAATACTGGTATTTAATATGAAATACCGGTATTGCAATTTGCAATCCCTAGTCATGGTACATCATGAGGAAAAAAGAGTGAATCCAAAAGGTAAACCATCTGTGCGAAACAAACGAGGTTAGCCTACAAATTAATCATAAGCACCGGCAATTATAGTTTGAATGATTCAAGTACGCCAATATCATTTTATGTATGAATTAGATCAGGGGTTCACAAACTTTTTATGAATGGGACAGTTTTGAAATCAAAATCTTTTCTTTGAGTTAATCTGGACATTCTGGAGTGATTTATAAATATTTTCATCGAATTTATCTGATATGATTTTCGAATTTCCATTTTATTTAAATGTTGAAATAAATGTGAACATAAAAGGTAAATACTTCTCTCAACATTAATATTATATTTATGATATCTACATAACATAATACATCTTAACTTTAAAAAATGCAAGTGAACGAATGACAAAAAAGCATTTCACTGTTTAATACCCCCATTGATATTATGTATATCCATAAAGAGGAAAAAAGTAATAATGGTGCTATTTCATTATTTGATATAGGAAATATTTTTATTTCGGTGTCGTATTAAATAGTACATATTACACGTACATACTTAAATCAATCTTACTCTACAGCTGCATCTATTTCGTGAGAGAATTTGATACATTTGTGACCTTTAGATTTATTTAAATAATCACAAATAATTACTGGTGTAAAGTGTTGGCCTTAATCAACGATATAAATCATAAATATATTAGATGGGAAAACTAACGGTCAAAATCAAATTATTCTTCTCATTAGTGTTTATTCAACATTTCGGTATTAAGCCAACATCCCGGTTTAAAGTGTTTATTTCAAATTTATACGAAGCTGCCTTTATTGTTGCAAATCCTAGATTTTGTAGGAGTATTGTTAAGCTCTGTTTAATAAGATTGATAAATCAAAGAACTCGCAAACAGTCGCAACGCAATACATCACTGTTGAAATATTCCATTAGAATTATCACTTTTTTAAACTGAGTCCGCTCACACCTAGAACTTATTGACCTGTAAATGAATACACCAACAGCAGATGCTTTAGACAGAAGAACAGGATGGTATTCAGTCTTTCAACCAATCGTTTTGGAGATCGAAGAATTGAAGGATGGGGCTATAAAAGGACTAGTAATTACTTATTTCAGTCGTCGTACCCCGTTTATAGGACTGATTACATATTGGAATAAGTTTATCCATGCATTTGAACACAAATCTATAAATTTATTGAACTATTACGTCTAGAACCTTGAAAATGAATATGATGAATGTCTAAAAGCGTTTACTACTTGGCCACAAGACGAACCATATAAATATTTAAAAAAAAAACATTGTTTACACACGATTATGTACATTGCAAAATACTTAGTTCCTTGCAACTAATCGCTTTTTTTGATACTGATTAGAACAGGAGTTGCCAATTTGTTTTCTTCATTACTCCCACGCCATTGTTCAAAGTGTAATTTCGCTCTTCCCAAGAAAGTCTCATTCTCACTCAAAATGTGCATTTTTTAATAATATAGTATGCAATATAGACGTAACCCACAGTTTTTTTTCGAAAATCAAAATGTAAACAGCTTAGTATCAATATACCGATTTAGTATCTAAATTTAGCTTTTAATTTTGAAAACAAAGTGCCTGTGGAAATTGCGATCAGAAAAAAGAGTTAAAAAGGGTTGTTTTAAAAAAAATAGTCAGTTAAAAAACAGTTTATTCAGTCTCCATGCACTTCAAGGTTGTATATATTTCATAATTTGTCTATTGCCCAAAATCATCAAAAAGTTTTTTTTGTGTCTCCTGTAAAATTTGTCAATGTAAAATAATGAGTGGGTTACGTCCTTTTTCCTTTCCATGGTCGATATAAAACCCTAACAAATCAACAGCAATTCCTCTTTTGGAACTGTGAAGTTTGTCGCGGGTTGAGAGTAACTGAATAAGTGATGTGATAGGAATCTAAGAAAATGCTGTATTGCGAAAGGCCCTGTACCGAATCGTCCAAGGGATGATCAGATATGATTTACTGCAGCATGATATGGAGATGAAAACACTACAATCCGGCGATTATGATTTTCGACGACGCTTTGTCTGTGGCGTACAAACTTCAAAAATAAAAAAGCGTCTACGTAGAGGGGCCACGCAAGGAGGGGGCATTGGCCAATGACCCGCCATTGTACCTATTCGCGATTAGCTAATTTAAAGAGGCCGGATATTACGCAATAGGCTAGAAGATAATATATGAGCACGGTACAAATTAATAAGGACAATTGTTGTTTTTTTTCAATGCTACGTGAATGCAATAAAATACAAACTTATTCGTAATGGAAATGCACTATCAGTAATACTTTCGATGGATTCGGCAGTAACTTTGTGAAAGTTCATTTCAATATAAAATAAAATAACTTAGATTATTCCACGTGTTGTGTTACAAAATGTGACACGTGTTTCGCCTCTTTTGCAAATGACAAAACAAATACTTTTGCAAATGCTTGCTTAAGTACGAATGATTTTAATTTTACTATTCTGATATATTATAATACAAATCAAATAAAAATGGGAGACAACGAGGGGATGATAGAACAACAAATAAACGATAATGGTAGTAAAAATGAAATTTACACTAAGAAATATTCTTCATCTAGATTCTTCATCTAGAAAATTTCTATCATCCCCTCCTAAAAAACATTGTAATAAACTCTTTTATAAACCTTGACAATGGTTTCGAAGCATCGTGTAATCACCAAGAATCATAACACGGTGTTATAATTAGTGCATACTATATATGAAATGTTTGTAACCGGTTTGTATTATACTGTACGTACATGTTATATTATGCAGGTAAAAAAATCTCGAAGATTATCTCCCGGAAATTTGTACCTGCCGGAAGCACATCATTATGGTCGTTTCCTTGATTGAAGATGACTATTATCTTATCATTCAACTAATAGCTCTATAATAGCAGCAACATTTTTGATCATATTACTCAGTGCTCGAAATGTGTGTGAATACATCCACCGTTTACAACGCTCACGTATTTGTGATACTCGAGAGGTATCAATTGGGGAAAATTGTGTATTATTTTGCTTAATAAATATGTGACCGTTTCAGTTTGTTGAAATCTCCATTTCGAGCCCTGAGCTTTTTTTTTCTCATCCGCCAATACTGTTGATTGATCAGCTTTTTTCGTCAATTATAAGAGCATTGACACCGTTCTAGTTAAACATTTTTAAAAAATTAATTCTCACTAAAATAATATATGTTGTTAATTTATTGATCACCGAACGGAATTGACATTTTCCCGCTAATTAAGTGCAGTTTCTGCAGTCTTATTGCGTTTAAATAACATTTAACCTCTTGCACTCTTTATTTTTTTCCGGAGATCATACCACTAACTCGAAGGTTTTTTTAATTAAAATCATATTTACTGAATGATCCAATATAATAGGAATAAACACGTTCAACAACATATTATATATACGACGAATAGAGCACATTTTATATTGTGTTTTTTATCTATAAAGACTCTCGATAAAAAAACATAATATCGATGTTTGGTGTACATCCTGGGTGGAAATCAACACCCATGCTTTTTGTAATCTTGAAAATAAAATTGATACACTCAAAATCCTTGATAAGTCGATAAGATGGTTTGATTAGCATTGTATTTATGAACGGCGGACAGCATCGACTCAAATTTCAATACAATTTATAACCCAACAAAATTTCAATTGACAAAGGCAATGAGACAATGCATTTTAATGACAACACATAGTTTATTTCTGTAAATGTTGGTTTTTAACAAATTTTAAATTTAAATCTTTTACAGTGATGAAATAGTTATTTAAAATTGGCAAGGAAGTCAACTAAGTAAGCTCCGACAAACTCTACTTTAATTCATAAAAAATAGCATTTTTCGCCTGGAACGTATCCCCCGTGCAAAAAGAGAATTTGGTGTATTTCGAACCTCTTGGAGCCCAAACAATCGACTCACTCTCAAGTCTGCTTCGAACCAAAGCGTTATTCAACATTACAATTTTAACTCCCGAAAAAACTCTAGTGGTACGGATGATAAAGCTCAACATTTGTAAAAAAAATCGTGTTTTAATTAAGCTATGGTCGGAGTCGAGTTATTTCTTGACGACTCCACAGCCCTGTGGAGCACCTGATGTGTTACACATTGTGAGATGTGTTTCGCGTCTTTAAAGCATCATCAGACGGAACATCGCAAGGTTTTAAAAAATGAACTTTAATAAAGTTACCGCCGAATCTGTGTTTTTCGTTTACTTAAACACGATAGTGTATGGTAAAAACATTGTTGTCGTGAAACTCTGTTTTGGGCTGCTTACTTTTTGTAGTTATCGCATTACGGAAGACGGCATTGAATCAGTAGCTGACATCACATAGCATGTAGTGGTGAGACAACCGACTTGTATGCAATAAAGAATATCGATCAGTATGCGATTATTAAGTATTGTTGTTTTCAGTGTTTGCAGGCAGTAAAAATGATTGCTCACTCCCAAATGGGGAAATGAATCGCCATTTTGAGGTTAGGTTACAACACTTTCAATCACAGAAAGCATAAAAGTCCATTCCCTCGACACCGCTTTGAGGAAGTTTGTTTCAGTATTGAGAAAAGAAGTGTTTTTACGTATCGTTGACTTCTATTCGACCGGAAAGTAAGCGCTACATAGTGTTTTATGCTTTAGCGGGTAGTTGTTGATAACCTTCTGGACGCGAAACCCAAGGAATGTAGAATCAACAGAATATTTAAAGACTCTTTTGTCTTTAAAAAACCGTTGTATGAAATTGTGAAAAAAAATATCTTGCACTGCTAAGCCGAATAAAAATAAAGGGTGTTTGCCGGGAAGGTTTACCACTTTGTTTGATGGCCATTTTTACAGAAATTTATATAAGAAGAACTCTTTTTTAACATGTAAGGGTGTCATCAAAAGAAATCAAAGAGCGAACCATTTGTATTATTATTTATTATCTTTCAATTATACTATTATTTATTACAAATTTTCAGAACTGTCGGCAATCCAAAGATTTGATGATTGGTAGGGTTAATTTATGATATGATTGGAAACACAGTCATCCCTTGTAGCCACACTCTTATTAGAATGAAAGTGATTTGATTTTTTTGTCCTAAAAGAATGTTGGATAAATGGAGTGTCACAGAACTAGCAAGTGCTGGAGGTCAGCGACTGGCAGCATAGAGTTGGAGAAGATAAGTTGAACACGCCGAGGTTCACCACATATTGTAGCGCCAGAGAAAAAGAAAAGGACATTGGATAATATTTTTTTTACATAATGATTGTTATTGAAATAATATATTATTATCAAATAGATCTGAGACTTTTTTGCGAAGATTTTTTAAGCAGATTCGTGAATCATGACGACTGGCGAGGTAACTATCAAAGACACTGAAAAAACCATTTATTAAACTGATTTTTTGTTTTGGATTGTAATCTATTTATGACTTTATATGTTCACTATTTTTTATACGGTTTGTTTGATTGTTTTTAAGCGATGTTGCTTAGAACGTATCTTTCAAGCAAAAAGTGATCGGATGTATTAACTTTTTACTATAAAGTATTGAAATCTATTTTAAAGGAGATACTTTCAAAAGCTCAGTGAAAAAGAGTTCACAATTACTTACGGTATTGTAAAAGTATTGTAACAGCGTATGGAAGTGGGAGAAGAAGAGCGGGGTGCAAGGAAGCGTTAGTAACTTTATTGATTTCTTCCCGTTGCGTTGCCGTCGTAAGAAACGCTTCCCTAGACTACGCTCTCTACAATATTGTGGGGGACTTCTTCAACCCGAGATGCGACCCACGTGGAATGTATCAATAACTATATCAAACGGTTCGCTATAAACAGTGATTGAATCCACGCCAATATCGTCTCAGTGCGTGATTTTCGTTGTATTTTCCAACCACGTTAGATTCAAATGGCATTTATACGACGGATCAAAACATTAAATGACCTAATCTTTTAAATGATTTAGTCACTCTTTCGCCTCTAGTCAAATAATGAATAGAATCGTTGTGTATCGCTTGCTCTGTCAAATTTAAAACAAAGCGAGGAAACCAAAAACAATTAGAATTCGTTTATTTGTTTCGTTACGCAGGAACATGAACCAAATGAACAAATTGTAATCGACTCAGTGTTCGATTCAAGCCTAAGTGTTATACGTCTAATACGGGATCACATTGAAGCATCCCAATAGAAGTTGTTAAACAAAAACTGATTGTAATTTAACCCTTTGCATACGGGCGATATTTCGTGTGTATGTGCGAAAAAGACGGGTAAGAAAATGGGAATTTTCCAGTGTTTTGGGAAAACTATCGTAAATCTCAAATATTTTAATATATTTTAACATTTTTTTTTATAATGTGCTAAGATCAATATTATCTATGAGATTTTATAGTAAATTGAATAATTATCTGACTTATTATAAATAATAATAAGCGATATAATCAAAAAAACGTTTTTCTCATACTTAAAATTCGACTTTCACTTCAAATATATGTTGTATAAGAGAATAAAATGTATTTACCAATTATGCTAATCAATACTATGGATTGTCGTCAGTATCATAATAAAAAAATCACGAAGAGTTTTGGACCGAAAATGATCAGATCCACTTTATCCTGAACAGAGAAAAACACACTTTTCTTATAAAAAATGAAGACAGTTTTGATTATTAGATCATATTTTAACCCTTAATTGTTTTTAAATTAAAAGGATTTTAGCGACATTAAAAATTGAATTCTGTTATTTTGAATCAGTACTCCAATATTATAGCAATATGACATTTTTTCCTCAACTGAATTTGGGCGTATTTGATCCCATACTCCTTATAATAAATCAATCATAAAAAGGAATGGGCTTCTTTTAGGTTTATATTACGTTTTACGTTTTTTTATTAATTTACATCATAATTCATATGTTACTGATAACATTACAAACTATAACTTATTTTATGATTATTTTACAAAACATAATCTATTATCATTATGTAAAATCACTTAAAAAAATTGGACTATTATCATATCACTAAATAACTATTACGTTTTTTTTCTTAAAAGATTATTTTATTTCGAAACAAAAAACACAAACATGTTTCATTTATTGTCCTCAACGTAAATCGGATGGAAACCTTTATCAATCTTTATAGAAATATGCTTTGACAATTTCACCAGGGGTGGGCTGGAGGGGACTCGCAGGGCCCCGGGCGAGCCCTTTGATAATTTTAAGTTGGGTCAGCGAGCCTTTTGTTAAATTATAAAAAACAATATTTTCTGGCTCAATCAGTACTTAACTGCAATTTATGACCCATATATTATTTACAACTGTTTCAGTATAAAGTTTGATTGAAATGAATAGTACCTATTTCTGCGTCAATCTTATAACTCTTCACTCTTGCAATCTGAGGTAAGTAATTTCATTTTTCAGCTAGATATTAACTATTTTACGGTATATTGCGTATCGCTACATAATTTAAGTATAGCGAAAATTAATTGTTTTTATATATATTGTGTAAAATTGTAAGTAAAAGATTGATAAAAAAAATCCGCCTACTGACCAGAACACCGGGAATACGTGTGTGATTAGCCGAACCTTTTGGTAGCGTATTGGCAGCTTACCGATTCGTTTTGCCATCCTTTTAATGCTTTTATTACATGGCTCTAAAGTCCGATAAAAATGACTTCTACTCCGGTTTTAAATTGAAAACGACCAAGACTCCGACCTGAATTGATTTTTACATATATTATATCTTAGTTTCATACTGCTATAACTAAAAATTGTTAGCTTTGTGATATGGCTGGCTGACCAATGTCTTAACACATCTAAACTGATATTAGTAAAAACACAATAAAGTGGAATGAAGTACAAAGGAATATTGTGTTTTTACTAATATAATGCCTTTCCACCAAGTATTGACAGTGAACACCCTAAAAGTGATCATCTAAACTGAGTTGTAGAAAAGTGATATTTATTGTTTGTCTCATATCTTTAGTGAATCATTTTGTTATTTATCTCAATTCAATTCAAATTTATTGAAACTTTGACAAAACCATAAAATGATATTTCGAATCATATATATATATGTAACCGATATATTGTTTGTATTTCTTTATTTCTATTATGCAAACTTCTGCCTACCGAGAGAAAATTAATATTTTTTTCTAGTTGTTCTTTTGTGAATTTATAAAAGAAATTTAATCGAATATAATGGGTAATATAACCCAAAACATCAAATTTTTGACTTATCTTTTTATGAAACTAAGCCATCAAGATATATATATTATCAAATCATCTTTAGTCAGCCTAGAATGCTGTTAAAGCACTATGGACTCGTGTGGTTTAAATACATCTTATTAAATATATATATATATTTTAAATGGGTCGGAGTCTTAAGATTTTCCGAGGCAGGAGTCGTGACTCCTGCCTCCAACTCCTCAGCCCTTCTTTATTACACACTGTGCACTTTAAAATTTTATTTTGCGGCAGTCTATTCACAAGTTTACTAAGAATGGTGGTTTTTAGACAATCTATGCTTGTTTTGAGATCTATTCGTTTTCTATAAATTCAATTATTGAGTAAATAAATTATAAGCGTACGAGTCTTTTATTCCCTTCGTAATTTTTCTTATAGAGTATAAACGTTATTATTCAGCTAATGTTTGTCATTTATTTTCTATATTATTTTTATTATTTTCTGCGATTTCTTCTCCCGGTATCCACAAATTATCTACGGATTTTTTAAAAAAATATTTTGTTTCTCCAATTGCTTATTTATGTTCGAATTTTTTTTCGGTAATATGTTTTCTTTTTTACGACACGCACCACCTGTCAAATACGTTTCTTGTTATGTAAGATTGTTTGCTAAAGATATGCTGGTGAAAAACTTATCACACACCGCATGGTATCTCTTACCTAGCATTAGCGCAACTGAATATGAAAGACTTTTTATTTTCTCCACTTGTAAATGAATTAATTTTCATACTACAGCAAAAAAAATCTCAAATAATAGTTCGCAACAGAGTCCGCACAACATCTTAAATTTTATCTTCCATCTGTGGTGTTTTTTAATATTTTTTAAATACTATGATAACATCGTGTGGCTCTTTGTTTCCACCAATGCTGGTGTGGGGTATAGTAATAAATAAACACTTGATTGGCGTGATCAACGTGAGACGCAAATTTTCCACAGGGGTCATATTTAAGATTTCCTGGTAGAAATAGATTTCTACTATTCCCTAAGTGGAAAAAACTTGAAATTAACATGAAATGATCCATAGCAAACATTTTTCTAAGCCAGGGTACTTTTAGTCCAAAAGATAATATATTATGCCCATTTTCAAAAGAACTTCTATAAACGCTTTGATTTGTAATGCAATTAAAATTGTCAATTTTAGAACGAACTTAAAATGACTCTCTTTGTTTATTTTTTTTTTGTGTACTGTATGTGTGTAAGTATGTATGCGCATGTGTGTGTACATGTACGGATATAGTATGGAGGAAGCATATGGAATGTGATTTGCAAAATAATGCACATGGAGTTCCTGTGAACTTCTTATATCTGTAGTGATCGCGCCCTTCCGTCTGCAAACGATGGTAAGGGGATGCAGTTTACATTTTTTCAAAATCTTTATCGATGAAGGAGACTGGAAGAACCTTGACGCTGGCGCGTCCTGGTACTTGAAGCTCCATAAATTTGATATCCAAAAAAAAATCGGGTATTCATTATTTCATCTTATTTGAATGTATTCTAGTATCTAATTAGCATACTTATTTATTTCAGTGGTTATCATGTTCAACAATTGAGCATTAAAAAAAGATTGATGTAAGAAATGGTGAGAAAATGGTAAGAAATGAGTCATAATAACTCGTTTGATAGAATGGGCAAGGGTGAAGTGTCGTTAATTTTTTTTTAATTTTCACTAAAATCTGTTTCACAATTGTAGTTCTCTGCGTCTTTTCGACTGTATGACGTCGCTGTTTGAATTTCTTCAACCAGAAGAATGATTTGGCATTATGGGTATTATTATATATTTATTATAGAAAAAACTTTCAAAATATGAAACGTCTAAATTTCACGATCGACGAAAACACAAGTTAAACTCTCCACATATGAAATATCCAGATTTCAAGCAGTGATTTTACGAAAATAAAACACTTTTACTGAGAACTGAATCCCCATTATTTCGAGCCATGTAAATTTTATGAAATACATAATTCTGTTCTGCATGTCCTCGGATAAATTCTTGAATGAATCTTTATATGTGTCTTTTTATGGGTCATTGTATTAGGTGCTTGCTTAGCCGAAATTATCATATATACACTTTGCACCAGCGATTTTCAAACTAGTACTAAGCCAATATCGTATTTTTAAAATTACGAGGAAAACATGAAATGCAAATTCTTTTGATGTGTCAGATTTTTTTGTTGGCTCAATGCGTGTTTTTTCCCATCTAGTTGTAGTATTGTTTTTTTTTCATAATTGCCCTGATTGAATGCTTTCAAATTACCTCTACATTCAAATTATCTATTTTACTTACAAATATATCAATAGTTGTAATAAAATTCGTTGTAATAAAAAAAATGTATTGTATAATGTTTGTATGTATGTGCGGCCCTTAGGAAAATTTAAGATCGTAAATGCAGCCCGGAGGCAATTTGGTTGACCAGGCCTGGCTTAACGTATACATACATATTGTAACTTGATTTTTCATATATTTATATATACTTATTTCTTTTTATTTATCCATATAATGAAGGTTAGGGAAGCCGCCAATACTTTTTTTGAGACGTTGTTAGATACAGCTAAAAATCTTTTATTTTTATTCACGTCAGCTCACAACATTGTTTTTCTACGAGAACTGCCTGTTACTTAGATACTCAAGCAATCTTTTTCGAAGAAAAAAAGAATGGAAAGAATAGGGTTGAGACAATAATCATGGTCAGCTTATTACTCTCACTACGCCTTGTAATTTTATAATTGGAAGGAATCTTCAGACATCACAAACATCCTTGCCTTAGAACCGAAATTGATAAATTGTTTGAAATATGATTCGAACCAACCGTATCGGAAGTCAATAACGTTGACCACTGCACTACAGAACCGAATCACAACCGTATTTTTTTTTTAATAAATTAACCTAGAAGTATTGCAGTTTTGTCGAGTTCTATGGCGCAGTGGTAAGCGTTGTTGGCTTCCACGCCGTATCTCACGAGCTCGAGTCCATGTACAAACAGCATTTTTTCGATCGATTTGTTTGTGATGTCTACAAATTCTTTCTCACCCTTCCGATCCTTCAATAACTGGGTGTAGTGAGAGCTATTAGCTAAATACTAGTCCTGCTCTAGTTTTATCCTTCCTTCCTTACTATTCTCTTAGGAAAAGAGAGGTTAAGCGACTGAATAACAATTAGTTTTCGTAGAAAAAGTGATGTTGAAATACCTTCATAAAGAGGCCATATGCTCCACATTGGGTTCGCTCCTATTGGGAGCGGACATGGATTTCAAAAAAAAATAGCAGTAAAAATACATTGCGACTCTATGCATACATATTGACTATCGTCGTATGAAATCAATCACACTACTTTCCACGTCCGATAATAAATGCTATTGAGAAATACATGTCGATAAAATATTTTTTAAGAACTCACCAGCGTATATTTTGTTTTATATTACATTCAACCTGATGTTTTTATAGTTGCAAAATGCATTTATTTTACTCGCGCAGCTCTTCAAAAAATATTTTGATTGCGGCCAGTTCAAGCAATACAGCAGGAATTAAAACCGATTGTCAATTTTCCACATGTATTATGTAAAAAAAGAAGATCCTTTCAAAAACTATACATATGTTTAAAAAATAGCTCATCAAGAAAATGTTTGTTTAATTTAAAAAGTTGAAGTGAAAAAAAATGGATATTTTTTTTTTATAAAAAAAATGTCTTTTTATAATCATTAAAAAAATGTAATTTAAGTAAAAAAAAACTCTCAAAATAAGTTAATTCATGTATTTAATAATCATTAGTCATATATTCAACAAAAATATTGAATGATATCCGCATAAATATACGTTTATTAGGCCACGTAATATGACACCAACCAATCGTCGCAAAATCGACGCCCCGATCTTTTCGCATTGGAAACGATC